>QTSX02006465.1:0-356889 GCA_014839935.2 Entomophthora muscae | reverse complement strand
TTTACCTATGCCTGGCTTCCTGACACTATGACTGGATATTAAGTGTGTTGGCAGCAATCATAATACCTGTACATCCAGCTCCTTTACATAGGAAATCTTTATCAAAAAAATTTTGAGCTTCATGCTAGCTGTTGGTTAACATTCATAAATGAATGAGGTTAGTGTCACAACATCTTTGATTACTCCCTCTCAGTAAAGTAATTCCTCAAGCAATTCCCCAACTAATCATTAAGTCAGTGGCACTCTTATCAGTTGCCCATTCATTACAGGGATCAAACCTTTTGATCCCTAAGCAGAACACTACTTGAACAAGCCTCATGACTGCCATGATGTACATGGAAAATATGTGACTTCTCATGATACATATAATACTCTAAACTCATATCCATTAAAGTATTATTATCTTCTTAATTTTCTCCTTTATCTTATTTATTATACTTCTAAGAAGTATATAATCAACAGTGGTAGCACAGGTAGGTTATCCACACCTATGCAACTTAAAGAAAAAATTCCTCCAAAGAAAAGAACCCAGCATATGGCACTTCCTACCAGCTGGAGACAATACAAAGAAGGTCAGTACATCCCCACAGGATTCACTGTCTTCAACAACATCCTTATACCAACCAGACAATACAACTTCCTCAGTACACAAGGAGTCCTAAATCTACCTCCAATCCCTGATGCAGCCAAAATACCCAACATTGTATTCCAATGTCTACTCTCAGCTGAAATTGGAACGTTCTCAGGACTACACTGTGAAAACGCCAATCTCTGGATTCAAAGCACCCAAAATAAGTTTACAAAAGTAAGCTACCCCTCAAAACTATGGGTGAGTTAAATTGCCTTATGTGTTACTGGGGCTGCCTTGCACTTTGTAAACAAATGATTCAATCAACACCCTAGTCTTAACAAAGACTGGGACATGTTCAAGAACGCATTCCTGGAAAAAATTTCCTTAAAGGACTCTGAAGTTGTGATTATAACAGAACTCAAACCCTTTAAAATTACAGGAACTGTTGAGGAGTACATTGCAGCAAATAAAGACATACATTTTTGAGCTCCCAACACCATCAAATTTGATGAGACTGGACCACAACTGGACTTCTACAATAGTCTCCCCACAAACATCATATCTCAGTTTGACATGAGCTGTTGCAAGAACCTCCAAGATGTATTCTTAGAAGGGAAACAAGCTGTACAGAAATCTGACAACCTGAATGTAACCAAAGAATGGAAAGAAATTCACACAGCAAATAAGGACCCTCAACATAACAAGCAAAACAACTGAGCCAATAATACCCATCCTTGAAACAGAAATTGCACTGCTCAAGTAAATCAAGCAAGCACTGATGACACCAACAAGGAGGGAAAAGCTCAGGGGAGTGCTTAGGCAAGCCCCCCTCTCCCACTCTACAAGACTTGTACAGGGACCAAAATGTAGACTCAATTATCATGATCCAAGTACCCTCCAGCAATCCTCTACTGTTTGCTGCCCAAACTAGAAATAAACTCCTCACTTATCCTTTCTGCTTTTGCAGATATTAGCACAGCACTATTCAATACTGGAGCAGACCAATCCCTTGTTGACAAAAGACTTGCCAACCTCGTGAAACTACCCACAATCCAAAGCAACATCAAGAGAGTTTTCATGGCAGATAACAGAATCATACCAGTCACCAAAGAAGAAAAACCTTTCTGCGCCCAAGTTGGAGACATACAGACTACGCTCAGTGGCTCTATCATACCAATCCCCAAATATGACGTTATACTTGGTCTAGATTAGATGAGAAAGACAAAGCCTCACATTGACTGGGATAGTGCTATCCTCACCATACAATGAGGAGAAGTACACCATCACATGTATTCAACTCATCTTGACACACTCATGAGTTACCATGTGTTTATAAAGATTACCAAAACAGAAGAGAAAAAGGACCCTATCAAAATTGATTGGAACACCTGCACATATGAGATTATTTATTTTAGAATATAGAGACCTCACTCAAGAAAGACCCAGTTTGACAACAGCTAATGTTGCAATCAAGTTTCCAGACTCTCCTTCCAATATATCTTACAATACACAGGGGGCGCTCAATGAGCTGCCCCTTGACGTATTTAACAACATGAACCAATCTGATGGCAATATCAAATTGCAGGCACTTTCTCCTAATTAGTAGTGCTACCAATTTGACCTGCTGATCCCTGCATGAGTTATTCCTTGGCTTTGGACCTTACATGGAACACCCCACTATGCCACCCCCTTGTGGCCTTGTGGCTTTCCCTATATAGTATATTAATCACAATATTCTACAATAAACAATACCTTATTCTATTCATTCCTGTCTTTTCTATTGGACTGTTGTATTCCCCAATTCAAATGCTGAGCTCTCATTGGTTCATTTGCAACACTAATCCAATAATTCCCTTCTGTCTTCCAAGAAAAAGTTACCAGGACTACTGCATAACAGGGGTATTCAACACAAAATTGATCTCAAAAGAAGTGTTCCAAAAGCACACCCCATATATTGCCTAACATCACAAGAAGACAATGCACTAAAGGCTTACCTGGACAAAGCTTTCAAAAAAGGACTCATCCGACCATCCAAATCTCCTTTTGGTGTGGCTGTCTTTTTTGTAGCAAAGAAAGATGGATGATTACGCCTGTTCACTGATTACAGGATGCTCAACAAGATCAAAATTAAGAACAGGTATCCCCTACCAGTGATTGATGACCTTTTTGATGCTCTGGGGGTCCCAATTCTTCACAAAAAATTGATTTAACAGCAGGACATCACCAAATCTGCGTTAAACCAGAATACATTCCCATAACAGCGTTTTGAACTAAGTATGTCTTGTTTGAATGTGTTGTCCTCAACTTTTGCATGAATAACGCCCCAAGTACCTTCATGATCTTTTTGAATGAAGTATTTAAAGATCCCATTGGAAAAAGGGCTACAGTATACCTCAACAACATAATCATATACAACCTCACTAAGGAACAAAATTTGAAAAGACCTCTGCCTGGTATTATGTACCCTTCAAGATAATCACCTCATAGCTAACCCTCCAAATACAACTTCTTTGCAACTGAGCTCCCATTCTTAGGCCATATTATCAGTAAGAATTGGGTCAAGCCCAACCCAGAGAAAATAAGAGCCATAACTGATATGCTGGCACCACAAAATAAAAGTGTTCTTTGTAAATTTCTGGGCATGACAGCCTATGTCAGAAGATTCATCCCTGAATGGGTCACCTTGACTGCTCTCTTATTCATAATTACAGGCAAGACAACCAAATTTGTATGAACACCGTTTAGAGATCAACACTTTTGAAAATTAAAAGAACAAATGGTCACCGTCCATATCTTGAAATATCCCAATTTTAAAGCAGTGTAAAAATTAGAAACCAACGCCTCTGACTATGCATATAAAGAGTAATTCAAATTCAAACTGCAAAAAAGAACTTCCTCTCTGTAGCCTATTAATCAAGAAAGCTGCCTGATGTTAAGCAAAGATATCCAATACATGACAAGGAACTGATAGCCATTGTCCACTGTCTAATGAAGTGGAAATACTATCTGGAAGGTGCACAGATATTCAAAGTACTAACCAACCACAAGTCATGGGTATTCTTTAATACTCAACAACACCTATCTAGACAACAAGCTGAATAAATGAACTTCATACAAAGGTATCCCATGATAATTGAGTATAAACCAGGCAAGGAAATGCTTAAGGCAAATGCCCTATCAAGACTATACTGTAAAAATCTATTATGCATTAACAAATACCCTGATTGAGCTATGTTAATCACAGGAAATTTCCAAGACAGGTTCCTACCTGGTACACCAATAAATATCCAAGATAAAGTCCTCAAGAACAAACATCTGTTCAAAAAAGTATATGTAACTCTAATCCACATACTTCCAAGTGGTGATAATTTACCCTATGTCCTGTCAACACAAAAGATTGACACAATCCTTCAATACCACAAAGATCTGGGACACACCCATAGCAAGAATCTACATAAATACCTCAAAACACACTACTGATGGCACAACATGCTGGATGACATCAAGGAATTACTAGACTAATGTGAAGTCTGTGATAAGTACACCTGCTCCAAGGCACCCCCCAAGTCAGTAATACCAGTGTCAATCACATAACCTTTCAAAGAGTGGTCACTGGATATTGTGGGACCAATGCCTGGCAACAACAAAGGCAAAAATTATATTATCACAGCTATTAACTGTGCAACTAGGTGGCCTGTAGCACAAGCTACAAAAGAACACAAAGGAAACAATGTAAGACAATTTATTGGTAAAGTGTAAGAATTGGGGAGCAGGTTAGTAAGAAATAAAACCAAACTCTCAACCACAATAAAATTTTGGTTTCAGCAACAACTGAAATTTTGTTGCCAACAAATCCTGGGAGGCCAAAGGGGGGAGGAATCAACTGAACACCAAAAGCAACAGAAAAAACCAAATGGCCAAATTAGACTAACAAATTTTGAACTTTATTAGAGTAGAGAATGATGAAGCAAGGCCTTTTACAACTCTTGCATTATTTTAAGGAATGGGATAGGATTGTGATGATAGATTGAATGTCACAAAACTAATTAACCAATGATATGAGTGGATAAAAATGCATTTCTTGAGGCAAGAAGATCTTGAAAATTTTTGAATGGATATAGTCAAAAGTAAAACTGAATCAACTAAAATCAGAAATATGCTTTGGATGCAATTACCACTGCTCCTGGCTGCTCTTGCACATGATATTTAACCAGAGGTGTCTCTTGGATGGGTTAGGTGGGGGCATCTTCATAATAATTCCAAAATATTAAATTGATGGCTTTTCTTGGGCTTTTTCAATAACTTTTTGGATAAATATTCAAACATAATTTGGTAGAAATTCTCAAGCATTTGGCAGGAATTGAAGTAAAAGCCTAAGAGGGAGGCGTAACTTTACACAAAGAAATCATAGCTAAATTTGGGAAACCTGGACTCCTAATCACAGACAGAGGAACTGAACTCAAAGCCATTGACACCAATATCTATCTCATCAAAAACAGAATAAAACACACCATGACCAGCCCTTATCACCCACAAGCAAACAGAAGAGTTGGAAGACTAAATGATTCCCTTGTGAAAGCCCTCAGCAAGTTATCTGCCAACAATCCAAAAGCTTGGGTTGACATGCTGCCAACAGCACTTATGGTGAAGAATATGAGTTAACTGCAGCACAGACAAAAGCCTGTATATACTTGACTATGGACATAAACCCGCCATTGTTAGCACTAAATCAGGACCACAATTACATCTACCTAAGAAAGTATCAAATAATAATGACCCTGATGTACAGCACGTTATAATAGAGCAGCAACACAAGGAAAAGGAAAGGGTTGAGAAAGAAGCAATTCTATTACAACAGGAACACTTCCAAGTTGGGGACAAGATCTGGGACATTAATCACAACATGCACAAATTAAAAACAGGGTTACAAGGACCAGGAATTATCATGAAAGTCAAACCAAATAACACTTACTTTGTTAAAGCAATTGGCACTTGTATAGAACTCAAACAAATGCACCATGACTAACTCCGCCTGTGCAAAGCAAGAACAGCACAGCGTAACTTGCAACTACCTGTCCCCAATGCAAAACTAGATCAATACCAAGCCCAAGTTCCCAACACTCTCAAGAAAATCCCTAAGGTTCCACCTTTCAGCACCCCAGAGGGAGATGTCACAACATCTTTGATTACTTTCTCTTGGGAAAGTAATTCCCCAAGTAACTCCCCAAATGATTCCCTGACTAATCATTAAGTTGGTGGCACTCTTATCAGTTGCCCATCTATTATAGTGATCAAACCTTTTGATCCTTAAGCAGAACACTACTTGGACAAACCTCATGACTGTCATGACATACATGGACAGTATGTGCCTTCTCATGATACCTTATGATACTCTAAACTCATATCCAATAAAGTGTTGCAACTAAACCAATGAGAGTTCAGTGTTTGATTTGGGGAAGACAACAGTTCAATAGAAAGGACAAGAATGAATAGAATAAGATGTACTTTACTGTAAAAGATTGTGATTAATATACTATATGGGGAAAGACACAAGGCCACAGGGAGTGGCATAGTGGCGGGTTCCATGTAAGGTTCAGAGCCAAGAAATAACTTGTGCAGGGATCAGCAAAGTTGAATTGGCAACACTCCTAATTAGAAGATAGTGCCTGCAATTTGTCATTACCATCAGATTAATCCATGCTGTTAGATATGTCCTGGGGCAACTCATTGAGTGCCCCCTGTGTACCGTAAGATACATTGTCAGGCAAGGAGGGAAACCCGGTTGCAACAAAAGTATCATTCCCTTCTTAATTTTTCCCTTTATCTTGTTTATTATACTTCTAAGAAGCATATAATTGACATTAGTTATCTTAAGGCCATGATATATATACAATAATAAATCTTCTCATGAATATAGGAGGAACACCAAATTTTCAAAAGTTCCAAAAATATGATAAGAGAAGAACTTGATATCTTTATTGATAAAAGGAATTTATAGAGAATCAATAGAAAGGATTGATCTCTAGAAAGACAGGGGTTTTTTGATATCATTGCCCAGATCAGCAGTCATATGGGAGATCCAGAATGTAACAAAATTGATAGAGCTTCATTTAAGGAAATGGAGAAATTGAAGGGAACAAAGTCAAATACACTAGAGCCTTTACCAAAAAATCAACCATTCAAAGACAAAATTGAGACAGTCTAGATACTGCTTTTATGATGTCAAAACTGCGAGGTCGACTCCCAGCAAGGTTCTTCACAAGAGGATCTGTGATCCCCAAACTGACTTCCCCACCACTTGAAGCCAAATGTGAAAATCAACTTGAATTATTAAATCCAGCAACAAGAACCAATGACAATCCCAGCTTGGTGGACAGCTCAATTTGGCACTTCACTCATTACAAGGATCACACCACCCCCTGCCCAATCCAACTGATTGATTGTCCCAATCTTGTTTCTCTTATAATGATTCACCCCAACTATATAATTCCCATGTCTCAATAAAGATAATTATATAGTTTCCAATCATTTTCCCTGTGTAACTCTGCTAATACAGCACAGTTACGACAATGACACCACAAGTTTGTTTTATATTTGATTGTAGCATCCTCAGAATGTAAAAAATTGGATTCTGCTCCAGAATGGTCTGCTACTTTTTTGATAAAAACTTTTATTGGACCACAATGGTCTGCTACAACCCACATGCTACCTAAATCATTTTATTAATACTATTAGGCCTATGTATCTTAAATGAATCAGGAGAAAAAGTATGGCCTAACCAGAAAACTTTTAGTTAAGTCTATTGAACCAAGCTGATAAAATTTAAGCTTTTTAGGAAGTGCTTAAAAATGTAATGTGTTGAGTAGAATTATTGTTTAATGCTGCTTGGTGCCAACGCTGTATTTGAAGTATAAAACATAAGACCTGGTTGGAACTCCTTATTGGCTGTAAAGGACGGGCTTATATATACATTGTAACTTTTGAAATAAAAAGATCATCAGGATAAATTTTTAAAGCTTCACTCATCGCTCCAAATTCATGACTAAATACTTTCCCTGGAGGCAAGAACAGTTAAATAATTATGACATCACTAGCAATTCTGCTTAGGAGCTAGAAATATATGCAGTTATTTAAATAACTCAAAATTGTTACTTTTGACGTTTCATTGTCGAAGGCCTATTTATAAAAGGGCACACGCAGATCACTAAAAATTATATTTGGAAAACGATATTCATGTTTTTAGAATCACGGATGTTTTAAAATTAGACAAGAACGGATAGGACCCCAAGGCAGCAGAGTCAGCTGTCTGTAATTAAAGATTTACTCAAGTTTGCAGACAATATCACTGGCCTTGGTGTTAAGTATCAAAGCAACAATTAAACCATAAAGCCCAAGGACTTCAGCAAAAATTAAGATAAGTACCATGGAAACAAAGAGCTTGGGTTGTTTGGAATAGCCGCGAACACACTAAAAAGTATTTCAGTAGGAAAACTGGAGGTAGAGAAGAGATAAAACAACTTACAGCATCGCCAACAATACCAATACTATACCCTGCTGCTAGTCCAGTAAAGCCAACAGTGACACCAGCAGCTAAGTGCACAAGCCCCCTTTGAAAGTTAAACAAAGCCAAAATCAAAAGCTTACGCGAAAAGAGAATAGGCAACTTTAGGCCCCACTATTAAAAGGTATTAGCAGTCATAAAGAAAGTGAATTCAGCTAAATTAAACTGAACTCAAGAACTGACTTACTTGCTCCAGCGATTAAGACAGAGGTAACCAGTCCATAAATAGCAATGATACCAGCCATAACAACAGGAATAAGAGACTAAAATCAAAGCCATCAGCAATTACAACAGCTTTAAAAAACGAAAGTAAGAACGAAGTAAATACCTTCATTATGATCTCAGGCTTTAAAGTACCAACACCTGCAATTCCTACTCCAGATTTAGCTGTTCCATAAGCTGCCCCCAAAGCTAGTTTTCAAAATTAATTAATTCGTCCAAGCTTTTATTTTTAAAAAAAATAAAGGTCATAAAGTTTTAAATCAATAAAAATGTCAGCACTTCGCTTGTGTAGCCTTACAAGATAATATCATAGCAGAAGCCACTCCGGCAAACCCGAAGAAAGGCGCATAGGCTGGGCAAATAGGAAGTTGTGACATTTGGACTGTAGAGTATTGAGTTATTTAAGCTGAAATAAATTGTCTTAGTCTACAGAGCAAAACGTAAGCTTGTGGGTTAGTGTGCCCAAGTAAACCGTTTCAGTGACAGGCTTGCATAAGCTACTTGATTGTGCAACCTCCCAGTTTCGCTTTGGCAAGCTCCATGCCTTATTTAATGGTATGACATCAGAATGAAGGAAGCGTACTCATAAGCAAAAGTCACCAAAGGTATGTATTTCTGTTAAATAAATATAAATTTCATTTATATATTTATTTATTGAATCAAACAACTTGTGACTTGGTTAATGCTAGAGAGCTATTAGAAATACAAGATAAAATATGAGCTTAAAATTGTTGCTTTGACTTTGGTACTCTACAAAAAGTAAGAAGTCACACAATGGGAAATATATGATTCTCACTTTGGTTTATTTCAAACGAGCACGATTTCAGAACAGATAATTTATAATCCAACCTTTCAGGTAATGGTTTCTTACAAAAAAATTGATACATCCAAGAAAAGGTAGACCTAAGCTATCATTTACATTTTTAGTTTAATATCATGGTTCATCTTGAAGTGGGTAAATTTTTAGAGAACTCACCTAATCTTTATTAAACCATCTCTGGAAAAAGCCAAGACATAAAGATAATTAAAGATAACAAGGATGTATGTGCAGCTTTGAGTGCTATAAGTATCATATCACCCAAAAATAAATAATTGATTACCATTATATTTTAAACTCAAACAACTATTTTCTTGAATCTAACTCTATGTACATGGACTATTGTTTTTATAACTATTGTCACAAGTGACAAACTCCTGTTGACCATGCTCATAGGAAAACCTCAACTACGGGATTCAAACCCCGATACCCTGTGGGCTGCCAGCCCGCAGATTTCCAGACTCGAACCAGAGCAGGATTTGACTTCGGGGAATCTTTTAAGGCTTGATGAACTAAAATTACCTGCATCAAGACTCCCCACTCCAAAGGTTCCTGTTAACCAATCAATGAGAGGGCGGGCCAAGCCAAAGATCCCGGAATAACCCAGGCCATCACAGAAGGATAAACAAATAACCTTCCCATAGAACACGGGCCACCCAGAGATGACTAACCTCACGACCTGACAAGGAAATTCAAGTATTCCTAGTTCAAACCAGCCAATGAATTAACTCCCGTGACGGATGCCACCGAGGACTGGAAAAACCTGGTAGACAGTAGCACCAGGCCTGAAGGAATTTGTAAAAGTTTATCCATGGCAGATGGGCATACTTATACCCTGGACCGCCAGGAAGTTGCACATCACCATTCTTGCAATAAAGTGACATGAACCTTTGGTTCAATCAGGTTATCTCATACTTGATTTTAGTTCTATTTTATTTGCAGTCCACCTCTCGCGGTTTTGTACCTCCTGCTTACCCAACCCAAGAAGCTGCGGACCAGCCACCAAAACTCTATTGTTTACCAGGAGCTCCCTTTGGCCCAGTAAATTTCACTGAATACCCACCCAACCTGGCATATTTGGAGTTCACCCTAGAGAAAATCCTAATCTACAACCCAGAGGCTAGAACTAGAGAGACAGAGACTATTTACAGAGAAGGCACCAAAATCACCAGACCTCCTCTGCTATTCCGCAACAAGTACAACTACCTGCCCGCGTATTTGGTTCCAATGACACCGCCTCTCACCCCGCGGCCTGACTGCCTTCAAGAATCTGTTGCAGCCAATGAATTCACTTCCACTCAGATATTTGGAGTGATGTATATCACTCTCACCGGTTTAATTGATTGAATGGTACCTACAAGCGGACCTTGGGCTCTCCTGTGCAAATTGTTATCTTATATTGTAAAGTTAGCACTAATCTTGTGGTGGGCTCTTCCTGCTGGGCCCGCGGGCCATCTGCCCGCAAGTTCCCAAGAACCCCTCACAGGCTGGATCCCTGATAACTATGCCCTGGCATTAGATTTTTTATTTGATTGCATTATTTTGTCTTAAGCCCAATTAAAAACTTTAGGATGTGGTTAAAATATCAAATGTTTGATAATTTTGGACAAAATAATGTACCTGCTGTTTTAGTAGATTTAAAGAAAGAAAGAAATATGTGAGACCAGATAATATATTTATTAGATAAAAAATTGCTAAAAATAATATGACCTTAAGGAAGAGAAGTGTCTTAGTAATAGAGGCACTGATTCAGATGTAAATTGATCTGTTGCTACATTTATAGATTAATTACTGTGGGATTTCATCTGGTGGATCAGCTCAATCTGTTTTCCTGGCTTCTGGTGTGAGGGTTCAAGTCAAGTGGATAAAGCCTCTTTGATGAACACACCAAACATGTTTTGCAGCCATGTGTCATTTGGGGCTAGAATAAAGACTGGTATCATAATAATAACAATTGTTGTTGTTTTCTTCTTTCATCTCTTTGGGGTACCTTGTAGGAGGAACACTTGTGAGTACTGTGCAATAATGAGAAGCTTAATACTACTGTTGAGATGGCTATTTAAGGAATTAGCTTCAGTAACTCAATGACTTGGGGTACTTAGAAAAAGGAAGTGGTTACTCTGAAATTTGGCAAAGGTCAAGATAACTACTTGAGTGATTGAGATAAAAGGGGTACTAGTTGTACCAGCCCATAGAATAAATAATTGAAGGGACACTACTATTGCCTTATTCATTAATTAAAAAAGCTATGTGTTAGGCCATCATTTGTTGTTAGGGAAGCTCTTATTGTCCTGATTAAATGTCAAGAGAACTCTCAAAACATTTCTTGGTCACTTTGCTACAATGAAAAAAGATGGACAATTCTCAGGTAAATATTTTCTAGGTGCTTTTTTAGAATCACAAAATTCTAACTAACCTTAGTGAAACATTCACAGACCAAGGAAACTTGAACACTTCAAATGACAAACTTTTAGCATCTTTCCAGTGAAAGATTGATTTTTTTTATTTAGGATTTATGAAAATTTTCAGATGAAAAGTAAATTGCTTCAAAGCAGTTGGAAAAGGGATCATTGGTTGCATTTGAGGTCTATTTTGTTAATGAAGATTACCAGTGAAAGATTATAAAGCTTAATCAAATGACCCAGAAAACATAGCAGAAATATTTTAGGCTCTTGATAAATTAAGACTGAAAGCTTATTCTATGGTTATAAAGAAGCAACAATAAATTTCTTAAGCTTTTTAAAGAAGCATTCTAAAGAGAGAATGTTTGAAACAACAGTCTATATATCAGAGATTAAATGATGAAACTAAAAAGAAATCTGAACATTCACAAAAATTTAGTGAAAGAAGATAAAAGAAGCTGAAGCCATTAACCAACAGCTGATAGATTGATACCAATATATATCAAGCAAGAACTACAAAATCCTATAACAGTGGGACTGTGAAGTAATAGAGCAATAGTGTGATCTGTGTCAGGAATATTCCTGACACTAAGATCAGAGCAACACTTTTTGCCCCTATCTTGGCCAGAAACACCCACACAGACAGCCAACAGCACTACTAATATTAGCAGCAGTTTTTCCTTGTTTTGAAAGCTGCTGCCCTAATCCAAATTTGGATTACCAGCCTCTCATACAGGCTTTCTCAGACATCCTTTGTGCACCTGCAAACCCCTACTGCTCAGCCAGCAGTTCCTGGGCCATTCCAGAAACCACCCTTCCCACTGAGAGGCAGCAACCCAGGGCAACCACTCAATTGGGAAATTCTCCCAAAATAGGAAGCAAAAAGCAATTTTTCAGGAAGAACCTATTTTTATACCTCAAGCCAAAACTGGCAATTTCTCAACTTTCAGTTCCATAACTACCCCTGCTATGCTATCAAAAATCTTTATTAAGGAAATTACATAGGCCTTATAAATGCAAAAAAGGTTTGACCCCAGTGTTGGGCCAAATATCAGACTATCTGACTATTGAGGACCAGTCATAAAAGGCAATTTATCTCCAGGCCCACTTAATGGGGAGCTCAAGTCTTTGTTCCTCTCATACCTTGCCTCACATAGGGGAAGGTATATAATTAACATTACTCTTTTGATGATAGTCTGTGCTATCATTGATAGAATACTCCTTAATCAGATATCACATAATGCACTTTATCCTAAGGCACAAAATTAAAGACTAGAGTGTTAATAAATTCCCTCCCAGGACAAAGATGTGCCACCTCATCATCTAATCTGTTCTCACAGTCTGCTTTTAAAGTCTGAAGCTTTTTGGTAAGTTATTATAAACTAAGTTTTTTAAACTTAAAATATCTATAAAAAGCTGAATATAAGGAGGTAGGTAAGGTCTTTAAAAATAACTGATTCAAGGCGCCTAGTATTTTGCACAAGGTAAAGTAATGACTAAGACAATTAATTAACTCTAAAAATATTAAATAAAGACCATTATTCATAATGGGATATTAGGTTAAAAACTTGACTTCAAACTCTGGGTATTGATCTGTATTTATTGACAGATTAAAAATATTAAGTATCAAATTCTGTGTATCACTATATAAACTATCTAATTGATGAAAAAGATAACCAAAGATAATAATGAGGTTAAAACTAGAAGATTTAAAGATAAGTTAAAAGAAAGATTAAATTTGGAACAAACACATCACAAAACCTAACAATTATCTTTGAAGGTGCAAGTCAAACAATCTCAACTTAGAGTTGAGACTGAAAGAACCCAAGCTTTATTCTTCTTGTATTTGAGGTGATAGAATAGGTGGCAGGAAATAAAACCATAGCTAGCTAATGCTACTTGTTGTCAGGAAAAAGTGGTGCTCTGTTTGCAAGATAGACTTTAACTTGAAAATTTTAAAATATAGGCCAGGAGATCAGAGAAAGCAAAAAATGTTAATACTTGCTTAAAAATAGGAGCAAAAACAAGCAAAAAAACAGAAAAATGAGTCCAAGGCCAGATTTTGTAACTGCCAGTTAATAAAAAGAAGGTAAGGAGTTTGGATTAGTAGTAATAACATAAAACATATGGTTCTGAGTTCAAAAACTGTTGATGAAAATCAAGGTAATTTCAAAAAGAACTTCTAACTTAAGTTCAGGTGGAATAATGGGTTGGGATAAGGAGGTAAAAATGCATCCAAAATAATAAAAATTGTTGTTTTTGGCCCCAGAATGTGAATAATAGAATAATAAAGAGAAGGTTCATACTAGCAGAAAACAAGAAAGAATAATCCTGACAAGGGCCACCTGCTCTAGGTGAAGATTATTGCATTACACTTGATGATTTTGATTAAGTGCCAAACCTAAAATACAATAATCCTAAAAAAAGGGTGTTCTAGAGTTTCCTAGAAAACATTTTTAGTAGCCCAGAAGACAATTTCTTGGAAGAATATAAGAACAACAACAGTGTCAGGAATGTCAATTTGGATGCTCCTAAATATCAAAATACAGAACCAGAGTCAAACCCTGGACAAAACCCTTTGCAGACCGCCAGACTCATAGGCTGGGAACACAACAACCTGCTACTAATTAAAGAAGTTGCTACCAGCCTGCCAGGACTAGAACCCTTATCTGTCCTGCAGGATTCTGCAAGCAAACCGCCAGTGCAAGATGCCAAGAATTCCCCTGAGGTGCCAACGCCTGACATCGGTGGTTTGTCCAGTGAAATAGACAAATCTCCCCCTGGGAATTATTCCAAACTCTCCCAAAGTCCTGGGGAAGGCACTGAACCCAAAGAGGCACCCAACACTCAAATTGATAAACAGAAGGATTTGAAGTCTTCTCACCCCAAAGCAGCCAGTGGCAAACCGCCAGTGCCAAGTGCCACACTGCCATCTGAGACACCTGATGCCAACCCGCCCAAGTCCAGAAAACCCAACCAAGAAGTGAAGCCTGGCAGTGTGGGATAAATACCTGCCAGGCCAAGACCAAAACCCCATCATCATTTTTAAATAAAGGTTATGAGATATTGGTTTCCTCAATTATTGCCGTATTTTATCCTTGTAATCTACCAGCTCACTCAAAGATCATCTGACCCCCTGCCAATCTGCCAGCTACGTACTGCCTGCCAGGTGCTCCCTTTGGTCCCGTCCACTTCACAGAGTACCCCCTAAAGCCTGAGTACAGAGACTATACCGCCGACAACATACTAGCCTGGGACCCCTTGGCCGGAATCACTGAGAGAACCAGATACAACTGAGAAGGCCCTTGGTACATTACCAAACCCGGCCTGTTCAGAGATAAATACAACTTCCTCCCTGCCTACCAAATAGACATGGAACCACCTGTCACCCCCAAGCCAATGCCCGCCTCCGCTGCTGAACTCCCACTGGACCATACCAACAAGCTTTTCAGAATTGTATATATAACTCTCACAGGAGTAATAGATACTATTGTCCCCACCGCCAGTCTGTGGTTGTGGTTGGGCAAGTCAATGTCCTACCTCATTAAGTTAGCACCAATCTTTTGGTGGGCCCTGCCCACCCAGTCCGCAACCCACCAGTTCCCGGACGCTAGCAAGCTGGCCAGTCAGGGTTGGTTTCCTGACAAACAGTGAAAAAAATAAAGGCATCTTTTAATTTTCAAGTGTTTCTATATTATCAGAAACTATTGTTTCAAAACAGAAGGGCCAACCTTTTTCTCTCTGGCAAGCTTCCACACAAGAGACACTGTGTCACCCAAACTGACTTCCCATCACTTAAAGCCAACTATGGAAGTCAAGTCAAATAACCAAACAAGGCAACAAGAGCCACTGGTAATCCTTAATCAAAGAGCAACTTGATTTAGTGCTTGACTCATTACCAGGATTGAGCCACTCTACTCAATCCAATTAAGTGATTGCCTCAATATTGTTTCTCTTAATGATTTTCCAATACTATACAATATCACACATCCCAATAAAGATATTATCTAGTTTCCAATTATTTCCTCTTGTAGCTCTGCTAATACAGCACAATTATGCTAATTCTTTAAAAATAACTTTTTCATTCACATTTTCAGTTTTTCTGGTACAATTGCTAATCATATTCTTGTATATGATAGTGCAAGAATTGAGTGTCTTGTGCTCTGAAAAATTCAGAAATATGAGTTGCCCCAATATCCAAAGTGCAACTCTGACTTTACCAGTATATGGATTCATAAAAATCTCAATTTTTATCACCATTAAGGATTATTTTTAATTAAAAACCACTGAAACAATATGTTTTAATTTTCTTGTGCTTAATTTTGTTTCAATTAAAATATCTAATTTAGATGGTGGTAAACTATTACACCCAAAATTAAAAAAACTTTGGAACTTGATAAAAATCAGCTTTTTTCCAGAGCAGATTATTTATATTACCCTTATTGTGATATTAGCCTATTTGGGGGTGTATGTTTAATGTAATTGCTGATAAATTTTTTATGGATTATTATTGCATGTTACCATAATTTTTATTTACATTCTGTATAGTTGAGGTTGGCTGTATATTATATTAAATGAACTATTTTGTTTTCCAGAACAATTATAATCTATTATATTTGGTATAGTGGGGTTTTTGCTGTATCAGATATATAGCCTTGTTTTTATATTGCATTATTAAATTTGTGCTTCATGATTAGTCTTTTATATATATTACAATCAAGTCTTTATTACTTATAGTCTGTCATCCAGACACTATTTGTTTTATTTAAGATCAAGTTTATTTTGTTTTAGGCTGAGTTAACTTTGTTCATTCTCACAGCTTTGAAGCCTGTTATATTATGATAATTTTTTAGCTTTGGTTATTTGAGGCTCTATGCCTCTAGTCAGTAAAATTTCTAGCTATGAAATAAATGTAAACACAGTGCATTTGATGGATATACAATACATACATCTAATTGCAATATAAAATCAAATAAACTCATTTATATGAGAAACCAGGAAACCCTGAGTTTAAAATAAAAAAATATTATTTGTAAAAAATTAAATAATGGCGATAACTTAGAATATATCGGCTCATGTAATAATGTGTTTTTTTTCAAGCAGGGTATTTTCAGGATCAATCTTGTAACCAATACCCAGAGTTGTACTTTAAAATCTATCTTAATCTAAAAAAAGCATAATGTTTTTTCTTTTATTCTCCAGAAATAATATATAAATAAATATTGGGCTCAACTGGGAATTGATTCAGGACCTCTCCCACCCTAAGGGAGAATTATACCACTAAACCATTGAGCCTATTGATAAGAAATTTATAGAAAATGGTGTTTATATACTACACAGCTTATATCATTTCCTTATCTATATAGAGTTGCAGTGGACCACCCCAGAAGAATAAAATTTACTAGGCATCCCAAAAATGTAGGCTTTGTATTGGTTTAAATAAAAGCATATCTAAATTTCATGTTTTTGAAAATGTTAAAGAATAAACAGTTTTTGTCCTAGAGTTGTCTGACAACCTTATACATATACAAATGTAACTATATGTATGTAATATCATCTCTAGTTGGTGTACTTTATAAGAGATTGAATCTAAAGTTGATGGCCAAGGCAAAAGCTTGATTTGGCTCATTTTTAGATGCTTTTCTTACATGTATTTTTGAAAATATGAAGGTCAAGTTTGGTAAAGTATGATCTAAATTATATAAAGTTAAAATATAGGCCACTCAGCCTTTAATAAATATATACTGTATTTTTTGGTTTTCAAAGTCATAATCTTACTCATTGTAGCATAAATTTACATATATCAGATATTTAGCTTACATGAAAACCGGTACAGCCAAGCCATCAGCAATATTAACACCAGTCAGGTGGAACTCAAGGCAATCACAGCCAAAAAAACTAAAATTAGAATAAAGACAAGTTAAAAAATAAAGATATATTTTATTTATCAGGATACAGGCACACTATAAAGCTCACTGATAAGCATTATATTTTATCAGCTATTAAAGCTGATAGTGAGTGTTGCAACTGAACCAATGATAGTTCAGTATTTGATTGGAAAAGACAATAGTCTAATAGAAAAGACAGAAATGAGAAAATCAAATAAGATTTATTAATCAATATTTTGAATAATATACTATTGTAAATTCACTTCCACCTTTGGCTTTATATCACACTACTTTCTCCGCCACACTAAAAAAGGCCCAAAAATATCAGCTAAACCACTTAACTTTTTAGAGGATTTGACACATACAGTTGACAAGGGATTTGTGCTGGCCTACCCTGCAGATCCACTGTCTTTGGTTGCTCCCTCCTGAGAAGAAACATTGATCAATTTGGACTTCTTGTTGGCATGATGTCACCCACTTTTGAAAACCATTAGATCTAACCAATCAAGTGGCGCCACATCAAAGCTCAAAAACCCAAATGAATCCCAAATGACTGGTAGTTCCTCTATCCAATCAGATAGCACCACAGAAATTAAGGTGAAAACTTATAGTCTCCCTGATTCTGTTCAGAAAAATTTCTCCACCAGCCAATTGGATTCAAGTCTGGTGGTCATGTGACTCACTTTCCTTGCAACACACTCCCTTTTACACAACAAGGGGACTTTCAGTCTCTGCTTGTCTATTTTTCAATATCATTAAAGTTTGGTTAGTTGCACTTTATTTTATAGTTATATTTGCCTGGAGCCCTTTTTTGATGCTCCTGTTATCTATATTAAAAATTGTTAGTTGTGATAAGGAGCGCCTTTTGAGGAAGCTTCAAATATAAAATTAGAAAGAGAATAAGTATATTTTATTGGATAATACTTTAGACTTATATAGCTTTAGCTGTGGCGGGGATTTTAGTTGGATCAAACCCAGGGGCTGGTCATGTGCTGGATGGGTTTGAGTTACTGGATACCTGGACAGTCATGTGATATTGGTTTGTTGCCATTTCTGGTATGTCAAATGGTATATTGGAAAGGCATCAAATTGGGCAATGACTGGATGTTAGGTGTGATGGCAAAAACCGGAATACCCGTACATCCAGACCCTTGACACACCCCTCCCTTAAGGGATTACTTGGGTACATCAGGAGGGGGCTTTGTCTTGACAGCTGTTGCCTGATGTTCCTGGAGTTGTTTACTAGTGGGCACCAACTGGGTTGAGTATTCTCCTTTGCTAGGGCAGAGGCAAGATCTGTGATACTTTTTGGTGATGGGCTCTTTGGCACCCTGGAACTTAACCAGGTAGATGTTCCTGTCTGGTTGGTATCTGATGATTCTTCCTGGTCCTCTGTGTACTGAGTCTAGCTTCTTTCTGTTCCCAGCTAGAACCCAGACGGGGGAGTTGACAGGAAGTAGGCCCTTTGTTGAGGTTACTTTTTGGGTTTTGAGTCTCTTTGTTTCTGCCAGTTTGGCTTTGAGGCATATGTGTTGTAGAGCTGGTTTCTGTTCTACTTTGGGAGGGTTTCCCGGGGTATCTTCACATATGATTGATTATTGCAGCTGACTTTTTCTGGCTTGTACCTGTATGTTAGTTAAAAAACGGTGAGTAGCCTGTCCCTTGATTGGTACAAGCCCAGGATACTAGTAATGCATGTTTCACATAGAGTGGCCATGTGTCTTTGGCTTTGCCATCCATTATTTTCTCCAGGGTTCTGTTAAGGCTGCTGTTCAGGTGTTCAACTCTGCTGTTGGCCTGTGGCCTGTAAGGTGAGGTTGTGGAGTGTTTGATGTTATTTTTTTAGATTGTTGTTTACTATGTGGCCTGTTAACTCTTTTTCTCCATCTGTTATTATGTAGTCTGGAGTGCCGTAGTCTGCTATGATTGCTTTATTGATGAATCAATTTATTGTTTCCATCTTGTGATCTTTTGTTGCCCAGAAGATGGGCCAACATGTGGCAAAGTTGATGGCTACAATTAGGAAGCATTGATTTGTTTTGGTTTCCTGAAGGGTTCCACTACGTCTAGTCCCCAAACCTTAAATGGTTTGGGGTCAGGTACTGGGTTGACTGTTGACTGTTGGCTGTGGCGCCTTGGTGCTGGCGTATTTTTCACACAATGTGCACTTCTTTAGGACATCAATTATGTCTTGCTTCAGGTTGGGCCACCATACTATCTCTTTTAATGTGAGATATAGGTTGTTAGTCTTTGTGTGTCCCAGCAGACGGTGGTGTCTTAGTATAGTGTTGACTCTTTGTGCAAGTGGAATGTATGGAATCAGTTTATCCTTGATGATTTTGTATACTGTGTCATTTGATACATGAAAATACTTTTCATTCCTTACTAGCGTATCATGGACTAGTTGGTGTGTGGAGGGATCCTTTTCTTTTGTCTTGTACTCAGTGTTGTATAGGTTGGGCCAGTCAGGGTCCAGGTGGTCAGGGTGATCCTCTCTTGGCTGGCATAGCCTAGAAAGAGCATCAGACATGATCATCTCTGCCCCCTTTTTGTATTGGATGTCCAGATTAAGCTGTTCCAGCAAGGACATTCATTTGGCTTGTTTCCGCGCAAGTGCGTTCTGAGTTTTGAAATAGATTAAGGATTTGTGGTCAGTTAGCACTCAGACTTTTAAGTGTCCTTTGAGATAAAATCTCCATTTCTTGCATGCGTGATATATTGCTAGCAATTCTTTATAGTGTATTGGGTACCTTTGCTCAGTGTTTGTTAGTTTTCTGCTTTCATAACATACTGGCAGGAAATCTTGCTGCCCTGGCTGGCAAATGCGTAGGACTACACCAATGGCGGTGTCACTAGCGTCTGACTCAAGCTTGTAGCACCCTTTGTTATTAGGGTATAGTAGGATTGGTGCTTTGATCAAAGCTTGTTTTAATAGTTGGAAATTATTGTTGCATTCTGGAGTCCAGATGAATTTCTTTTTGGCATTACCTTTAGTTAGGTCATTGATTGGTGAGGTGAGCTTTCCGCAGTCTTTGATATACTTCCTTAGGTAAGCTACCATACCAAGAAAGCATCTTACTTGTTTCATGGAGGTGGGGCGTTGCATGTTATTTATGGCTTTTATTTTATCTGGGTCTGCTTTGATGCCACTTTCAGAGACTATGTGGACCAAAAACAGGAGTTCTTTTTCCATAAATTGGCACTTACTAGGCTTAGCATATAGTTTGTGCTTTGAAAGTCAATTGAGTGTCTTGCAGACATGTGTGAGGTGTTCCTCTTTTGTTTTTGAAAATATGATGATATTGTCAAGGTAACATAGTGTGTTTGAGAGTCTGTTTAGCGCCTGGTTCATCATGGTGACAAATGTTGCTGGGGTGTTTGTCATCCCAAAATTCATTACTTTACATTCAAACAACCCAAATTGCGTGAAGAACACAGTTTTTGGTATGTTTTTCTCTTTAACTTCAACTTGATTATAACCAGATGTGAGGTCAATTTTTGAGAATTTTTTTGCTCTGGAGAGCCTTGCAAATAGATCTTCTATGAGGGAAAAGAGATTTGTTTTTTACTGTACTTGCGTTTAGTTCTCTGTAGTCAGTAACTAAGAAAAGAGATCCTTCTTTCTTCTTTACAAAGAAAACCACTGCCCCCACAGGGATTCAGACAGGCAAATGAATCCTTTGGCTAGATTGTCCTTGATGTGGGCTTTAAGTTTTTGGGTCTCCATGGGGGAGAGTCTGTATAGGGGTGCTGGCTTAGGCATGGCTTTACATAGATCAATGCCATGCTTGACTTCCTGCTTGGGGGTAATTCTGTGAGTTCTTCTTTAAATATATTGGCGTATTTGTTTAGAAGTGTTGCAAGTTCTGGGCATTGGATCTTTTGTGTTTGTATATTATTAAATTTGGAGTACCTTATTATGTGAAGGGTACTGTCTTTGGTTAGACATTCTGAGTTATTTTTGGTTTATGACCTGGAAAAATACTGTGTCTCTTAGAATAAGGTCTTTGGGTTCTTTGAGGATATTAAAATTGACTTCATTGTGTTTGATAGTCATGGTTTTTGTTTTACAACATATGCTGGGGTTCACTTTGATGAACCAGTCCATGCCTGCTACAATGCTGTAGTTTATGTTGTTCATGGCAAGTCCTTTGATGGACGTTTGTATGCCTTGGAAATCAATTCTGAAGGGAGTTGTTTTGCCTTTGAGTAGAACCTTTAATTTGTCTGCCATTCTGGCGTATTTGAAATTAGATTTGATAACTGGTATCTTGTATTTGGTTACAAATAGTTTTCTAACCATGGTATTTTGTGCACCAGAGTCAAATAAAATTTTATGTGTATGAGATTTGTAAGTGCATGGATAGATAAGAAGTTGTGAGCAATCTTTAATTTTTATGTTCATAAAAATGGAGGATTGCGGGACACGTGGGATGCGAGCAGCAAAGTTTGTGCCTTGGTATAATTTCTTGTCAAGTTGGGGGGGGGCAGGGGCACTTAAGCCTGTTCCCCCTCCTCTTTTCCCTGTTCCTCTGTTTTGAGACCTTTGAGGTCAGAGAATGTGGGGTCAGATTCATAGTGGGTTGCTATTTTGGCATTGTTAACTTTGGCGGTGTCCTCCTTCTTGGGACAGGAGCAGTTTGCGCTTTGGCTACAATTGCCATTGTTGCAATTGGAGTTACTGTTGCTATGATTGGTGTTCTGGCGCTTGTTGCCATTAGAGTTGTCTCTGTCATTGTTTTTTGAGGAGCGGTTGCTGTTGTGTGTGGCATATTTCATGTTTACACATTTTTCAGCACGCTTAGCTTCTGCAATGAGTGCGGGCATGAAGGTGTTGGCCTCTGGACAGATGAGGGCAGTAACAGAGAGTTTCATTTTATTGATGAATGATGCTCTAGTGTGTACGTTGTCAGCTTGTGCTGGGTTTTGGATTTTATGGCATATTTCTTCAAATTCATTGGCGTAAGCTGTGATAGTGGTCTTCTGAGGAAGATCACTGAGCTGTATTGCAATGTCTTGGAGAGATTAAGTGACACAAAAATTGTGGGTGATGTTGGCTTTGAACTCTTCCCAGTTGTCAAGCTGGTCGTCAGTTTTGAGCCAACCCAGGTGACAAACCAGTTAGCTGCGGCCTTGTACAGGCGCTTGCTGGCTTCCTGGATCCATTTCTCATGGGGGATGCAGCTGGCACGGAGTTTAGCGGCTGTGTGGTCTAGCCAGTTGATGATGTTTTCTTTGTTTTTACCAAAGAACTTGTTGATACCAATGTACTTGGTGTTGGCAACTTTGCCTGCAATAGGCGGTTGTGTGTTTGTTTGTGGTTGTAGAGAGTGACTGTATTGAATTATCTTGGCACATGCTTTGGGCATGACCAGTCCTTTGAATACAGTGCATCCACTAGGAATATCTTCATTGATGTTGTGGGCGCGGAAGTACATTTTCCAGGTATCCTGGGATGTGGCCTGGTTGAGTATGTGGGCAAAGGTGGGCGGATTCTGTTCAGTCATTTTATCTTTCATTGGTGTGGTCAAAAACTGTAGTGCTACCAGTGATAAGGAGCGCCTTTTGGGAAAGCTTCAAATATAGAATTGGGAAGAGAAGAAGTATATTTTATTAGATAATACTTTAGACTTATATAGCTTTAGCTGTGGCGGGGATTTTAGTTGGATAAAACCCAGGGGCTGGTCATGTGTCACAAGTGACAAACTCCTATCAACTATGCTAATCAAAAAGCCTTGACTATGGGAGTCAAACCCTGACACCCCGCGGGCTGCCAGCCCGCAGGGCCAGCTGCCCGGCTGCCTGCAGATTTTGGGGGTTCAAACCAGAGCAGGATTCAACTTTGGAGAATCTTTTGAAGCTTGATGAGCCAAATTTGTCTACAACAATGCCCCCCATGCTAAAGGTTCCTGTTAACCCAACCAATCAACAGGCCAGGTTAGCCACAGACCCCAAAATAACCCGGGCCACCACAGAAGAAGAAACAAAGAAACTTTCTGTAAAACGTGGGCCACCCAGAGATGACTCACCCCACAACCTGACTAGGGAATTTGTGCGTTCTCAGTTCAAACCAGCCAATGAGATAACCCCCGCAATTGATGCCACCAAGGACTGTGAAAACCTGGTAAACAGGAAAACCTGGGCCAAGGAAATCTATGAAAGTTTTACCATGACAGATGGGCATACTTATACCCTGGGCTGCCAGGAAGATGCCCATTGCCATTCTTGCAATAAAGTGACATGAACCTTTGGTTAAACCAGGTTATTCCGTATTTGATATTAGTTCTATTTCATCTACAGTCTACCTCCTGAAGTCCCGCATCTCATACCCAACAACTCCAAGAAACCGCGGACCAGCTGCCCAACCTTTACCGTCCACCAGGAGTTCCCTACGGCCCTGTAAAGTTACACCTCCCCCTTAGGCCTCCACTTTAATTCCTGCCAAATGCTTGGGAATTTCTATCAAATTATGTTTGAATATTTATCTAAAAGGTCACCAAAAAAGCCCAAGAAAAGCCATCAACTTAATACCTTGGAATTATTCAGAAGATGCCTCCACCTAACCCACCCAAGAGACATCTCTGGTTAAATATCATGTGCAAGAGCGGCCAGGAGCAGTGGTAATTGCATCCAAAGCATGTTCCTGATGTTAATTGGTTCAGTTTTCCTTTTGACTATGTCTGTTCAAAATTTGTCAAGATCTTCCTGCCTCAAGAAATTCATTTGTATCCGCTCATATGATTGGTCAATTGGTTTGTGATATTTGATCTACCACCCCAATCCCATTCCATCCCTTAAATGAATGCAAGAGTTGTAAAAGACCTTGCTTCATCATTCTCTACTCTAATAAAGTTCAAAATTTGTTAGTGAAATCCAGCCATTTGGTTTTTTTTGTTGCTTTTGGTGTTCAGTTGATTCCTCCCCCCTTTGGCCTTCCAGGAATTGTTGGCAACAACCTTTTGGTTGTTGTTGAAACTGAAATTTTATTGTGGTTGAGAGCTTGGTTTTATTTCCTCTTAACCTGCTCCCCAATTCTCACAGGCCCAGTACATTTCACTGAGTACCCCCCAAACCCAGAGTATTTGGTGTTCACCCTAGAGGAAATCCTAATCTACGACCCAGAGGCCAGAACTAGAGAGACCAAAACTGTCTATAAGGAAGAAAACAAAATCACTATCCCTCCCCTATTGTTCCGCAACAAGTACAGCTAACTGCCTGCGTATTTGGTCCCAATGACTCTGCCACTCACCCCGCGGCCCAACCGCCCACAAGAATCTGTTGCTGCCAATGAATCCACTTTCACTCAGATATTTGGAGTAATGTACATCACTCTTACCGGCTTAATTGATTCTATGATACCCGCAAACGGACCTTGGGCTATCCTGGGCAAGTCGCTATCCTATATTGTAAAGTTAGCCCCAATCTTGTGATAGGCCCTCCCTGCTGGGCCCGCGGGCCGTCTGCCCGCAAGTTCTCAGAAACTCCCTACTGGTTGGATCCCTGACATCATGTTCTGGATGGGTTCAAGTTGCTGGATACCTGGACAGTCATGTGATATTGATTTGTTGTCATTTCTGATATGTCAAATGATATATTGGAAAGGCACCAAATTGGGCAATAACTGGATGTTAGGTGTGATGGCAATAACTGAAATACTCATACATCCAGACCCTTGACAGTTGCTCTATCAAACCTTACTTTGTACCGCCCTATTTCAAACCTGGCATCTCTTCTGTCACTTTTAGCAGAAGATTTAGTGTATAATTGGTGTCCAGTTATGCTTTTGCTTTCAAAAACAGCTTTTAAACCTAAAGCTTTAGGTAATATTCAATATAAAATATACTTTTACTATGAATTTTTCTTTATTACTCTTGATTTTGAACCCACTTTTTGTTTTCCGACCTGCCAAGCTGTTTGGGACTATCTCCAAGCCTCTCAGAAAGCATCTTGCTGCTTTCTGCCGGTCTCTACCTGTAGTCACCCCCACTACATAAAAACTTTATTAGTTTCAGGGACAAAAATCCCACTCAAATATCCAGAATTTTCTTGTGATTGCAACCATGATCCTCCCTGTCCTAAGATTTGTGGTGTTTTCCTTGACTTCATCTTTACTGCTTCTGTGGTTGACACCACCAGATTTGTGGTCTAAAATCTCCTCTTCTGCATCACTTGTGGGTGACAATCCTTCTAGCCTCTTAAATCTCCCCAGTGGTCTTCTATTCTCTGAAGAGGCCATAGTCAAGAGTTTGACCTGCGACAACCTGGATTTGGATGTTGTTGACTATGCCTTGCCTGTTTCTGTGGGTGAGGAAATGTCAATGTCCTCTCTTTCCAGTCTGGAGAAGAGCAACTCAGTGCCCCTCCAGACCCATGTGATACCCCCCTCTTGCTCTCACCTGTACGCCCTGATTGCTCTCTGGTTTGATACTAATGGGATTGAACACCTACTTTCCTCAGCTGTACCCTGTGTTTTCTCTGTGGTCCCCCCTTTGAGCGGCTGTTTCAGTCCTCCACTGGGCGGCATCCTGGTGGTTTGTTTTGCCGGGATGAGAACTGAACTTAGTTAGTTTAGCCCCCCTCTCTTACAACTATATGGAAAGAGTCACAAGACTACCAGGGGGTGGCACAGTGGCAGGTTTCATGTAAGGTTCAAAGATGAGAAATAACTTGCGCGAGGATTAGCAATGTCAAATTGGCAGCACTTCTAATTAGAAGATATTGCCCGTAGTTCTACATTGCCATCAGGTTGGTCTATGTTGTTTGATACGTCATGGGGCAACTCATTGAGCGCTCCCTGTGTATTATGAGATACATTGGCAGATAAGAGGGGAATCTTGGTTACAACAGTAAGATTATCACAACACACTGTAACCATATTAAATAGGCTTATCTAGATTACCTGACTCCAGAATATGTGAATTAAATTTGGAAGAGAAGCAACAGATTGTTTAAGACACTTTTATATGATTGGATGGTTAACTTTTTGCTGAGGATTGAATTGACTGAAGAAGTGAGAGCTTGATAGATGTAAAAAATGTGATTCAAATTACAAATGTGAATAAAATTTTAATTCAGAGATGGTTGGCTTGCACATTTTGGATTTATCTATTTTAAAGTGAAGTAATAAATTTTCACTCAGATTCATCAGCTGATCCAAGTGGATGCAGATTGTTTCAGAGTTAACCTTGCTTAGCATTGCACCATTGTAATAAAATACCAGTAGAGTGAACCAGCAATAATAATACAGTAGCTTTCAAACCTGTTGAGATAAATGAAAACTCTCAGTCTAAAAACAAAAACAACTCGGTCCAAAAGCAAATCTAAAGTGGATCCAAATCTATTGTAATTTAATATAAATTCCTTGATTTTCAATTTTGTTTTTAGACTGAGTTGTTTTTGTTTTTAGACTGAGATTTTTTGTTTACCTCAGCAGGGTTGAAAACTACTGTAAGACCCAATAAAACAATTTTCATGAAATTTAGAGTATTAGATAAGTTTTCAGATAGTTCTGATAAAAATGGTACTAAACATGATAGTTTTAGCTTCTCTAGATGCTGCAATATAGAACAAAGTGCTAGGATTGGGCTTGTGTCATAATCAAAGGTTTGGTCTCAATTTGGTACATAAATTCACCCTTAATACTCACTAAAAAAACCAAAAATCAATGTATCTCTGTGAATACTAAGCCGATCCATATGTTCAATAGCTTATTTTAAAGCTGTAGATCAGCTTTATATTTGATATAATTTAGGAAATTGAATAATAATAAAATTCTAAGTTATTATTTTAGCTTTATGTAAACCTAAGATAATCCTCAACTTATCTAGATTTGTATTTTATTTTTTATTTACACTTGTAATATGCTATTTTATTTTAAATAAATAAAAAATTGAATTAACGTATTAAGAAAGCCTGTTTAAATGATATTTTTTTAAATTAAATTGGTGTTAAATAACCCCAAGCTATAAATCCAAAAAAATATATTGATTTAATATATTGGATTCAATTTTATATCTGTCCTTGGACAGGGCAACCCCCAGTAAGATATTAACTCCAACATTTTGCTTCAAGGCAGGACTCCTTTACAAATTAGTCAAATAGCTTTTTTACACGCAGCGCTTAACTTTTGGCTCCAGTTTTTTTTATCACAAAACGACTTGGACCACGTGGTCAATGTGACGTTCCAGAGCCAAAACTAGATTATTTAATTTCCAAAGTTTATATTGTCAGGTTCATGTTTTGGGAGCTTTTGTTTTTAAGTTCGGCTCTAAAATCTTCCCTGTTTCTGGCTTAGTAAGTCTCTAAATGTTTCCCTTCATCATTTCTAATAATCCAATTTTTATTAGTCGGGTTTAACCTTTTTAATGTAGTTTTTCAACAATTGCTTGAGTATGTAATGGCAGATGTATAATTCCTTTTGCATTATATTGGCGACATTATTATTTTCAATTGTATTTTTAAAGTACAGTTTTTTATACTCATCTAATGTTGTTCACCTAAAAGTTTCGTATATCTCGTTTTAAAGTTTATCACATTCAAGATTTATTCATGTATGGAAGTTGAGTTTTTGCTTTATGGTTCCGCTTCTTGTTTAGCTTGGGCCACTATACTCCAGGATCCCTCATGTATTTTTTATTCTTGTAGCCTGCATCCCTTTTTAGTATTTTTTTGGAGTTTACTTTTATAAATCATTTTCTTCTACAAATGCTTTTAGATTCATTTTATGAACTCAAATTGTATTTTAATTATTTGTAATCCCCATGCTGCAACCCTAAATCTGGCTATACTCTAGAAGATATAATTATTTTCAAAACTCTGGATAGCTTTTATTTGTTATTAAATAACCATAGTCATTCAACGGATTTCGAGGTCCATAGAAATTGGCTGGCTATAACATATGCACTGCCTATTAATCAATGGTATACCGAGGTAAAATATATAAATTAACAGATGCTATACATTAAAAATGAATCACATCTAAAGCAAAGTATTTAGGCTACCAGCAGATGGACTCTGGACTACCCACCCTTTTTTGCCTGGTTTGAATGGCTTCTTTCCCAGATCGCTTCTTATGTAGATCCATTGATGGTCCAAGTTGAAAATTTGGATTATGCCTCCCCTCAAACCGTTATTTTCCAAAGAACTACAGTCATGCTAACTGAACTTGTTTTACTTTACGCTCTATACAGGTAATCAACGAGGTGTTTTTTAGTTTAAACCAAATTATTCTAGAGTAAGCTTAATTAGACCGTCGAAAAAATGGGGCCTGATTGCTATTCTGACATTTCTCCATCCATCACTTTTTATTGTTGATCACATCCATTTCCAATACAATGGATTCATATTTGGCATACTCCTTCTATCACTCTGTTTTACACTAGAGGTAAGCAACTTAAAGGCTTGTGAGAACTAAATGCTGAATTAAAACAGGGAAACTTTCTTGCCTCTGGGGCCATCTTTGCAGCTCTTCTCAACTTTAAGCACATCTTTTTGTATATTGCACCTGCATATTTCGTGTTTCTACTGAAAGGCTATTGTATGGAACGCGATAGTGCCACCTTTGCTCGCAGGTTTCTTGTGCTGGGGTCTTTTGTCTTGGGGATATTTACTATTTCTCTTGGTCCATTTGTTTACTTCAACCAAATGCCACAATTGGGTAGTCGGCTTTTCCCATTTCAAAGGGGATTGATCAGTACTTATTGGGCCTCGAATGTATGGGCACTTTATACATTTGCAGATCGCGTACTTGTCAAACTTGTAGGTGTAGTTGATACTGGGGGACTTTCCACACGAGGCATTGAAGGTGAAGCTGTCTTTCAAGTGCTTAAGCAGATCAAACCAATCCATACGTTTGGATTGACTATAGCATCCCATCTACCTGCTCTGGGTGCTCTGTGGGCTCATCCCACACCAACTAGATTCATTCATGTTGTTGCCCTCTGCGGATTTGGCTCATACATGTTTGGTTGGCATGTACATGAAAAGGCTATTATGCTTGTACTTTTCCCACTATCTTTGGTTTCTCTCCACTCACCCGCACATACACAGCTGTTTCTTTTTCTAAGCATCACAGGAAGCTTTTCTATTTTCCCCCTTCTTTTCAACCCCATTGAAAATTTAGTACAGGCAGTACTTTTGGTGACTTGGGGTTTGATTGGCTACATCACTCTGGCCCCAAGGAAGTCCCTCCATCCCATCCTAAAACTTTACTATACTGGCTTGGGTCTCATCTATCTTTATCCAGCCCTTCAGCCAGTTTTGATCCATACCACAGGCCTCGATCTAACAAAGTACGCTTTTATCACGCAGATGGCAACTTCGGTATACAGTAGCCTGGGAATGCTTGGTTCTTGGGCATACTTATACCGTCTCATGTACCTGACAACTTAAATTTATTAAATCTGCAAATGTGATTTACTATATCTAACTAATCTTGTCTTTAGCTGTCAAGTTTATCTTTGAATAAGCCATCATCAATGAATATATCTTTGGCCTGGTCAAGGATAGATGTAAAGTTGAATTTAATGTACCAATTTGATCTATTCATTGAATTTTTTTCTAAGCTTACTTAATGCCTATTTAATTTAAAATATAACTGCTTTTATTTTAAATTGAGCTAAATATTATTGTATTTTAAGCATACACTCAGGATTGAACATATAAATAAGTGAAATGCATTTTTTTAAAATTCAGCAAAATTAAAAAGCAAGCAAAAAACTAATATTGTGATAGTTTTAAGCCCATAGACCAGAGCTGCTATGTAGCTTTAAAATAAGCCATTGTATATAAAATTGGTTCAGCATTGACAGAAATATAACATTTTTGATATGTACGTAGAGAAAATCTGAATGAATTATGTTAACTTGAGGTATTTGACTGTCATAAGTCCGATTCCAGTACTTCCCCCTATATCTTAGGATCTTGAGAAGCTAAGCTCATCAAATGTCATAACATTATGATCAGAATCATCAGGTGAATTCCCCTATCTACTCAGACTTTTATGAAAATTGCTATTTTACTAAGCCTTAATAGTATACAAGGTCAAAGCCACATGGGCATATTGTTACAAATAGATGTTACAATCCTGTCACAATAAACCCAAGTTCTAACAGGTCCCCTATAAACTTTACTCAAGCTGCTGCACAATTGAGGCAATCATCGATATCACACCCTAGCAATGGTACTGTCCATTGCCAAAAGTATTGCTCCACTAATACTGCCCTAACAAGATCAGCAACCATCAGCATTTAAACTGTCTGCATGTCGACTGTCAAAATTAGTTTTATATCCAGGTTGACATATCAGAAAAGTCTAGATTAAGTTTATTCTCATGTAGCCTACTGGAAGTTGCCACTTTTTTAACAAGCACAAAATTAAATCCTAACCATTTTACTTAGTAAAAATGAAGCTCCAAATAGTTTTTAGGGTAATATGATCATGTAAAACCCAAAGATAAAAAAAATAATGCACAATAATTGAAAAGTTTGATAAAGATACATCTTGAAAATAATTTCCGATGGAATTGACTACTTTTACTATACAATTATTTTATTTATCATATAAAAAGTGCTTAACATATTTTCCAAAAAAACATTATGAAAATTAATTATAATAAATAAATAAAAATAAAGATAAATACCTTATTTTTAAGGATAGTTGATATAACAGCAAACCAAAAAATTACATATACTTTAGTACTAAAACAACTATTTAAGCTAGTTAATCCAAGCTCTAGCATAAAATTCTTATACAAAAAACTACCAATTCTTTCTACCTTTGACTTTTAGTTATCTATATAAATAATCTTATTATTTTAAAATTAAAATACTACAATGAAATATAAAAATAGCCAGCAACGTTTATTATAAGCTAAGAAGTTAAGGGTTGCTTCCAGAGAGTGCAGTGACAATCTTGCTTATCTGCTCCCCAAGTTCATATAGCTTGTACTTATTCCTGACAGATGCCTTGATTTGTTTTTTTTTTGTAAATGCTGACCTTGCACTGACTTTTCTTCTTTGGAGCCCTTACTTTCATATCTCAAAGAGAGGAGACAGTCTTCCCCTGTTCAGTCTTAAGGTGATCAAAAAAGGTGTTGTATCTGGGATTAATACCAAAAGAAGGACCTAAGATGTCTATTCCAGACCTTTGGGTTAGATATTGTCTTTATTTCATCCTTTAAAACAGCCTGGTAGCAATTCCAACAGGCCTTTGCTGCAGGCTTATCACAGCAGCTGACCACCTTGCGCCCCACCCACTGTGGCTCATTGTAGTCAAAGAAGAATTGAAACTCATTGTCAGAAATTGCGCTGTTAATGCTATTTTGATATGGCCTTCAAATAATGATATGTGCAAAGATTTGGTCGGGTTTGCTTTCAATTTTGGGAATTCCTCACCTTCCAAAAAATGGGTCTGGCTCAATATTCACCCATTCCAGAATGTCATACCTGCCCTTGACTGATCCTAGTATGACCTCATCCCAATGTGACCCCCTCTGCCACTCTGTCTACCTAATGAGTGATCATTGATGCTTGTCTACTATTTAAGTAGAATTATTTCTCCTAATAAAGACAAGTTTATCCACATTTGCGTTGGCTTTAATATTCTTCAAGCTTTTTCCTTTCCTTTTTGCCAAAAGGAACTTCACATCTTGTATTTCAGGAAATTAAGGTATGTGCCCTTAATTTTTCCCTGAAGGCTAACCCAAGGCTAGCTTCAAACCTCAAATCCTTCATTATAAAGGTTTCCCGCTGTGTCCTCCTAGATGTTGTCCCTAGGAGCCAAACACAACAAAATGGTGCTCACTACAGGGGCTGCAAGCCCCTCAGTTACCCTGTTCTCACACACATTCTCTGATCCTTCTCCCTTTGTTTCTGAAGTACCCAAACAACCTAAAGTTTCTAGTCCTCCTCTAGAAGAAGACATCACCAATGCCCCCTCATCTCCCATGGTACTGGTGCTGTCTCCCGGGCCTGCGTGGGCCCCCTGTGACAGTCCACATGTTTGGTGGTTTGCAGGCGGGGCTAATGTTGGCCAAGCAAAAGTTTGGTTGTTTGTTGCAGGTAGAGGTCTAGTAGGTAACATAGGACTACTAGGGGTAAGTAAGGTGAGCCTAGTAGGTAACATAGGACTACTAGGATAAGTAAGGCTTGGCTGGTAGATAACAAAGAAATACCAGAGGCAGATGTTGCCTCCACCCAGCAGAAGATATTGGCTGCTTTGGGCTATAGTTCTTCACCTAGCAAGGAACTGTGGCTGCAGAAGGGTGAAGACTGAGATAGCAAGCAGGGAACTTTGTCTGTCTGGGGGGAAAATGTTTTGGACCCCTGGCAGGTAATGCGGGCTTCCAGGGAGGGGAAGAGCTCTGAGGGCTCTACATATCCTGATACGCTTACAGGAGGTCTGTGAGCAAGCATCCTACCTAACAGACTGGTAGGGTGTCCTCGTTTATGCCCCTATGGGAGCTTTGGGGGAGAACCCAAAGTGAGCATTGGAGGGTATAGATTTGCTTGGAGGTGTCACCAAGGTGGTTTGCTTGGGGAAGCAGCTGCAGAACTTGGTGTGATCAGGCCTCTGGGAAGTAGGGCTGATTACTCTGCAACTGAAAGCTCAGAATTAATCACCTGGGTGAGTAAGGACAACACATAGACATTGATCTATGGTTGAATGGCCTAAGTGGAGTGCCACTTGCAAGGGCCCAGTCAAACGCCAGTTCAATGTAGACTCATGCCTGGGTCTACAAGTTCTGGTAACAGGGACTGAGATAAAAAACCAAGGTGGTTCACGGAATCAGCAGAGAAGACTAGTAAGAAGGACTGTTTGATCACAGTGAAGACTAGTTGAGGGACTGTTGGTCCATATTGAAGTTTGGAACCAAAATGGTTTATTGTGCAGGTAGAACCAAGATGGTTCCTAGTGAGGATAAGTGAAAGGGCTCAAAGATCATGATGCAGGAGTAGCTGATCCTAATAAAGGAGTAGCCAGAGGACTGATAAGCTGTTGGAAGACTGGAATGAGCTGTTTGGAGCCTGGAATAGGATATTTGTTGACTGAGATGAAATGAGTGCTGATTAAGCTGAAGATCTGAAAGATGTGGTTGAAGACCATGATGCAGGATTAGCCAATCATGATACAGGAGCTGGCTGAAGGATCAGAAGATGATGATGAAGAACTAGTGGTCTGGAGAAATGCGCCAAGATTTTGCCAAATTGATTTGCCAAAGTGGGAAGATGTGGAATGTTTTTCCTTGGTTTAGTATTAAAATCAAGAAGGAATGTGGATAGAAGTGTGGGTAAGATATATATTTACTAAGTTCCTAGGATAGATGAAGGTATGTTGCTATGAGAGCTGGATACAAAGTTGTTTTGGTGGGACATTTTCCTTGGATTTTACAAGATTTGTATGTATATGGGGAAAAAGTTGAAGAGGTCCAGAAAGAACAATTTAAATAGTATTCTACTATTTAAATGGGTTTAGGTTGAATGCAGGGAGAAATGGTGCCGGAATAATGGACAGGTTAACGCTTTGGTGCGCAGAGTTATTGTTTTGAGCAATTTGAGCTGTGAAAATTATTTTCATAGTTGGATCCCAGTGGAACTTCAGAAATGGTCTTTTTCTGCTCTCTGCATTAATTGGTTAAGTTCTGGCAGGTTTCATGATGAAAATGATTGGTTGGAAGCCAAAAGCTTAAAGTATAAGCAAGGAAATAGTGAATTAATACTTTAAGCTTTTGAGAAAGTAAGTATGTAAGCTTAAGTTATTATAGGAAAAAGTGAGCAGCAATGGTTTAAGCTTCTGAAGAAAGCCATTTTAAAGGCGGAACCGTTGGTAACAGGACACTATAAAAAGTTGGCTGGCTGGAAAGTTACAGGGTCTTTTTGAGGTCTTTCCAGGTCTTTGACAGGATCTTTCTGAGGCCTTTTGAGTTTCTGCCAAGAGATTTTTGGAAGCCTTTTAACCACCAGCAGGAGCTTTATTGGACTGACAATTGGAATAACAAGGCTACTGGAGCTATAAAGAGAGCTGAAGCCCAAAATAACGGAGCAGGAGCCCAAGAATAAGAAGCTGGATCTTAAGTGTGGCGCTGGAGTCCAAGTTTAAGGAGCATGAGTCCAAGTCTAAGGAGCAGAAGTCCAAGACTAAGGTGCAGGAGTCCAAGACCAAGTACAAGGAGTCCAAGATATTGTTATAGGACTCCAAGTATTGGCAAATCCATATTGTTTCATTGACCCCCTGGGCCATATACCAGAAGGTTTCTAAGGGGATCTTCCTTCTGAGAGTGAATAAAGCCCATTTTGACCCCTATACATATTTCTGAGATACATTTTCCCTTACTAGAAAATGATGGTCCCTTCCAGCCGGTCCCTGACTACAAGCCAGGACACACTTTGGGGACTGGTGGACAGGAACCCCACAAGAGCCCAACACAGGGGTCTTTCTCTAGTATCATGGGAGGTGTATAAAGAAGTATGGATAAGATGGCACTCAGAAGAGGATTGTATTTTGGTCTTCAGAATGGTTGTTATAAGAATGACGTTTGAAGCAAGAACAGTTTATAAACTGGCTGGCTTTTATTGAACAACAGATGGCTCAGAAGTTTGATAGGCTGCATCCCAGATGTACTATATGGCTAGAAGTGTGAACTCTCTGGGGAGGAGCCGGACCAGGAGACCTTTGAGTGTAGCCCGGCTATCTCAATTAGTAGAGCATGAGACTCTGAAGTTCAAGGTTGTAGGCATTAAGCAGTGAGAAGGTGCATTGATGAAGTAGAGGCAGGGGAGGTCCCTGTATCTGAAGATCTGACCAAGAGGCTTATGATCAAGGCGCGTGCAGGGGAGATCCCTGGGCCGATAGGATCTGGAAGTTGGGGTCAGCATGTGATTGGGGTAGGGGAGGTCCCTATCTCTGGAAGTGTAACCAAGAGGCCTATGATCAAGGCGCGTGTAGGGGAGGTCCCTAGGCCTTAAGGATCAGGAGGTTGGTGTTAGCATGTGACTGAGAGGCCTATAATCAAGGCGCGTGTAGGGAAGATCCCTAGGCCTAAAAAATCAGGAGGTTGGTGTTGATATGTGACTGAGATAGAGAAGGACTCTATGCCCTAAGAAGGACCAAGTGAAGGATCAGAGAAGACCCCAAGGTGGGTAGAACTGCTAAGGTTGCTGTGCAGAAAGAAGACTTTGTTCATCTGGGGAGGAGCCCAGCCAAAGATGTTTGAGCTATGGAAGCAAAGGTTGATAGAAGCTCCAGTGTTGAGGTTGCCAAGATGGGATCTACCGTTTGCTATAGAAACCAACACCAGTAGAATTAGTTTGGGGGCCTTGTTGACCCAGAAAGAAGGGGTTCAGGCCTGGCCCATTGCTTATGCTTTGAGGATTTTGCGGGACGCTGAGACAAGGCTGTGGTTTGGGCTGTTGGCAAGTTCAAGTCATACATGATGGGGTCACCTTTTGTGCTTATTACCAACCATGCGCCACTAAAACCATGAAGGACCAAGGCAAACTTGATGGGACGTCTGTTGAGTTATGCAGAGAAGCTAGCCTCTAACAGTTACAATGTTGTGTATTGACCAGGGAAAGATAATGTTGTGGCAGACTTGTTGTCCAGAGCAATAGTGGGTGTCCAAGATGGATACACCCAAAAGGTTGAAGGGCAGGCTGAGGCAGTGCGCCGGAATAGAATGTAAATTATGCCAGAATACCAGGATCAGGTTGTCTGGAATATCCATATTTGGTTTAGAGGAAACTTAAGGCTCCAGAAGTTGGTGACAGCAGTCAGAATTAGATGCTACTGGCCCATGTTGCACCAGACTGTAGAGAAGGTGTGGAAGGAATGCCTTCAGTGTGCAAAGTACTTCATGAGAGTCAAGAGGTACCCGTTGTGGCCAGTGGGGACATCATATCTGTTTAAGAAAGTGGCCTTGTATAAAAGCTATGGAGCACTTGAATGTGGTTGGAAAGCTTTGCCTTGGTAGCAGTGGACCTGGTGGCTAAGCAGGCGTGAGGAAGCCACTGGATGAACAGTCAAAGAAGGGGTTGCAGCAGGAGCAGTAGGTGCACTGGCCCAAGAAGAATGCATGGATGCAGTGAAGAATGAGCCCCTAGTGAGTTGGAGTTCTGATGTAGTACAAGCATGAAGGATGTTGAAGACCATGAGGCTTTGGTTGCAGAGGTGGATTAGTGCCTCCTTAAACAAGTGGTTGTTGGGTCAAGAACTGGAGAGAGTTTGCCCATGATTCTGAAAGCAGTTGGCTGGCCAAAATGCCCTACACCTGGGTTATTTGCTGAAGATAGAAGCTATCTTGGGGAGGAGCTATGTAACGGGCCACATGTTTGGTGGTTTGCAGGCAGGGCTAATGTTGGCCAAGCAAAATTTTGGTTGTTTGTTGCAGGTAGAGGCCTAGTAGGTAACATAGGACTACTAAGGGTAAGTAAGGTGAGCCTAGTAGGTAACATAGGACTACTTGGGACAGTAAGGCCTAGCTAGTAGATGTAAAAATTACTAGAGGCAGATGGTGCCTCCACCCAGCAGAAGATATTGGCTGCTTTGGGCTATAGTTCTTCACCTAGCAGGGAACTGTGGCTGCAGAAGGGTGAAGACTGAGATAGCAAGCAGGGAACTTTGTCTGTCTGGGGGGGAGAAGGTTTTGGACCCCTGGCGGGTAACACAGGCTGCCAGGGAGGGGAAGAGCTCTAAATACCCTGATACGCTTACAGGAGGTCTGTGAGCAAGCATCCTACCTAACGGACTGGTAGGGTGTCCTCATTTATGCCCCTATGGGAGCTTTGGGGGAGAACCCAAAGTGAGCATTGGAGGGTATAGATTTGCTTGGAGGTGTCACCAAGGTGGTTTGCTTGGGGAAGCAGCTGCAGAACTTGGTGTGATCAGGCCTCTGGGAAGTAGGGCTGATTACTCTGCAACTGAAAGCTCAGAATTAATCACCTGGGTGAGTAAGGACAACACATAGACATTGATCTATGGTTGAATGGCCTAAGTGGAGTGCCACTTGCAAGGGCCCAGTCAAACGCCAGTTCAATGTAGACTCATGCCTGGGTCTACAAGTTCTGGTAACAGGGACTGAGATAAAAAACCAAGGTGGTTCACGGAATCAGCAGAGAAGACTAGTAAGAAGGACTGTTTGATCACAGTGAAGACTAGTTGAGGGACTGTTGGTCCATATTGAAGTTTGGAACCAAAATGGTTTATTGTGCAGGTAGAACCAAGATGGTTCCTAGTGAGGATAAGTGAAAGGGCTCAAAGATCATGATGCAGGAGTAGCTGATCCTAATAAAGGAGTAGCCAGAGGACTGATAAGCTGTTGGAAGACTGGAATGAGCTGTTTGGAGCCTGGAATAGGATATTTGTTGACTGAGATGAAATGAGTGCTGATTAAGCTGAAGATCTGAAAGATGTGGTTGAAGACCATGATGCAGGATTAGCCAATCATGATACAGGAGCTGGCTGAAGGATCAGAAGATGATGATGAAGAACTAGTGGTCTGGAGAAATGCGCCAAGATTTTGCCAAATTGATTTGCCAAAGTGGGAAGATGTGGAATGTTTTTCCTTGGTTTAGTATTAAAATCAAGAAGGAATGTGGATAGAAGTGTGGGTAAGATATATATTTACTAAGTTCCTAGGATAGATGAAGGTATGTTGCTATGAGAGCTGGATACAAAGTTGTTTTGGTGGGACATTTTCCTTGGATTTTACAAGATTTGTATGTATATGGGGAAAAAGTTGAAGAGGTCCAGAAAGAACAATTTAAATAGTATTCTAATATTTAAATGGGTTTAGGTTGAATGCAGGGAGAAATGGTGCCAGAATAATGGACAGGTTAACGCTTTGGTGCGCAAAGAGTTATTGTTTTGAGCAATTTGAGCTGTGAAAATTATTTTCATAGTTGGATCCCAGTGGAACTTCAGAAATGGTTTCTTTTCTGCTCTCTTCATTAATTGGTTAAGTTCTGGCAGGTTTCCTGATGAAAATGATTGGTTGGAAGCCAAAAGCTTAAAGTATAAGCAAGGAAATAGTGAATTAATACTTTAAGCTTTTGAGAAAGTAAGTATGTAAGCTTAAGTTATTATAGGAAAAAGTGAGCAGCAATGGTTTAAGCTTCTGAAGAAAGCCATTTTAAAGGCGGAACCGTTGGTAAAAGGACACTATAAAAAGTTGGCTGGCTGGAAAGTTACAGGGTCTTTTTGAGGTCTTTCCAGGTCTTTGACAGGATCTTTCTGAGGCCTTTTGAGTTTCTGCCAAGAGATTTTTGGAAGCCTTTTAACCACCAGCAGGAGCTTTATTGGACTGACAATTGGAATAACAAGGCTACTGGAGCTATAAAGAGAGCTGAAGCCCAAAATAACGGAGCAGGAGCCCAAGAATAAGAAGCTGGATCTTAAGTGTGGCGCTGGAGTCCAAGTTTAAGGAGCATGAGTCCAAGTCTAAGGAGCAGAAGTCCAAGACTAAGGTGCAGGAGTCCAAGACCAAGTACAAGGAGTCCAAGATATTGTTATAGGACTCCAAGTATTGGCAAATCCATATTGTTTCATTGACCCCCTGGGCCATATAACAGAAGGTTTCTAAGGGGATCTTCCTTCTGAGAGTGAATAAAGTCCATTTTGACCCCTATACATATTTCTGAGATACATTTTCCCTTACTAGAAAATGTCAATCCCTCCCAGCTGGTCCCTGGCTATAATCCAGGACACACTTTGGAGACTGGTGGACAGGAACCCCACATCCCCCAAGACCCCAACTCCATCACCTGAGCCAGAGGGAAACAGTCCTACCCCTCCCCACTCTCCATTTGTGTACTCCCCCTCAGACCCCCAAGAGAAGTTATTCAACTTCAATCATCACTCTGATCCCACATAAGAGCCTGAGGAGGAAGAGAAGCAGGTGCCTGAGCCTGAGCCTGGTGCTCCTGCAGATGACCAAATTGAGCTCTGAGATTTTAATACCATCCATAATATATGCAATCAAAATGATACCTTTGCTGTGCCTGCCACTTATCCAGCCAACTACCCCATCATGACAAAGAAAGGGGGTGTTGGCTTTTTCTAAAAGGGCTACAGCTTCAGCTGTAATGATGATAGGAACACAATCCACCAACATCACTATAAATGTGATAATGTTGGCTGCCTAGCTAGACTCACTACTTATGGATTCACTAGATTTAAAGCCCTAACTGTCAACCATGAATGCACTGAGCCTTTCAACCCCCTTTACCAACTTATCCGCTGGTTTCTTTGCCAGATGATCCCTTCACCAAGGATCAAACCACAACTGAGGATGTCAATGATGCCCTCCTTAATTTAAATGATACTCAACTTGCAACTGTTGGTGGCGCCTCAAAACTACAGAGATATCTCACTGATCAGAGATATGCTCTGAGCACTGAAGGTGTCAGTGCTACGTCCATTGACCAATTGATCCTTACAGAGGAACAAAAATTATCCTGCCATGAGAAGAGATTCCTTCTTCACAATGATGGTCAACACCCCCCCCGAGTGTATTATCTTCTTTGCCACAAGCCAGGATCTACACAACCTGCTGAAATGCAAGACCTGGCTCACAGATGGAACTTTCTTCACCTGCCCAAAGCCATTTAGCCAGCTTTGGAACATCCATGGGCAGGTTGGTAATCTAGTTCTTCCCATGGCATTCTTTTTCCTTCCCAACAAAAAGCAGGAAACATATGTCCATGCACTCACAATCCTAAAGGCCAAGCTTGATGAAATCCTCCCAACCATTGAAGAGGAGCTCAAGGAGACCAGAGGGTGCAAGAAGAAGACCCTATCCCAAGAAGAAGATGTCCCCACCCCCAAAAACCAGCCAGAAAACCTTTCCTACCATGAATATCTGGTAGTAGATTTCAAACAGGCTCAGGCAAATGCCTTTATTTGAGTCTTTAAGAGCTCCCCTCAGGGATGCTACTTCCAGTTCTGGCAGGCACTCTCCCGCTGCCTCCAAAAGTGCTCTGACCTCCATGAGCTGGTCAACTCTGAAGGCACCAAAGAAGCCAAGGACGTCTTCAATTGCTTTGCTGCCCTTGCTCTGGTTAGAAAGTAGGAGATAAATACCTTCTACAACGCCCTACTCTGTCACCCATATATTATAGCCAACCATGCAGCCTTTGCGCCCTTTATTGAGTATTTTGAAACTCAATGGGTTGGTATCTTTTAAGGAGCACACCACATCAGAAAGGGCAGTGACTCAATCACCTGGAACTTCTTTAAGAAGGTAAAATATGGTTTAATCAAGACCACCTCATCCCTTGAAGGGTGGCATAGCCAGTTTGCTACAAGGGTCAGGGTTCATAAGCCCAAATTTAACAAGATAATGGTCCATTTAAAAACCAGCAGGCCATCTCTGCCCGCCTCTTTAAGACTGGTATGAAGACCAAGGCAGTGAAAAAGTATACTGAAATCAGCAAGATGATCCTTGCCTACTATCCTAAGGATAGAAAGCTTGAGCATCTCCAAGCTATCTCAGTTGCTCTTTCTATCAATGTTTGAGTCCTTTCCCAATAAAATATTCTTTATCTTCTCTCTTATTTCCTTTGATTTTATCATTCTTTGACTTTTTTGGGATTGGTACAATTCTATGCTTATTTTAAAGATGGATCAAAGTTATAATAGATGAAAAAGTTGTTTTGGGTATATTTTAACTTTTGGGCTTTAAAAAACTATGTTGCTACTAATCAACCCCATTTTTATTACAGATTTGAACTTCTGAGGCTTTTTAACCCTAGAAATGTTTTTTTGAATTTTATTTTTTGAGAATTTTTTGGATAATTTTTGGAGTTCAAAAAATCTAAAATTTTAAAAACAATTTTTCTTAGTCAAAATGCTGTAAATCAAAATGGCGTTTTTACTATAAAATTGAGAAAGCTAAAAATTGAGATGGTGTATTTCAAGATAGCGTTTTTTGAAATGCCATTTTCAAAAATGCGTGTCCTACCTAATAAATAGATTTGCTAGGCTTAACCTGCATCATAAGTACTAATTAGAAAGAGATACACAAAAATCATTGGTTTTCATGCTATGTGGCTATAGTGGCACTAAATCAATAAGATCATATGATGACTTGCAAGGTACAATTTGTGGCTCAAAAAAAGCCAATGTACTAAAAAGAACTCACAATTATTTAAATAAAATTAATCTATTTCTATCTTTTTTAATTTATTTATTTGTTAGCTCAACAGTCAATACAGTATTTGGTGCATTATAATAAAAATATGTGTCTCTATATCTAGTATAATTAATTTTATTTATCTTTTGTACAAATTCTTATATGTCTATAATACAATCCAATGTCACATCATTATATATAAATAATAATTTTTGATTCCTAATAAAAACAAAATAAATAAAAATAAATAAAATCCAGAGCACCCATTAATCTGATTGGCTTGGAGCTGAGGGCTTTGGGGAGGAATGATTTGGAGTGCTTGTAAAAAGCTGCCACCACATTGGGTGGCATTGCAAATCAACTGACCTTGAGAATATTGAAAAGATCTTTAGTGTCCTTTGAGAGCAATGCTATAACCTTATTCTTGGTTCACCTAAAGACCTCCTCAATTGGGTTAAGGAATGAAGAATATGAGGAGAAGAAGAGGAGTCTTATTGGGCAATCTGCAAGGCTGTGGCTGGCGAATGGCTATTTTTATTAATTGGCAGGAACTCAGAAACAAACAGATCTACTTTGTGGAGCCCAAAATTATCAAGCACAACAATCTTAGTTGTGCCCCGGTAATCAATCTAAAGGTACTCCTTGACAGTTTGGAGAAAATCAAGAAATGACCTGCTGCTATGGGAGCCCTTAATCATTTGATACTGGTCCAGCCCGCAGGGACCAAGAAGCGCAACCATGGAATATGTCTGGGGCTGGATAGCTGCACAATGTGCTACACCATCCTTGGGCCTCTTCTTGACCCACTTATGCCTAGAATTGAGTGAAGAGGAAAACATCAATTTGTCAATATAAAAGAACAGGACATTCCTGGTCTGCTTAAGAGCCAGATAGGTCTCAGCATAAATGCATCAATCCTTGATGGTCTTGTTGCTGTTCCTATTATACGGCAAAACTCCCAGTACTTTCCAGGAGAAGCCCAAATTGACCATTGCTTTGTAGACAAGGGGGTTGAAAACAGAAAGCCCAAACTTTGTGGCCAGCATTGATTGGACAGAAAGTGTGTCCAGGTGGCAATCCTTGGCTACCCACTGCTTGAATGCCTCAAAATGAATGGGCTGAAGGAGTTTGGGCTGTCTTTTTGCCTTGGCAGATTTGGCAATTTTCCTAGCGTTACTGTAATTTTTGTTGATATTGCCAATATATCTGGTTGTGACACCAAATTGGGACACAGTATTCTGAACTGTCATTCCCCTGTTCAAGCAGTTGAAGAGATCTTCAAGCTCACTATCTGTCAACCAATGTTGGCCCTTGGATGGTACCACAGCATCCTGGCTAGCAGGCTTAACACAGGGGATGGGGACCTTTGTGTAAAATGTGGGATCACACTTGTTTGCGGTGGCAATATCAATGGTTGAATAGATCACAGGCGCAGATAGGTCAACAGTAGTGGCCAATGGCTCATAAGATCTGTCAAAAATGCAGGGGCAGGAAGTGGCAACTCTTGGATCCAGAGTGCAAGGCCGGGTGACAACTGGGTACACAGTGAAGGTGTAAGTAACCTCATTGTTCCCAGTGACCCTGGTATAGAAGACTTTGGTGGCAGGCCTTGAGAGCAACTTCTGTCTAGAATTCAGGCTGCTGTTCCTGGCTTGAGATGCAGGAGGTGGTTGACTGGCACTGACACATTGGGAGACCTGTGTGTTGGCATTATTCCCCTTGGGTTGTGTTCTGGGTCTATTCTTGGACCCTCTGGGACACCCTTGTGGACAGGCTCCCCTGCAGGCTGGTGCAGGAGCTGGTTGGAAATGTGATTGTCTGTTCATAAAAATAAAATAAAAAATATATTTTAGATTAAATATGTATTTATTTGGATTTTTGGTTTAGTTGTGAGTAGTTATTTTCTCTTGATTTAGTCTTGAATAGTAACAGAATTTCTATATCCATGATTTGAAGTGTATAATGTTGTATAATTTCCAGGTTTGAATAATTTTAAAGTTTAATCACTTTTTATGTCTAAACATGGTTATTGAGATTGAATTTTTAGTTTGATTTTAGTTGTGATGGAGCTTCTTTATTTGGGTTGGTGTTTCCTAGTGTGCTTATTGTACATTAAATTTGGATTTCAGTTCCTGCAATTAATATTTGAGTTTGCTAGTGGAATTCAAAAGTGATTTGAAATTTGGTTTGTGGATTTGACAATCCTGCAATTTTAAAAAACATAGTAAACTTAATATAATGGTTGATGAATTTGAACACTTCAAAATGATTCCATTTAATTCATTTTGTCCATTGGAAATATGCAGTTTGACTTGAACTTTGCAAAGTGCCTATGAGTTCCTGCATTTTAAAAATTTCAATAAAAATACAAAATATAATTTAATTAAAAAAAGCCATCCCACAAAAGTGATTTGAAATTTGGATCAAGGATAGGACAATCCCGCATTTTTATGTTTAGGTTCTGAATTTACAGTATGGTACAAGGCAACTCTATGAGCGCCTCTTGCATGTCATGAGATATGTTGGCAGGTAAGGTGCCCATCTTGATTGCAACAGAGGCAAAGATACAACTCAAAAAACTTGAAATAAAAAAGTCTTCACTCAAAAGACAGGGCATTGTCAGAATTTAGGGCTCAAATTTCTTTATCAGATACTGATAAAAAAGATTTATTATTTTTAAATGACATTATTTGAAAGAAGTTTCAAAAAGTCATAAAATTAAAAAGCTTATTATCCATCTAGTTAAAATGAGCTTGAATCTGCCTTTTTTACAACATAAAAGATCCTGTATAAATCTCAGAAAGCTCTTGTGTCATGCCCTGCCCTAAAGGGAAGGCTCTTTAAAATTTATAATATTTGATGTTTTTGTTTGGTTTTAATCTTTCAGTATTTTAATATTTGGAATTTTGAATTAAAAGTTAATACTTAAGTATTTTTAAGTTTATTACCTTGTTTTACGTCAATTCACGTTTGAATTGACATTGTTGTTGTCTTTTGCATTTCAGCTATTCTATCAGCTATATATTCTCTACTTTAAAAGAGTTAGAGAAATTTTTAATTTTGTTCACACTCCAAAACTTCTGATTATGTTGTTGCTGCTCTCTCCCCAGCTTCAACTTGTGGATCTTCTCTTACTGGTCTTCTGTTTCCCCTTTTCTGTACCTGGTTTCTCCAACTTCTCCAGCTGCTCCTCTTCTTGGCTGCTTCCTCCTGGCTATCAGTCTTCAATAGAAAAGGCTTTTTCCTCTATAAATAAAGAACTTTTGAAGAGTAGGGTTTAAGCCAAAATTCTAAGTGATTTATTCCCTTCAATCTTTTATCTAATTTTAAACTTTGAGATCTTAATTTCTAGAAATTTATAAATGTTTATTAAATTCATTTTAAAGTTTAGCCTTTTCTTTCCTTAAAACAAATGGAACTTGTAAAACAACAAGCCTTAGGCTTGTTGTATCCATTATTTTCCCTTAAGGAATCTTTCAATAGTTATATATACCAATTTGCTGATGGAGAATATCCTAATATTGACATTCCCTTAGTTACAAATTGTTCACTATTGAAAACTTTATTTTATCTTCTTTGCTTAGGGTTCTTACACTCTATTACTCCATTTGTGACACAATATAGGTTTTTAGCAGGTTTTTGTAAGACTATTTTACAGACAGTTCCTACGTTTTTATATCTTTTAAATTTGAATCCTAATGCCTTGCACGCTCTAGTTTATAACCTTGCATCATTATGGGCAAGACATTAAATTATTTTGGCATCTCATGGGATTGACCCAGGCAATACCTTTTCCATCTCTTCTATCATCTTTCTAGCCTTGTTTCTCTCTATTATTATTGTAACATTGTTATCTCTAATAGTTTTTTACTTGGTGGGTTATATGATAAAGTTTTTCATAATAAGGAGGGACATACTCCTACTTCCTACACCAACCAAACAGTAGTTCTTAATACCTTAGCTCATAGTTTGCCACCCCCTAGTATTTTTAACACTTTAGCTTATGCACAGGCCCACTTTACTTCTTATGGATCCAAATTCTCCACCAACTCCCAGAAGGTCCTCTATCTTGCAGAGAAGCTCACCGGTCACTACAGAGATTGGTTTAGCTCCCACTCAATACACAACCCAGGTATCCTCCAGAACTACAAACTCTTTGTCAGTTCACTACTATCCTTCTCTGGAGAAGACAAAGAGTCATCCACTCCCTCTGCTTCTTGTTTTGCAGGTCTTGCCCAAGGTTTGCTCCCACTTGGCAAATACAACCGGAAGTTTTGCTCTCTTCAGTCAAGACTACAAGCCTCTGACGCTGAGGCTTGTAGCTTCTACAAGTTAGGCCTCAACAGATTGCTCCAGGAATTTTTGGTTATCACAACCTTCCCAAAAAACTAGAACCTCTTATCAGAGAGGTAGTTAAGTGGAACCAAAAATACCTTTCCTCAAAAACACCTCCTCCTTCTAACCTATCCCCTGCAGCTTGGTTGTTTGTACCAGACAAGGTACCACTCCCTTCAAACCCTCCACCTGGCACTGAGCCAAAGTCTGGGGGAGGTTTCCGCCTTACTGCCGAGGAAGTCCTTAGAAGAAGGAAAAATAACCTTTGCTCCTACTGTGGATCAAAGGATCATCTCCTACCAGCCTGCCCTCTCTCCAAGCGTTCCTCCTTTGTCAACAAGAGCTCCACTCTCACTTTGCTTTCCCTTATTGACACTTCCAAGTCACCTACTGTATTTGTAACTATTCATGGACCTTTAGGAAAGATCAAGGTCCTTGCTCTTCTTGATACTGGCGCTGATGCCAACTTCATTGAGGAGAAACTTGCTAAACTAATTGGACTCTCCGCTTCCAGTTCCCTTGACGTTAAGGTGGGAAACAGAACTATCATTGGCGCCACACCTATCCTCCAACCCGTCACCATTGACTTGGAGGGCTCTCCATTCCGCGTCACGTGTAACTCCTCTCCCAACTTATCCTTCCCCTTAATCCTTGGATTCCCATGGTTAAGAGAGTCTTTGCTTAACTTTGATCACCCAAACAACAAAAATTCATTTACATGCAATGATGTTGTCAAATTGCTTTTGCTTGTATCTGGTACTCTTTGTCCAATTCCCTCCAAGCTGAACCTGACTACCATCTCTAGTACAATCTCAGATACTCTTTTCTCCAAGGACAAGGATGGATTACCTTATTGTTACTCTGACTTCAAGGATTGCTTTAGTGAAGAAGAATGTAATCTGCTACCTCCTCATAGGCCCTACAATATTCAGATAAACCTTAAACCAGGCACCACTCCTCCCTGGGGAAGGCTTATCACTCTCTCTGACTCAGACAACACTCTACTAAAGAACTACATCAATGAAGAACTCTCCAAGGGTTTCATCTCTTGATCCACCTCCCCATGCTCCTCTCCCATCTTCTTTGTCAGTAAATCAGATGGCTCTAAGCGCCCTTGTGTAGAATATAGAGCTCTCAACAATATCACAATCAAGGATAGATGCCCTATTCCCTATGCTGAGGCTTTGACAAATTGCCTTGCGGGTAGTTCTGTATACACTAAGATTGACCTCCAAAGCGCTTTCAACCAGATCAGAGTCTCCCCTGGCCACAAATAGAAGACCACGTTCTATACCCCATTTGGGTTATACAAGTACAATGTAATGCCTTTTGGGTTATGTAACGCTCCGTCAACCTTTCAGGCCTTAATAAATGAGGCACTTCTGCCCTTCCTTAACAAGTTTGTTGTCGTCTATCTTGACAATATTCTTAAATACTCCTCTTTCATCAACAACCATGTCACCCACGTCTGCCAGGTACTCCAGAGACTTTGAGACTACAACCTGTTTTCAAAATCTTCTAAGTGCTCATTCTTTTGCACCAAGGTCAATTTACTTGGCTAAATTGTCACCCAAAACGGTCTTGCTGTCTCTCCTAGCAAGGTGGATGCTATTCAAAGCTGGCCTGTTCCCAAGACCCGCTCACAAATTTGTGGTTTCCTTGGATTGGTAAACTATTGCTGTAAGTTTGTGGAAAAACTTTCTTCTTTAGTTTTGCCTCTCACTACCCTTACCTCTCCTTCTGTTCCTTTTTTCTGGACCCCTGAGGCCCAGTTTGCGTTTGATGCTACCAAAGCAGTCTTTGTCTCCACTCCCGTCCTCCTGATGCCCAATCCTTCCAAGCCATTCTTGGTTGAGACTGATGCCAGAGACTATGCCGTTGGTGGTGTTCTCCTTCAGCTTGGGGGAGATAGGATGCAACACCATGTTGCATACTTCTCTCAAAAACACCTTCCAGCTGAACAAAACTACCCTGTACATGACAAAGAACTTCTTGCCATCATCAAAACACTCAAGCACTGGTGTCACTACCTTGAGGGACTTGACAAGCCTTTCCTCATTTACACAGACCATAAGAACTTGCTTTACTTTACCATGTCACACCACATTTCCCAAAGACACGCTAGATGGGTACCGGAGCTGTCAAATTTCTGCTTCAAGCTTGTGTACAAGAAAGGTATACTCAATACCCTACCTGACGCGCTTAGTTGGCATCCTTCTTTATCCAATGTTGACAAAGACTACAAACTCCTTAACACAAAGATGGTCCTCCCACCTGAGAGTTTTCTGAAACTTAATGTTATCAGTACTATAACCCCCAATATACTGAAGCAAATCCATGAATCCCAGCTTTCTGATAAAGCCTTGTCTCAGATCATTGACACTCTTACAAACAATAAGTCAGTCACAAATCCTTCCTTCTCCCTGATAGATGGTGTGTTATACTTCAACAACCTTTTGGTAGTTCCTTCTCTGGACCTTCAACAGCTTCTAACCATCACGTTCCATGACTCCCTTGCTGCAGACCACTCTGGATATAAGAAAACACTTTCTAAACTCCGCAATCACTTCTGGTGGCCAAAGATGTCCACCTTTGTCAAATCATACGTCAGTAGTTGCCTAGTTTGCCAGAGAAGCAAACACTTCACCCAGAAACCTGTGGGTATTCTATAACCCCTCCCAGTTCCTGAAAGTCCTTGGCAGTCTGTCTTTTTGGATTATATTGTCCAGCTTTCTCAGTCTGAAGGTTTTGAAGCCATAATAGTCATTGTAGAAAGATTCTCAAAGCAGGCTATTTTTGCTCCCTGTAATTCTAACAGACTGCAAAGCAGACTGCTTCCCTCTTTGTTAAGAACGTCTTCATCCACCATGGTACTCCAAGAGATATTGTCTCTGACTGTGAACCACAATTCCTTTCCCTGTTCTGGAAGGAGTTTATGACTTAGCTAGATTTCCACCTTTCTCTTAGCACCTCCTATCATCCCCAGTCTGATAGGCAAACCAAACGTACAAACCAGACACTAGAATGTTTCCTTTGCTGTTTTTCTAACAAACAACAAGACAATTGGGCTTCTAACCTACTTTGGCCCAGTATTTCTACAATGCTACTCCTCATTCCTCTACCAAGATGACTCCATTAATGGCAAATTTAGGCTATACTCCTGCCTTTGTCTCTTCTGTCACCTCCTCTGTCCGTTCTTTAGCCAAGGAGTTTCTTGTCCAGCTAAAACTCATCCAGAATTCCTTAAAAGAGAATCTCTCTAAGGCTATTGAGGTTTACAAGGTCCAGGCCAATTGTTGTTGTCAGGAATGAAAGAGCATCCATGTCAACAACCTTGTATATCTAAATACAAAGAATATTTCTATCAGATGGCCTTCTGGTAAACTTGGACCTTGGTTCATAGGGCCTTTTCTTGTAACAGAAAGAGTTGAGAAGGTTGCATACCATATCCAACTTCCTCCAGGGTATCATATTCATGACGTCTTCCATGTGTCCCTCCTCAAACTCCAGACTTCTCCTCCTTCTCATCAGAACAACAAAGCACCTCCTCCTCACATGGTCCAAGGGAATCCTGAATATGAGGTTGACACCATTATCAACTATCATTACCACTATAATAAACTCCAATACTTGGTTCTTTGGAAGGGATATTCTGTTGAGGAGAGTTCTTGGGAGCCATTGTTCAATCTTGAAAACTGTTCTGATGCCATCAACTCTTATATCTAAGCACATCCTGAGCTTGGATCTGGAGGGGGTAATGTCATGCCCTGCCCCAAAGGACAGGCTCTTTAAAATTTATAATATTTGATGTTTTTGTTTGGTTTTAATATTTCAGTATTTTAATATTTGGAATTTTGAATTAAAAGTTAATATTTAAGTATTTTTAAGTTTATTACCTTGTTTTACGTCAATTTATGTTCAAATTGACATTGTTGTTGTTGTCTTTTGCTTTTCAGCTATTCTATTAGCTATATATTCTCTACTTTAAAAGAGTTAGAGAAATTTAAAATTTTGTTCACACTCCAAAACTCCTGATTATGTTGTTGCTGCTCTCTTCCCAGCTTCAACTTGCAGATCTTCTCTTACTGGTCTTCTGTTTCCCCTTTTCTGTACCTGGTTTCTCCAACTTCTCCAGCTGCTCCTCTTCTTGGCTGCTTCCTCATGGCTGTCAGTCTTCAACAGAAAATGATTTTTCCTCTATAAATAAAGAGCTTTTGAAGAGCATGGTTTAAGCCAAAATTCTAAGTGATTTATTCCCTTCAATCTTTTATCTAATTTTAAACTTTGAGATCTTAATTTCTAGAAATTTATAAATGTTTATTAAATTCATTTTAAAGTTTAGCCTTTTCTTTCCTTAAAACAAATGGAACTTGTAAAACAACAAGCCTTAGGCTTGTTGTATCCATTATTTTCCCTTAAGGAATCTTTCAATAGTTATATATACCAATTTGCTGATGGAGAATATCCTAATATTGACATTCCCTTAGTTACAAATTGTTCACTATTGAAAAATTTATTTTATCTTCTTTGCTTAGGGTTCTTACACTCTATTACTCCATTTGTGACACAATATAGGTTTTTAGCAGGGTTCTGTAAGATTATTTTATAGACAGTTCCTACGTTTTTATATCTTTTAAATTTGAATCCTAATGCCTTGCACACTCTAGTTTATAACCTTGCACCATTATGGACAAGACCTTACATCTTGGTTCAGAATGATATCTGAAGCTTTTAACTTTTACTTGATCAGTTATCTGTTCTTAAGAACAACATTTCAAACCCCAGAGATAGGCATTTACACTCTAGATAATTTTAATTTTTTTTCACTTTCTCTTTTCTTTCTGCTATAAATAGTTTTCAGGGTAACAAAGTGCTGATAGAACCTGGTTTATTATTTGAAACTTTTTTAAAAAATAGATAGATAAGCAGGTTAGGCTTGAGAAAATTAAAGAGGGCAAGTAAACATGTGTCATTTTATCAAGGAAAAATACTTGAACAAGCTATCACCAGGCTGCTAGGTCAAGGCAATAGTTTTACGTTTCTATTTCACAACTCTGATTAGCTGGCCCTTGATTTGAATTTGTTACAATTTGCTAACTAGAAGGTTTTTATGAATACTAACCAGTTTTTGTATAAAAGTTCTATTATAGGTCTTATAAAAAATAAAAAAATCCCCATACAATTAAGGTCTAAATCCATTGGGTCAATAAACAGAGTGTCAGCAGTGGTTTATCATCAATCCAACCCAAAGAAAAAATAGTCAAGTCAGTCAACTCAAAGTGATCCAAATTCCTGATTCTTAGAGTGCAGGGCTTTCAGAAATCCTGATTAATATGGGTTGACTGACCTATAATCTTCTTAGCTTGGCCTGGGACAAAATACTGCTGATATCTTGTCTATAGAATCTGATAGAATTGGATAAATCTGGGGACTCTAATTATAGGCCTTGCTATTTCAAATATTGTCAAAATAAGTTGAAATAACTTTAATTGACTAGTTACGTTTAGAGCAGGATAAATAATTGGTCAATATTGCAAAGCCACTCCCCCCTTTAGCCTTGGATAGGTCAATTTTCCTGTGCCGCTCAAAGAAATCTGCTCAGAAGCCGGCCAAGCCCTTCAATTCCCTTGAGGATTCAGCCCATACAATTGATGAGAGATTTGTGTTGGCATGCCCTTCCCAGGTGGTAAATACCAGTGATGAACTCAGTTCCCACTTGGGAGGAATATCTGATTAATTTGGACTACCTTTTGGCTTGGGCCCGTCCACACTTAAAATTAATTAAGTTGAATAATTCAGGTTGCGCTACTGTCAATTCTTTAAATGCTAATCCATCTGGATTGGATGGTGAGCTTCCCCATTTATCTGACCTTAGCCAATAAGAGTTGAAGTCAGAAATTGGTATAAAGCCCTCCAGCTTGCTGGATCTGCCTGTCAAAATTTCTCTTGAAGCCAATCAAACCCGCGCCCCTGGGTTAGGTGACCCTGAATTTTGAATTTCACCCTTAAAGCAAGACAGGGGAATTTCGGTCCCCTGCTTGCTCATTCTTTCAAATTAAAGTTTATAATTTCAAGCTGTTGATTTTGGTTATTTTAGATCTTTATTTTGGGGTCTTTTTAATTTTCTAAAGCTGTTAGAAAAAGTAGTAACTATCCCTTACCCTTGCCTTTGTCCCTGGGTTTATGGTGCCTGTTTTGAAGCATCTAGAGCTAAAGTTAGTAATAACATATAAGCTCATCTCTCCTGCTTTTGAAATTCAAGTTTAAACTCTAAACTAGTTAGTATAATCTTTATAATTATCTACTTTAAGTTTGGTTTTGTCTCCTGTTTGCTCCGTCATCTTTTCCTGCCCATATACGCTTGAAAGCAACTCTTCCTGCTCTCTTCAAAAGTTTATAGTTTGCTGTTGTTGTCCTCTTGACTTTGGGTTTGTTTTGCAGGTCCCCTGCTGTCAAGTTTTCCTTTTTCTTTGTTCTGTTCAAAAAAATTGCACAATATTTAATTTTTCTTTTGTTTCTTCTCCCAGTACAAAAATGTTGATTTCCCTCTTAAAATTTGTGGTCTTTACCCTGGCTCCTGTCTTGGTCATGATTTGGACCACTTCTCCAGACCTTTGGAGTTGTGTTTCACATTTATTTTACCATGTGAGAACCAACCCCAATCAATTCATGGAAATGTTTGAGGATATCCCTGGGCACACTCAGAACATTCTAGCTGCCAGTGAAAACGTGGTAAAGAGTCTCACCTGTGATAACCTTGAGTATTCTGCTCTTGATCTGGCTCCCTCAGTGTCTCCTAGCTTGAGCTCTCCAATGTCTTCACCTCCCTGTGGTTCCTGGTGTTCAGCCCCAAGAGGACGTTTTGGAGGTTGAAGAGCATCCTCCCAAGCGCGCTTCCTGATTGCTTGGTGGGATGATCCTGATGGTTCTGGATTCTTTCTTTCCCCAACTATCTGCTGCGTCCTCTCTTTGGGCGCCACTTTGAGTGGCCATACCAGTCCTTCACCGGATGGTGTCCTGGTGGATCTTTTCCCCAGGATGAGAGCCAAACTTAGTTATTTTAGCCCCTCTCTCTTACATAATGAGCAGGCCTATGTCTTTAGCTTTTGAAGCCTTTTGCCACTGGGTGTGGTCAATGGTCTTGGCCCTGGTTCATGCCAGCATTGGGTCCCTCCTCTTGGGATTTCTATCTGTGTGGGCTCTCTGTTTGCTTCTGTCCTCTTTCAAGAAGTGTATCATTGGCAAGACCTCTCCCACATCCACAGCTTTGTCTGTAGCCTTAGTGGTTAACATCACCTTGGTATCCCCTTGCACCCCCCCACAACAGAGGTCCATGAGAAAGCCTTGGATTCTTTGGGGGAGCTCCAACTCTGCCTTGCAGCTGATTTGGCGTCTACCAACACTCCCATCTTGGATGCTCAACGCTCAGTTGCCCTCCTAGACGCTCTCAATGGAGATGCCCGCCTCTTGGTCCACACGCTTCTTTGCCAGAGTCAAGAGCTGGGTGACACAGCGTCTCTCCTCACCTTGGTTTTCTTCATGGTGGCTGCTCCTGGGTCTAAAGCCTCAGTTATCTTTAGATCCCTGAATTTAAAGGGACTGGCCCTGGACCTTGCCACCCATGTGGAATGCTTTGCAGTGAAGGCCACCTTTTTGGCCCTCCCTGCCAAGGTGGCGGTGGCAATGTTTTGTCATTCACTTGACTCTGCCTCTGTAGACAAAGATGCGTGGGAACCTGCTCTCCCTCCCTTGAGAAGGCGTTTGCCTAGGCACATAAGTTGGGCGCCAAACTGGCCTATCTTCCTAAGCAAGGAGTCATTGCTACCCTACTGGTTGCTAAGTCTTCTCCTCCTGCCAAGCCAGCTAAGCCCCCAAGATGGCCTCCATAAATGTGATGTGCTGTCCTGCCCAAGCACCCAACTGGCCCACAAACTCTAGGTCTTTGCCCAAGTTTGCGGCCTTGGCTTCAATCCCTGATGTGACCTCCTCTGACCCCTCTGGCATCATCCTGGCCCTCCAGAATAAAGAGGATTTGTATTACTTTCTTTTCAATGCAACCTTTTATACAAAATTGCAGAAGGCAAAGGCAACAGTGCTAGTAGACACAGGCACAGACAGGAACTTCATGAACCTTGGCCTGGCCCAGTCCTTGGGTCTCTTGCTGCTTCCCCCCAGACCCTTGTGGCTGCTAACAAGGTACCAGTACTCTGTTATCCCCTTTCTAAACCCCTTAGCTACTGTAAGGGCAACCACGTCTTTGTCAGCAAGTTTTCTGCTGTTGAGGATTTGCTATACCCTGTAATAGTGGGGGTGGGATGGTGGAGGCGCCATTGAGTCCAGATTGACGTCCTCTCTAACAAGTTGAACTTCTTGCTTGATGGTGCTCCTGGCTTCTTCTTGCTACTTCTGTCATGGGAGGATCCCCTCAAGTTGTGCCTATCACTCAAGGCTTCACCAGAAACTCCTCCTCCATTTGTTCTACCTGGCATGCTGGCTCCTTACAAGAACGCCTTTGACGCCATCCTGTCAAATGTTCTCCCCACACTCCTGCCATGATCTCACATTTAAAATGACTGTAGATCTTGTCAAGATTGATGCCCCCATGTATCCCCTCAGTGAGCTGAGGGACAAGGCATTGGGTGCATGGTTAGATGACATGCTTGCCAAGGGCTGGATTGTGAAGAAGGCCTCCTCGGTCAGTTCCCCGGTGGTCTTTGTCAAGAAGTCCAACAGCTCCCTCCGCCCATGTGTGGACTACACCCTGCTTAACAATGTGACTGTCCCAGATTGCTACCCTTTTCCCTTGGAGGCGTCAATTGCTCAGTCCATTGCTTAGTCCCGTGTGTTCTCCAAGCCGGACCTGGTTAACGCCTTTAACCAGGTTTGCATTGCAGAAGGTGATGAGTGGCTGAAAGCCATCAAGACCAGATGTGGATGCTTCCAGTTTAAGGTGATGCCTTTTGGCCTCAAGAACGCTCCTGCCATATTTCAGAGAGTTATTGAGAAGCTCTGGATGATCTGCGCTTTTTCTGTGCAGTGGCCTATATTTTTGCTGATATCCTTATTCACTCCCCTACTCCTGAGCAACATGCTAAGGACCTGGTGTCTGTGGTGGCCGCTCTTCACAAAGCCTGCCTCTTCATCAAGCCTAGAAAGTGCAAGTTCTTCAAGTCTGAAGTCACATTATTGGGCAACCTAGTCCTGAAAAATGATCATGCTGTGTCACCTTACAAAGCCAAAGCCCTCCAGGAATGGACTACTCCCTGAAACTAGAAGGAGTTGTGCTGCTTTTTGGGTACCATGATCTTTCTCAAGAAGTTCTCCCCAGCCATCTCAGAGCTTGCAGCCCCAATAAACCCCCTTGCAGGTAAGAACTCCATCTTCAATTGGACCCCTGAGTGCCAGCGCGCTTTCAAGGCTATCAAGAAGTTCTTTGTCTCCACCCTGGTCCTCTGTCATGCAAATACCAGCAAACCCTTCATTGTGGCCTGTGATTCTTCAATCATTGCTGCAGAGGCCGTCCTTCTACAGGAGCATAATGGTCAGGAGCTTCCTGTTGCATATTTCTCTTGCAAGTTTTCCCCTAACAAGGTGTTGTTAGTGTGTTTGACAAGGAGTTTCAGGCAGTTGTAAAGTTCTGTGACCTGCCTTTGGCCCTGGATTGGGATGTATTTCCCAGACTGTAGAAAAAAGTGGCCCGCGTACAGGCAAAACCCCTCTGAAACCTTGAAGACTTGGCCCACACAGTGGATGCACGCTTTGTGTTAGCCTTCCCAGCCAAAGTTTCCATCTTTCCTTTGGAGTCCCCTCCAACCGCAGAGGAGACACTAATTCAGCTAGATTGCTTGCTGTCCTGGTGTTGCCTGGTCCTAAGACAACTAGCGGACCAACAGAAAAATGTGGGCCACATGGAGCCTGGAAGCCTTAATCTGTGACCCAGGGAAATTGGGTATCAAATCCCCCAATCAGTGGTGTCCCAGGTAACCGATTCCTCCAGCCCAGAAGTCCCTCAGCCCAAAATAATTGGGTCCTGGAGCCCTCCAGTGGAGACGCCAGAGGGAGGCATTAGGGGAAATGTTCACCCTGAGTTCTCAGAAGTCTCCTAGCCAATTGGGGAATTGAGTCCTACATCTGGGCCTGCTGCCCCTATTTTTTCTTGGTCAAAAACCAGGGGAAGATTGGCCAGTGGCCTTTAATGGGCTTCCCTTTAGATTGCACTCTAATAGCCTCTTTCAAACCCCCCAGTCCTATCACCCCCATCTGCATAAAATAGAAGCCTGGGCTGTCAGGTCCCTTGCTTACCAATTCCAATTGTTGAATAAACTCCTGAATTTGTAAATCTTTTGTATTTTTGAAGTTTGTTTAATAATAAAGATAATTGTCTCAACTCCTGCTGCTATCCCTGCCTCCTGTTTTTCCCTGGCCTGCCTGCCCAACTGTCTGCCTGCCTGTAGTTTTTTGTTGGGAATTGTCCTGAGGAGATCTAAATTGGCCCATTCCTTGTTATTTACTCTGTGCACTTGGTCTGTCTGCCTGAAAGTTCTAGTAAAAAAAGGCACCCCACTGATATCATGTTATCTCCTTGGTACAAGGTGACTATGTGAATATTGGTGCCTATTTCCCTATTGTTCTGGTCCCCTAACTCTGTCTTTTGGATAAAACTTTCCTTGATTTCTCAATCTCCTGGGTTTGCTCCTGATCTGCTTATTGATGTAATTGGACATCTCACCCAGGTTCTCACCAACTTAGCATCCTATGATTTGTTCCCTTGGTTGTCTTCTAATCTTGAGAAATTGTTGCCCCCTTTAGGATCCAGTATTACTGAACCTCCTTTTTCTGACTTGGACAATCTTTCCCCCGCAGCAGTCTCAGCTTCCTGCCTACCTTCCTTGCACCAAATCTCTGTGTTAGATCCAGAGGTACCTACCACCCAGGATTGCTCTCTGTGGTTGCTTTCTGGGGCCTTGGTTATGGCCTTGGATGCATATTTCCCTCCCCTTTCACATCCAGTCTTCTTTGGGAGGCCCCTTTGAGCAGCTATTCCAGTCTTGCACTGGATGGCATCCTGGTGGTTGATCCCACCAGGATGGGAGCTAGACTTTGTTAGTCTAGCCCCCCTCTCTTGCAGGCAGTGGTGGATGCCATCACTTACTGGCGCTACCACCTCCAGGGTGCTCAGCACAAGTTTGTGGTCCACACAGATCACAAAGCCCTCTGCTACTTCTGCAAGCCCCAGAAGCTTTCCCCCTGCCAGGCTTGGGTCATGCAGACTCTGTCAGGGTATAAGTTCCAGTATGAGTTTGTGAAAGGCAAACTGAACATCCTCCCAGATCTCCTCAGTCAGGACCCTGCCATGTACCCAGTGTGTGGTGATGAGGACTCCCTGGTGTTTCTCAGACCTGCATCCCAGGTACAACTCCCCCCCTCACTGCTGCCAACCCCAGGTGACTCCTCACCTCACTCAGGTTGTTAGGCTCTGCTCCCTTGAACCTTCCCAACAGGACATCCCGCTTGCGCTCCCAGGAACTCTTCTCCATGATGTACTTTTGTCTCAACACTCTTCTCCAGACAGCATGTCCCTTCTCTCCAAAATCACTCCTGAGCACCTAAAGGAAGGTGTGTACGTTCTAAAGAAGAGTATAGTTTATCAAAACAAGCAAATTTGGGTTTCTAAGAGCTTGCATGTGCATGTCATGACAGAGCATCATGAACCTCCTCTGTTTGGGCATCCAGGTACAAAGAAACTCCTGAAGCTTATCAGACGCACCTACAGTAGGGTTAGGATCACTAAGGCTATCAGGCCTTGGGTTAAGCAGTGTGTCACCTGTGCGCACTCAAAACCAGATTGCTCAGGCAACAACGGCCTCCTCCACCTCCTACAGCAGGCACAGGGTCCTTGGTTGTCCATCTTGGTAGATTTTGTAGTGGACCTTCCCTTATCTGGTGGCTTTGACTCCATCATGGTGGTAGATGACAGATTCACTAAGTATTTGGTGTTCATCCCATGCTTAAATACTCTGAACTCAGTAGGGATAGCTAAGTTGTTTGTGAAACATATCTTCACTAACTTTGGCTTGCCCCAGAAGATTGTGAGTGATTGTGGACCCCAGTTCACCTTCATGTTCTGAGAATCCTTGTTAGCCATTCTCAACATCAAGTTTTGCTGCTTCACGTCTTACCACCCTCAGTCAGATGGCCAGACTGAGAGGGTAAATCAGACTATGAAACAGCACTTGTGCTGCTATGCTAATGTCACCATGGACTTTTGATCAGAGGATCTTCCCTTGGTAAAGTTTGCCTACAATAACACAGTGCATTTCTGTACTGGTGTATCTTTCTTTCAAGCAACCCTAGGCTTCTCTCCTGCCTTTTCTATTGGCCTGTCTCTACAATCCCACGTCCCAGCTGCAGCAGACATGGCAGCTCACCTAAAAGCCACCCATGCCAAAGTAAGAAGACACTAGCCAAATTCATAGAGCCCTATAAAAAGGCGGCTGATAAGAACTGCTGCCCAGCCCCAGACTATCTGATAGGCTTCCTTGTTATGCTGGACTCCTCCAATATCTGCATGAAAGTACCTTCACACAAGTTTGCTTCAAAACGCCTAGGTCTGTTCAAGGTGTTGAAAAACAAAGGCAATGGAGCCTACATGTTGGTCCTTTCACTCTCTTACCGCATCCACAACACTTTCAATGCCTGCTAACTCTCTCCTTTTGAGGGACCAGCCTCTGACACCCCAGAGCCCATTGTGGTTGACAGCTTTTCAGAATACAAGGTGGAGGCAATAGTGGCACCCCACCAGATTAGAAAATCCCTACAGTATTGTGTCAAATAAAAGGGCTATCCCCTATGGCAATAGCTGGATAAGCTCTTCTAATTGTGGTAACTGTTGGGACCTGGTCCAGGAGTTCCACCGTAACAACTCTGAGGCACTGGGCTCTTCTAAGTCCCCACTGGCTCTTAAGATACCCAAGGCTCACAAGAACTTCTTGAGTAGCTACTCTCTCTCAAGGAGGCATCCATTCACAGGAAAAAAAAGGATAATGTAAGGTCACTCCCTCTTTTAGCCTTGGATAGGACAATTTTCCTGCACCGCTCAAAGAAATTTGCTCAGAAGCCAGCCAAGCCCCTTAATTTTCTTGAGGATTTAGCCCATACAATTGATGAGAGATTTGTGTTAGCATACCCTTCCCAGGTGGTAAACACCAATGTGATGAACTTGGTTCCCCCTTGGAAAGAATCTCTGATTAATTTGGACTATCTTTTGGCTTGGGCCCATCCATACTTGAAATTAATTAAGTCAAATCATTCAGGTCACGCTACTGTCAATTCTTTTAATGCCAATCCATCTGGATTGAATGGTGAGCTGCTCGCATTCATATGACCCCAGCCAATCAGAGTTGAAGTTGAAAATTGGTGTAAAACCCTCCAGCTTGCTGTATCTGCCTGGCAAACATCTCTCTTGCAACCAATCGAACCCGTGCCCCTGGGTCAGGTGACCCTGAAGTTTAAATTCCACCCTTAAAGCAAGACAGGGGACTTTTGGTCCCCTGCTTGCTCATTCTTTAAAATTAAAGTTTATACTTTCAAGCTGTTGATTTTGGTTATTTTAGACCTTTATTTTGGGGTCTTTTTAATTTTCTAAAGCTGTTAGCAAAAGTAGTAACTATTCCTTACCCTTGCTTCTGTCCCTGGGTTTAAGGTGCCTGTTTTGAAGCATCTAGAGTTAAAGTTAGTAATAACATATACACTCACCTCTCCTGCTTTTGAAATTCAAGTTTGAACTCTAAACTAGTTAGTATAATTTTTATAATTATCTACTTTAAGTTTGGTTTTGTCTTTTGTTTGCTCTGTCATCTGTTGCCCACCTATATACGCTCAAAAGCAACTCTTCCCGCTCTCTTCAAAAGTGTATAGTTTGCTGTTGTTGCCCTCTCAACTTTGGGTTTGTTCCACGGGCCTCCTGCTGTCAGGTTCTTCTTTTTCTTTGTTTTGTTCAAAAAAAATTGCACAGTATTTAATTTTGCTTTTGTTTCTTCTCCCAGTACAAAAATGTTGGTTTCCCTCTTAAAATTTGTGGCCTTTGCCCTGGCTCCTGTCTTGGTCATGATTTGGACCACTTCTTCCAGACTTTTGGAGTCGTGTTTCACATTCATTTTACCATGTGGGGACCAACCTCAATCAATTCATGTAAATTTTTGAAGATATCCCTGGGCACACTCAGAACATTCTAGCCGCCAGTGAAAACATGGTAAAGAGTCTCACCTGTGATGACCTTGAGTATTCTGCTCTTGATCTGGCTCCCTCAGTGTCCCCTAGCTTGAGCTCTCCAATGCCTCTCCTCCCCGTGGTTCCTGGTATTTAGCCCCAAGAGGACAGTTTGGAGGTTGAAGAGCATCCTCCCAAGCGCGCTTCCCGGTTGCTTGGTGGGATGATCCTGATGGGTCTGGATTCTTACTTTCCCTGACTATCTGTTGCATCCTCTCTTTGGACACCACTTTGAGCAGTCATACCAGTCCTGCACTGGATGGTGTCCTGGTGGATCTTTTCCCCAGGATGGGAGCCAAACTTAGTTAGTTTAGTCCTCCTTCTCTCACAAATTTGAGTTGCAAAATATATCTTTTGTAAAGCCACTGCCTGTTCAATGAGACAAGGCAATAGTTTGAAGTATCATGCACTTTTGAAAGGACAGAGACCTATCAAGATCCAGCCTGCTAAGGAACCAACTCATCTATTTGACTAAGTATGCTGCAGGCAAAGAAAAGAGTTTTGCTGGCACCCTGTTATACTAAATTCCCACTGTTGAATAAAGAAAAGGGGGAAATAAAAGAATTATTATCTCATGTCTTCCTTGGTACAGAGCCCTAGCTTTGGGGCTAAAGCTGGTAGTTTGGAGAATAGTAAACTGGCCAAGTAAGAGCTAGAAGTGTCAGGTGTTATCCTGGCAAGATGGCATCTTGAGCCCTATATAAACCATCCCTTGTTATTGTAGGAAGGTAGATGTTTTCATACTCTAGCTCTTAGACGTTAGGATAACCTTATCCTCTGTCACTGAGTAGAGCCTCTTTTACTTAGTTACTGATTCCAAATACTTGAGCACTTCTTGTTGGTACTTGTGGGAACTTCTTAGACTGGCTTCTGCTAGTGCTGAGCCTTCTGGGATTGAAGCCATCCTTTCTAGTTATTCTCACTTGGGCTGATTGTCAGATCCTTGCCTCACACCTGGTTGGTAGCCTGGATTGCCCTCATACAATTGCAATATCTCAATATAACATCATCCCTAGTAAAAATGACTCTACCAAGGTGTGAAATCTTGGCAAGCCCTAATAAAGAGGGTTACATATAAAATGCTAAGTAATGGTCAAATTAAATTGGGCTGATGTTAATAATTAGTAGTAAAATTAAACGTGTAAAGCAAACTTATTTGCACATTAAAAATATTGAAATGACTTATTCACAAGAAAAAAATATCCTTATAAACGGGCTGGACAAGTTCTGAAATGCCTTTGATAAGCTAATGTGGGTTTACACTTTGAGATTTGACTAGGGTGTGTGGTAAGCATATGGGTTAGTGGGGCTATGAAATCAGAATAAATGTTTTGGGTGAGTAATTTGCTAAAATAAGAAAAATGCAAATTCAGGGAGATTTTCATCCAATCGAAATGAAGCTTCGGTCGGATATCAATTCGGAATAATAGAGTGGGGATAAATCAGAGGGGCACAGGAGACGCTCGATGCGAAGAGCTCTGGTGACGCAGGTGGCGAAAACAAACTGTGTCAAGACATAAGGTATATTAAAATATTTAATAGAACACAGATGAGTAATCTAAAAGGAGAAGTATCAAACAAATTTGAGCTCGGGGATAACGTCTCCAGGAGTGTATTTTTCCTTGTTGCGTTCATAGAGATCGTGGAGCGCGTCCATGTATTCTTTATGAACAAGCTCTACCAACTCCTTGCTAGGGTTGGGATCATACTTGGTGTGAATAGGCGGACCAACTAAATGTTAGAAGTGTTAAATGAAAATAACTTACCCACGACGTTGATGGGGCTACGCTTGGGGAGGAACCCGTAGTTGTACGTAAAGACAGTTCGACCGTGGTATAGAGGAAGGGTGAATCCGACAAGGCTTTTAAGGAACTTCTGAGCCTTGATCACTAGAGAGTCAGGCTCAGGAATGACAAGATCGAACCCCTCGTTCTCCCCAAAACCATACACAGGCACTAGACTGGCACCATTCTTGATGGCAACGGCAACAAAGCCCTTGCGATTCGTTAAGAAGAGATCAGCGGTATTAGGTCTGGCCATCAGAGACTCTTCGGCACCCCCCACAACTATCAAGCACGAGTGCCCAATGCCAAAGAGGTAATCAATGCTTTTTTTAGACACCGTGCAGAAGCCAAGTGCATAGGCCAACTCACGATACAGGGGCCAGCAGAAGTTGATGCTGAGTGTCAGAGGATGCAGATGCACCCCAGGAAACATATTACTGAATCCAAGAGCGTTAGTCATAAGGGCACCCGAGACGCCATTGCTAATGATGCCGTGGGGATGGTAGGCAAACAAGTACTTGCCATTGGGGTCCAGGTCCACCTCCTTAGAGAGGGTTACTGGGAAGTAATTGCAACATGTTTCCATATTTGAAGGTTGCAGACCCACTCCTGACGTCGACTCCCGCGCTCACACTTGTTATCAAAGTAGATAAAGGTGAAGTATATTAAAAGCAAGGGCCAAAAGTACGATCGGGTCATCATGAGTAAGATGATGGTGTGCGACTGTAGCCAGAGGGTAAAGTACCATAGAATCGACAATGCCTCTAGCCGCCGCTTCAGCGGTACATACATTGGCGCAAACTGGACGCGTGGTAGATTAGATACAGTATCCGAAAACGCTACCATCAAATCACTAGCGCTTATTCCACCCTTTGGTTTCGAATGAGCTGGTTCAACCATTTCCTTGCAAGGTGACTCCCGACCAAAGTCTTTATACCCTAGGCTCCCCCTTGATCTGTTAATCCGATGAACGACCCTATAGGAGCTTGCAATAGTTACACCCTCCCCCAACTGCTCAGCTGGGCAATCAGCTAGCTTAAGACTACATTTAAATAAATGCATTGATTAAATTAAAAATAATTAATTTATCAATTTAAACCACTTTTGAATAGCATTAAATCCAAATAAATACGCACCACCTGACTGTCCATCAAATCTCATTTTGATATTGATTTTCAATATCCAGAGTTGATAGCCCAGCTGCATCCTTAGCGTTATCACCACGAGTCCCTGGCTGATTCAAATCCATATTTTTAAATATAATTTAAACTCCCCATGATATCCTGCTATCTGATACGAGATGCAAACTCATATCTCAAAGTAAGCAAGGGATGCCAGTTATGATGACCTCACCATATTTAAAGATCAACGTTATCCATTCAAATGACATACCTGTGATACCGGCAGAGCTCCTTAAAAATACCCTACTCAACATAATTCCTAAACCAAATAACTTTTTCATTCGAAACAAGATTCATAGGAGACCACGTAAAGGAATAGTTATTACAATAAGTCCAACGGTTGAAAGTAAATCTCACATGGTCCACTAAATCAAGGTCGTCATCAACTGTTATCAGCCCTCTAAACCAAGCAATCCTTATCGTGGGGATTCTATACTCGGACCTATTATTCCACATGGAGGTTCCCCAGGGGCAAGCCCCATGCTTTACATCAGCAACACATAGGGTGTTCGGCAGCCCGGCTAGCTTTCGGCTCATGGCCGCTTCAGGCAAAACGAAAATATCATATATTTACCATATTAAAATATTTCTTTGAAAGGGGTGTTGGGCGCTGGCCGGCGCCACAACACATACAATCACTTGACCTTACAAGATTTGATCTGACTAGACGCATTTTAGCCATTAATGAATAATCACATTTGGTTCCAAATTCAATATACCAAGCTAAGCCCCCTCCTAATACCTCAATAGTATTTCATCAAAGTCAATCCACCCAATGTCACATCAATCAAACACTCATCACTGCCGAGACCAACTTACCACTAGCGCTGGGAAAGCACCATAAAGGCCCATTTTGCGCTTAAGCCAATCCACACTTATCAGTTTATTTTGTAACTTTTTGGGTTGATCACAGCAGTTTCACATGACTTTTGCTGCCTTTATGATAAGCCACATTTACTATCATATCATTACACCTCAAGTCGAAACGGCACAAACGAAACTATAGATAACAACTATCAGACAGTGGTGAGGCGGATTTCTCTGCTGGTGGAATATCGTTCGAGAAGGTTCTAAAGCCGAGGATCCCAATTGCTTCAGATAACCTCTTACCGCAGTAAAGAGGCAGCCAGCCTAAAATTGTAGCTCACCAATAAACTTCAACTTTTACACAGATAGCCAAGAACATTTCTGCTTAAAGTGCAGCAGCTTCCAGCCTATTGAGAAGAATAAGTACACATGTTATGCATATCCTTCTGGGAAGGATTTATATAAAAGATATAGTTTTGAAAGAGAATACCAATTTATAGCTAGAAATAATGCCATATTGTATTCATATAGATCACCTGTCATACCTGGGGAAATTCCTTTGGGAATAGGGTTTTTTTTCCAGCTGAATATTTGGATCAGATATCCGGCCACCTTGTACTAGGCTCTCTAAAATAGTTTCTGAGAAAACAATTTTCTGAGAGAGTAATCAAAGATATTGGTAATGGAGCAACCTACAGAGTGGAAGCAAGAAACGGATGAGAATATAAATTTTTATTGAAGAATAGTTTTAGATTTTAAGATAAATATTGTGACTTGATCCTACTAATGTTCAAGGATTAATTATGAGTGTGAATGATCATGTGACCAATTTTCATGTGACTGAACTACTTTTATAGAAAAAATAATATCATTATTAAGTATAAAAAATAGAGGATTAAAAATCTGCTCTCTCAATGCACTCTCTGCTTAAAAAGTTAGTCTGATGTGGCAGTGATACCAGGAAAAAGTCCAGTCTTGACAGTGGACACCTGGTAGCCCTGTAGTTAACTGGTGATGAGCACTAGGGTACTGGATTAACAAGTGTGGATTGGCAGACAGAAAGCCAAAATAAAAAGCTGAGCTACATCCAACTTTGCCCTTTCATGTCATCCCGCCTGGGTATACATTTTTGTATCCTAGCTGAAAACACTTTTTTAAAATTAGTAGTGTTGTGTATATACTTTTGGGAAGTATAATAAACTAGATAAAGAGAAAAATTAAAAAGAGAATAATACTTTATTAGATATAAGTTTAGAGTATTATATAGTATCATGGGAAGCCACATACTGTCCATGTATGTCATGGTAATCACAAGAATTGTCCAAGTAGTGTTCCTCTTAGGACTCAAAATGTTTGATCCTCATAATAGGTGGGCAAATGATAATAGTGCCACTGACTTAATGATTAGCTGAGAAATTGTTTGGATAGTCACTCAGAGAATTGCTTTTCCAAGAGAGAGTAATAAAGATGTTGCAACATCTCTCCTGGGGTGCTAAAAAATGAAACCTTGGGAACTTTCTTGGGAGTATTAGCAATTTGGGCTTAGTATTGATCCATTTTTGCATTGGTTACAAAAATTCAAGAGTTGTATTGTACTGTTCTTGCTTTGCACAGGTGAAGTTGGTCATGATGCATGCGTTTGAGCTCTGTACAAGCACCTATTTTCTTGATGAGATAGGTGTTATTTGGTTTGACTTCTATGAAAATGCCTGGTTCTTGTAATCCTGGGTCAAACTTGTGTATGTTGTGATTAACAACCCACATCTTGTCCCTAACTTGAGAGCGTTCTTGCTGTAATGAGATTGCTTTTTTCTCAACCCTTCTCTTTTTTTGTCTGCTTGGTTCTTTCTGATGCGTTGTACATCAGGATTATTGTTGTCTGGCACTTTTTTAGGCAGAGGTAATTGTGGTCCTGATGTAGTGCTAACAATGTCAGGTTTATGTACATATACGGGTTTGTATGAGCTTTTGCCTGTATTACAATTAACTTGTGTTTTGCACACCATAAGTGCTGTTGGCAGCATGTTAACCCAGGCTTTTATATTTTTGGCAGACAACTTGTTGAGGTTCATTAAAAGAGAACTATTCAGTCTTTTAACTTTTTTGTTTGCTTGTGAGTGATAGAGGCTGGTTATTATGTGTTTTATTTTGTTTTTGGCAAGGTAGATATTGGTGTTGATGGTTTTAAGTTTGATTCCTCTGTCTGTGATTAGGGGTTCAGGTTTATCAGATTTAGCTATGATTTTTTTATCAATAAATTGCCTTAGGTTGTTTTCTTTATGTTTTTTGTAGCTTGTTGTGGGGTTTCTGTTCACCAGTCCCCATTGTGTGTCCTGGGTCATAGCCAGGGGCCAGCTGGAAGGAGTTGTCATTCACTAGTAAAGATAGGTGGCTAGCTTGAAGTTTATACCTGGCCTGCATTACAGCAAACCCTTTTAATACTTTTTCTATGACTAGGCGGGCATTTTTATCATGTACTTGTACTTAAGCTGGTGCTAGATTTTTTGTGAGGCTGTACCAATTTTTTAAAGCCTATTAAACTCATTACTAATACATTTTCTCCCCCTATCTGTCATCTCAAAGTTTCTATTTAATATTTATCACTTTTTCTAGGAAGTTTTACTAATAAAAAACCTTGGACAGCTTTGACAGTAGGTATCTTTTTTTCCCTTGGCTAGGGTACAAGATGTTGGGCAACTCACTCATAGGGACTATCTGTACTACTTGAAAATTTGGTCAGGGGTCAAATAGGCTTTTATTTGCTTTCAGAAGGAAGTTTTTCTTAGAAATTTACTGGTATAGGGCCTGAGAGGTAGGGAAAACAATTGATATATACTAATACTTGGAGTTCTCTAACAAGCTCTTGGACTCCTGCTCCTTATTCTAGGCTCCAGCTTCTTTATCTTAGGCTCCAGCTCTTTTATCTTGGACTTTTGCACCTTTATCTTGGTCTCCAGCTCTCTGTGTAGTCTTAGTGGCCTGTGTTATCCACTTTTTTCCATATAGTCCAGACTAGATCAGTCTCAACCAGTCCCTGAATAGCCTCAGACTGATCTCCCTTTTATACCTACCTGTTTCAGTCCTTGTTTCTTCTCAGATCTTTGGTTTTCCAGGGTTAAACTATCCATTTTTTTCTGATCTATCATATATTAAACTTTTTTTACTTACTTCAGCCAATTAAATCCAGCTTTTCCTGGTTTATTTACTCATTTTTTAGGCTTAAACTCTTTAAATAAAGCCTTTTAAACAGAGATCAAACAAGCTTTGATCATCAGCCAATCAAACACCCGGATTAAACTGTGTTGCCAAAAGTTTACCCAAATGAATTGCTCTTGACCCTGGTTCAAACCTGGCGTTGTCTTACCCCAGGTAAACACTTGCTCCACATTTCAAACAGGTTTGCCGTAATTCCTGTCATGTTTCTCAGGGCAAACTCAAGCGCTTTCAACTATGTGTTACTTAGGGGATTTTCAAGCCCTAATTTATTCAATGTTTCTCTGAGTTTTTTCATGTTTTCTTCCTGATTTCAGCCATTTAAACCCACTTGCTTCTTTCTTCTTGCCTCACTTAATCATTTTGGCAAAACTCCAGCCTTTGTCCTAAGAGTTTCTCTGTTCTGTTTCCAGATGCTTTGGCTTCTTCTCACTCAATCAATTCCTTATGAATTTACAGTCTATTTTCTGTAAACCATTTCCTGCACTTTTCATATTTCTTATATGATATTTATCTTAATCTTTTTATCATATATTTTTGGAAGCTCACTTAATTCTTTTAACTGCTTCTTTCTTATTGTTAGTTCTGTTTCCAGCAGTTCAAGCATATCATTACTGCCCCTTCAGCTACTTTTTCTGATTCTTCTTAACCAAATTTCAGTCCTTCAGCTATTCCTGCTTCATGATCTTTCAGTCCTTTAACTAGTATTTACTATAATCTTTCAGTCCTTTAACTAGTCTTCACTGTGAACCACCTAGGTTTCATTTCTCACTATGAATTGCCTAGGCTCTATTTCCACTATGAACTACCTCAGTTCCATCTGCAGTCCCCGTTACTAATACCTCAGACTCAAGTAATAAGTCTACAAGGCTACTAGTGTTTGACTGAGACCCTGTAAGTGGCCTTTACTTGGGCCATTCAACCACAGACAATCCTCATGTCTGTGAAGTTGTCTTTAATCACTCAGGTGGTTAAGTCTGAGCTTTCAGCTGTAAAGTAACCAACTTTACTTTCCAGAGACCTGTTCATTATCAAGTTCTGCAGCTGCTTTCCTGATCAGCTACCCTAATAATGTCTCTGGTCATATTCATGCCCCTATGGTGACTTCAGGACCTCCCCAAAGCCTCCAGCAAAAAACAGACAAGGACAACTTATCAGACAGTAGGTAAGGAGCTTACTTACAGACCTCCTGCAAGTAGACAAGGGATTGTAGAGCTATCTCAGCTTCTCTCTTCCCTAGTAGTATTTGCTACCCACTAGGTTCAGACACCATCCAGCACTCTAGAAGCCAATGTTACCTGCTAGATTGGTACATTCTCCACTCCTAGTAGTCCTTTGTTACCTACTGGGTGAAGATCCTATCCTCCTCTAGTAGAGCATGTTACCTACTAGGTTCAGACCTCTAAACCAGCACCCTAGTAGCCAATGTTACCTACTAGGATGGTACATTTCTCACCCCTAGTAGTCTTTTGTTACCTAATAGATGGAGACCTTACCCTACTCTAGTAGACCATGTTACCTACTAGGCATTTACCTGTCCCAAAACCACTATACTTTGCCAAATCTAAGACTAGAGTCTTTATTGTGGCCAAATCAGCCCTTGCCTGCACAACTGCTTCCATGTGGACCATCACATAGCTCCTTCCCAAGATTACCTCTATCTTCACAAATTAACCCAGGCACAAGGGCATTTGACTGTTGTGGTTGGCTTCTGGGGACAACATCCAGGAAGACAATGCAGAAAATCTTTATAACAAAAGATTCGAGGTTCAAAGCTAGCCTTGGGTTAGACTTCAGGGCAGAATTAAGGGCACATACCTCTATTACTGAAATAAAAGAAGAGAAATTTCTTTTGGCAAAAAGAAATGGAAAAATCTTGAAGAATAAAAACATTAACACAAATGTGGATAAGCTTGTCTTTATTAGGAAAAGTAATTCTAATTAAATAGTAGACAAGGGTCAATGATCACTCAATAGGTAGGCAGAGTGGCAGAGGGGGTCATGTTGGGGAGAAGTCATACCATGGTCAGTCAAGGGCAGGTATGGTATTCCAGAATGGGTGCACATTGATGTCAACCTATTTAGATGGGGATGAATTTCCAAAGTGAAAAGCAAAACCAACCAAATCTTTGCACATATCATTATTTGAAGGCCATATAAAAATAGCATTAATGATGCAATTTATGACATTGACCTTCAAACTGCTTCAAGAACTGTGGGTGAAGTCTCTCTAGTTCCCAATCAAATACCTCCCTGATTTCCCTCAACTGTAAATCTGGACCTGGCAACACCCCACTTATTTGTAAAGGACCAATCTATCTCTGCAACCCGCACCTTGTGATCTTCAGAAGCTTCCAATGGTCAAACCACACCAGATCTTCTTCCTTGAACCAAGATTTCATCCTGAACCTATTATGTGTGTTCCACTTGGACTGGCGCACATACTGCACCTGCTGCAACTTATCCCTTGCCTGTTCATAAACCTCCCAGATCAGCTTGACATGCCCCCTACCGCCTCTGCATGGTCCTCTCATGTCTGCTAGCTTTCATAGCCCATCTCATCAATGAGTAGCGCTTCTCTTCTGTACACCATTTTGAATGGTCTGAACCCAGTACTGGCATGTGGCATCAGTTTGTATGCCATTAATGCATGGGCCATGTGAGCTCTCCAATTTCTGATAAATCCATATGCAATCCACTCTGTGGCCTGCTTCAATGTCCCAATGGTTCTATCTAAAAACCCATTAGACTCTGGGTGATAGGTAGAAGCAAAGCTATGTGGCACATTTAATTTTGTACACATCTCCTTCACCTCTTGGCTAGCATAGAGAGGCTCCTGATTTGAGATAATCTGCTCTGGACATCCATGTCTCAAGATCAGGCATTCCTCAATGAAGGTGGTTATCTGGTACCCATTCTTGCGCAGCATTTCCTTCACTTCAACCCACTTTATAAAGAGGTCAACAGCTTTCAGGAAATATTCTTTTCAACCAATGGCAAGTGTCACATGTCCTGTATCCAAGGCCAGCTTATAAAACGGATATGACGTCTCCATTGGTTGCAATGGGTACTTCCATACCCCCAAGGAGTACTTTGCACACTTCAGGCATTCTCTTAACACCTTTTTCACAGTCTGGTGCAACTTGGACCAGTAGTAGCTACTCCTGACTGCTCTCATCAGCTTCTGGAACCTGAAGTGTCCCTCAAACCAAACATGAAGATCCTGGACAACCTGCTCTTGGTATTCCAGCATGATTCACCTCCTATTCTGTCAGAATGCTTCAGCTTGCCTCTCAGCATCTTCAGTGTATCCCTCCTGGATCCTCATCATTGCTATAGACAACAGATCTGCCACCATGTTATTCTTTCCTTGGCAGTACACCACATTGTAGTTGTAAGAGGCTAGCTTCTCCGCGTAACTCAATAGACATCCCATCAAGTTTGCCTTGGTTCTCAGAGCTTTCAGTGGTGCATGATCTGCAATAATCACAAAGGGCAACCCCATCACATAGGACTTGAACTTATCTACAGCCCAAACTACAGCTAACCCCTCTCTTTCTGTGGCTAAATACTATGTCTCAGAATCCCTCAGAATCCTCAAAGCATAGGCAATTGGCTAGGACTGATCCTCTTCCTTCTGGTTTAACAGCGCCCCAACCCAATTGCACTAATATAAATCTCTATTGCAAAAGGAAGATTCCATCTTGGTAACTGCAACATCAGAGCCTCCATCAAATTCTGCTTCAGCAACTCAAACATCTACTGCTGGGATTCTCCCCAGACAAATGAAGTCCACTTCCTACAAAAAACCACAATGGCTCTGCAAGACTTTCCAAATCTGTAATGAACCTCTGGAAAAACATCAAGGCTCCCATAAACAAATTCACCCCCTTGATGGTAGTTGGAGCCTTTATCTGGGCAATTGCGGCCACCTTTTGCTTGTTTGGATGAATTCTGTCCCCTGAAATGTGGTGACCCAGCACCAGAATCTCCTTCTAAGCCAGCTTAAATTTGGCATAGCTAACTTTAAGTCCTTCCTGAAGTATCCTGGAAAGCACCTGTTTCAGATCATTCACATGCTGCTCCAAAGTAGTCAAGAACACTGTCACATTTTCAATATACACCGCCATCTTTGACTGTAGACCTTGGAACATCTGATCCATCACTTGTTGGAACACTGCCTCTGACATCTTCATTCATAAGGGTAACATTTTCCATTGGTATAGACCTTACAAAGTAATAAACACCGTCACCTCCTATGATTTCTTAAAAACCATCAACTGGTGATACTTCTTGGTTAAGTCCAGTGTTGTGAAGTACCAGCACCCTTTCATAGCATCCAACTGATCCTCATTCTGGTGCATGGAATAAGCATCATTAACCACATTGTTATTGATCATCCAAAAGTTAATGCACACCCAAATATTACCATCAGGCTTAGGAACACACCTCATTGGAGCAGAGTAAGGACTGTGAATTTCCTCAATAAAGTTGGCCTGTAGCATCTTCCTCACCTCCTCTCTTATTGCAGCAATCACAGCTGAAGACTGTTGAGGCACATATCCCTTATATGGCTTCCCTTTCAGGAGTTTAATATTGTATTCTGGCCCAGTTTGGCCCACATTATACTTGTCAATGAAGAAACACTGCACCCACTTATGCAGCAGAAGACCAAGTTTAATATCTAGAAGACAGCCTGCTGGGATCAAATGGATCAACTCCAGGAAGGGCAACAAGAAATAGAAATATGGGGCTACTTCTTTATTGAGCTTCACACTTTCATTCACAGCTGAGATCCATTCTCCAATCCTTTGTCCAGGCATTATGCTAATATCTGAACTCTGGGCATTCCAGACCTTCAAATCTTCTACCTCACCAGTGATCCAACTTGGCTGGTATACAGGAAATTCAGCCACAACATTTTCTTTCAACACAGACACCTGCATGACACTACATTGTCCTTGACCAAAGGGCACCACTTCTACTCTTCCAAACGTCTGGGGGGGAATCATCACCTGATTATATGCATACAGCGCCACTCTCCCAATACTCTCTTCTGGGTCTGGTATTGAGAGGGACTGGTACATATACTTCTTTCCTTGGTATCCAATGTACCCTTCATTTACATCCAGGTTTGCACCAACCGCCTGTATCCACTCCATTACCAAGAGGCAACCAAATCTTATCAGCAGCAGCACCACAGCTGGTAAGTTTACCAAGGTTTCTTCCCACACAACCTGCATCTGGTTGAAGACACCTTGATCCACTGTGCTAGCACCTTCTGACCCTAGGATAGTCATTGTTACTTTCTCATCAGCCACCATCTTGTTCCTCCATGAAAAACATTTGGAAACTGCCACACCCACACAACCTGGGTCATAGATGGCCTTGGCTGGCTTTCCAATGATCAATACATCTAGTATAATCACTCCTGTCCCTGTCCACTTAAACAGCGGTGCTACCAATGCAGCTGAGAAATGCTGAGCTAACTGTCAACAAGCTGAAAATACATCCTCCTGGGACAGTTCTAGCTGTACCCTGACAGGTTTCCACTGAAGAGCACCATCACTCCTCTTTCCAATATGCACATCAGCCACCCAAGAGGAAGCCCTACCATCAAAAAACCTTGGAGGCTCCTCTGGCTCTCTGCTAAGTCCTTTCTTAGGCATAGAGTCCTCCTCTATCAATTTCTCATGATGGAGCCTGCATCCTGATCCTCCAGGCCTAGGGACCTCCCCTACACATACCTTGATCAGGGGGCTTCTTTCCATCCTTCCAGAGATAGGGACCTCCCCTACCTCTGCTTTATACAAGGGCCTTCTCTCTGCTTCTCCAGAGCTAGGGACCTCCTCTACCCTTCTTCTGTCCTCTGTTACTACTTTCTGTTGATCCTGGTCCTGCCCTTCTATCCTTACCTGAGCCTGTAGTTCAACTGTGGGCCTGAGGCCATAGCTGCAGACAATTCTTTGAGTAGCCAACTCAACAGGGACCACAATACTATTAGTACCTGTTTTATTCCTTGCAGTTCCATTGTTTCATCAGGAGTAGACCCCACAGCCTCTACCCCTGACGTCCTTTTCCCCATCATACTTTTTAATTGGGTATTGCTTGGGACACTGTCTTTCACTATGTCCTCTTCTACAAAAGATCCAGCACCCTTCTGAGTCTGTGAAGGGACACTGATCTCTAAATCTTCCCTTGACCAATCCTTCACTTCTCCTATTGAAGATCCTGGCTTCACCCAAGGGTTCCCTGGTCTGGCCCTCCCCTGAGGCTTTAAACATCTGGCCACTGTGGCCATTCCCAGTATGGCTCTCTCTTCATAGGTCCCCTTAAGTAGACATTGCTCTATCTCAGCTAATTATTGAACCACCAATGACCAGCTAATACTGCATTAGTCTATCTGAAATGCAGCCCAGGAGATCTCTGGGTTTATTACCTGGACAAACCTATCAAAGATGAAAGGTAAAACAATTTCATCTTCCATATAGGGAATTCACTTTTTGAACCTTCTCACAAAAGCTTTTAAGGTCTGTGAATGTCCTTGCTTTAAGAGGTATGACTTCTCATATGCTTCACTAGGCATAACCCTTTCTTCAAACTTGTACTTAAACAATTTCTCAACATCACTCCAGAAGGTCCAGTTAGTTCTCTAAAACCACCTGCTTGCTTTGGGGCCCATGAGCGTGTTTAACCACCTCAGTTTCTCTGACCATGTGATCAACTTGCTCCTATTTTTAAACTCATGCAGAAAGTTCTCTGCTTTCTCTACTTTACCATTAAAAAGAGCCATATTGGAGATCATGATCCCATCCCCTTTGAGCATCTCCTTGTATATACTTTCTAACACACCTCTCATGCTACTAGAGAAAGACCCCCACATTGAAATCTTGTGAGGTTCCTGTTCACCAGTCCTCATTTTGTGTCCTGGGTCATAGCCAGGACCTGCTGGAAAGAGTTGTCATTCTGTGGGGTTCCTGGTCACCAGTCCCCAAAGTGTGTCCTGGGTCATAGCCAGGGACCAGCTTGGAGGAGTCGTCATTCCCCAACAGTAGTGAGTGGTTGGTTAGGAGCCTGTACTTGGCCTGCATAAGAGCAAACTCTTCCAGTACCTTCCCAATTACCAGGCAAGCATCTCCACCATACACTTGTACTTCAGCAGGCGCTAGCCCTTCTGTAGGCCAATACCAATCCTGCAACAGTCCAGTAAATTCTGCTTCAATAAACTCCCTTCCTCTCTCTGTCATTTCAAGATGCCTAGTCACTTTTTACCACTCCTCCTGGGCAGACTTACTAGAGGCAAATATCCTGAAGCCTTGGCAATAGGATTCCTCCTCCCCTGGGCTAGGGTAGAAGATGTGGGGTAATTTACTCATAGAGCTTATATCCTTTTATCACGTGAAATTTGGGTAGGGGTTGTAATATGGTTTTTGTTTACGGTCAGAAGCAAGATCCCCTTAGAAACCTTATGATATAAGGCCTTTGTATAGGGAACAATGAGGGTTTGTGCTGATACTTGGAGTCCTTTAACAATCTCTTGGACTCCTTGTACTTGGTTTTGGGCTCCTGCACTTTGGTCTTGGGCTTCTGCGGTCTGTTCCAGTTCAGGCTTACTTCACTTGGTCTCTGGCTTCTTCTGTAGTCTTTGTGGCCTTTGTAATCCACTTGATCCAGTCCCTGAAGAGTCTCAGATAGCTCCCCCTTTTATAGCCCCTTGTTTCAGACCAAAAACCTCTCTTAGAACTCTGGTTTTCAAAAGATTAAACTATCCAGTTTTTCTCTCTCTATAATATATTAAAATTTAAAACTTACTTCATCCAATGAAAGCCATAAATTTTCTGCTTCTGCTCCTCATTTTTTAGGCTTTAACTCTTAAGTTAAAGCCCTTAAAACATTGATCAAATAGACTCCAGCTTGCAGCCAATCATACGCCTTGATTCAACGGTTTTGCCAAAAGTTTTTCCCAGATGACTTGCTCTTGACCCTGGTTTGAAACTGAGGCAGTCTTGCTCCGGGTAAACAACTGCTCTGCATTTTGAACGGTTTTGCTGGGATTCCTGTCACATTTCCCCAGCAAATCTTGAGCGCTTTTGTATATGTTTTACTTAATCAAATTTTGTCCCCTCAATTTTAAAAAGTTTCTTCTTGTTTCCCTGTATTTTCTTCAACTTTTTGCAACTTTGAACCTGCTTGCCCTTTTGCCTCTCCTAGTTGTTCTTGGCAAAATTTGCTCTTTTGCCCTTACAGTTTCTCTGTCCTGTTTCTGGCCTCTTTCTTACTCCTTTCTGGCTGAACTTCCTTTTAATAAATTTACAGTTTTAACACCCTGTAAACCATTTTTCCTCCTCTTTCTTTCTGATCATATGATAGTTAATTATTTTTTAATATAATTAGGCAGCATTTAAGTATTATTTAACTGCTTCTTTATATTCATATTCTCTTTTTAAAGACACCAAAATCAGCTTTTCCAGCCTCTGCATCCAGTCTGGCTAGTCCTTCCAAGCCACCTCCTGGTCCTGCACTTACATTTTCTAGTCCTTCCACCAGTTCTTCAACCACATCTCTCAGTTTTTCAGCTAATCAGCCCATCTTAGTGCACCAAACAGCTCCTCTCCAGTCTTCAGACCACTTCATCAGTCTTCTGGCCATTCCTGCATTAAGATCTTTAAGCCCTTCAGCTTATCCTGGCTAAGAACCACCTTGGTTTTACCTGCACAATGAACCTTTATGATTCCAAACTTTAATATGAACCAGCAGTCCTTCAAATAGCCTTCTCTGTGATCAAACAGTTCCTCTTACTAGTCTTCTCTGCTGATTCTATGAACCACTTTGGTTCTTTATCTCAGTCCCTGTTACCAGAACCTGTAGACCCAGGCATGAAGCTAAATTGAACTGGTGTTTAACTGGGCCATTTTAAGTGGAATTTCAATTAGACCATCCAACCATAGATCCTTAAAGCCTATGTTGTTGTTTTTACTCACCCAGATGATTAAGTCTGGGCTTTCAGTTGCAGAGTAATCAGATCTACTTCCCAGAGGCCTGATCACACAAAGTTCTGAAGATTGCTTCCCCAAGCAAACCGCCTTGATGACACCTCTGAGCAAATTCATGCCCTCCAATGCTCACTTTGGGTTCCCCCAAAAGCTCCCATGGGGACATAAACAAGGACACCCTACCAGTCCTTTAGGTAGGATGCTTGCTCACAGACCTCCTGTAAGCGTATCAGGGTATGTAGAGCCCTCAGAGCTCTTCCCCTCCCTGGCAGCCCGTGTTACCCGCCAGGGGTCCAAAACCTTCTCCCCCCCAGACAGACAAAGTTCCCTGCTGGCTATCTCATTCTTCACCCTTTTGCAGCCACAGTTTCCTGCTAGGTGAAGAGCTCTATCCCACAGCAGTCAATATCTTCTGCTGGGTGGAGGCACCATCTGCCTCTAGTAATTTTTACATCTACTAGCTAGGCCTTGCTGTCCCTAGTAGCCATTGTTCCCCACTAGGCCTCTAACTGTAATCAACCAATCAACACCTTGTCAATATGGAGCATAGCGTCTTTATTTGAAGCCAAACCAACCCTCACCTGCAAAACCTTCTACATGTGGATCATCACACATTCCCTAGTAGAGATAGGTGGCTAGCTCAAGTTTATAATTGAACTGAATTATAAAAAAACTCTTCCAATACTTTTCCTATGACTAGGCAGGCATTTTCATCATGTACTTGTACTTCAGATGGTGCTAGACTCTCTGTGGGCATGTACCAGTCCTTTGAAAGCCTATTAAACTCATTACCAATAAATTAACTCCCACATCAGTCATCTCAAGGTTTCTAGTTAATCTTTATCACTTTTTCTGGGAAGTTTTACTAATGAAAACCCTTGGACAGCTTTGACAGTAGGTATCTTTCTTCCCTTGGCTAGGGTATAAGATATTGGGCAACACACCCATAGAGATTATCTTTACTACTTGAAAATTTGGTCAGGGGTCAAATGAGCTTTTATTTGCTTTCAGAAGGAAGATCCCCTCAGAAACCTTCTGGTATATGACCCAGGGGTATGAGAAACAATTGATATGTGCTAATACTTGGAGTCCTCCAGCAATCTCTTGGACTCCTGCTCCTTATTCTAGGCTCCAGCTTCTTTATCTTGGACTTCTGCACTTTTATCTTAGTCATCAGCTCTCTGTGTAGTCTTAGTGGCCTGTGTTATCCACTTTTTTTAATATAGTCCAGACTAGATCAGTATCAACCAGTCCCTGAATAGCTTCAGACTGATCTCTCTTTTATACCTCCCTGTTTCAGTCCTTGTTTCTTCTCATTTCTTTGGGTTTAAAGGCTTAAAGTATCCTATTTTTTTCTGCTATATAATATATTAAGCATTTTAACTTACTTCAGCCAATTAAAACCAGCTTTTCCTGGTTTATTCCCTCATTTTTAGGCTTAAACCTTTCAGTTAATGCCCTTAAAACCTTGATCAAACAAGATCTGACCTGCAGCCAATCATTTGCCCAGATTGAGCTGTTCCAACAAAATGTTTACCTGAATGACTTGCTCTTGACCCTGGTTCAAACCCAGTGTCGTCTTGCCCCAGATAAACACTTGTTCTGAGTTTCAAATAGTTTTGCTGTGATTTCCGTCACATTTCTCCAGCCAAACTCAAGTGCTTTCAACTATGTGTTACTTAGGGAATTTTTGAACCCAAAATTTTCAATGTTTCTCTGCATTTCCCCACGTTTTTTTTTCCACATTTCATCCATTTGAAACTTCATGCTGCTTGCTTCCTGCTCCTCTTAATCACTTCAGCAAAACTCCAGACTTTGCCCTTAGAGTCTCTCTGTTCTGTTTCCGGCTGCTTTGGCTCCTTCTTCTTCAATTAATTCCTTATAAATTCACATTATATTTTTTGTGAACTATTTCCTGCTTTCTTCTTATTTCTTTATACGATATTTATCCTAATTTTTTATCACATCTTTTTAGAAGTTTACTTAATTCTTTTAACTACTTCTTTCTTTTCATTAATCCTATTTCCAGCAGTCCAAGACCATCATTCCTGCTCCTTCATCTACTTCTGCCAGTCCTGCTCCATGACCTTCCAGTTCTTCAGATATTCCTCACTATGATATTCCAGTCCTTCATCTAGTCCTCACTATGAACCACCTAGGTTCCATTTTCAGTCTCTGTCACTAATACCTCAGACTCAGGAAATAATTCTACAAGGCTACTAGTGTTTGATAGGGCCCCTTTAAGTTAACTCTACCTGGGCCATTCAACCACAGATAATCCTCATGTCTGTGCAGTTGTCTTTACTCACTCAGATGGTTGATTCTGAGATTTCAGTCACAAAGTAACCAACTTTACTTCCCAGAGACCTGTTCATTATCAAGTTCTGAAGCTGCTTTCCCAATAAGCTACCCTGATAACGTCTCTGATCATATTCATGCCCCTATGGTGACTTCAGTACCTCCCCAAAGCCTCCAGAAAAACACAGACAAGGACACCTTATCAGAAAGTAGGTAAGGAGCTTACTTACAGACCTCCTGCAAGTGGACAAGGGATTGTGGAGCTATCTCAGCTCCTCTCTTCCCTAGTAGTATTTGCTACCAACTAGCTTCAGACACCATCCAGCACTCTAGCAGCCAATGTTACCTGCTAGGCTGTTACATTCTTCACTCCTAGTAGTCCTTTGTTACCTACTGAGTGGAGATCATATCCTCCTCTAGTAGAGCATGTTACCAACTAGGTTCAGACCTCTAAACCAGCACCCTAGTAGCCAATGTTACCTACTAGGCTGGTACATTTCCCACCCCTAATAGTCTTTTGTTACCTATTAGGTGGAGACCTTACCCTACTCTAGTAGACCATGTTACCTACTAGGCATTTACCTGTCCCAAAACCACTATACTTTGCCAAATTTAAGCATAGAGTCTTTATTGTGGCCAAATCAGCCCTTGCCTGCACAACTTCTTCCATGTGGACCGTCACACTAGGCCTTCAAGACGTTGAAGCAAAGGCTTACAACTACATCTGTACTAAAATTCCTCAATCAACATTGCCAGTAAAAACTCAAGACTGATTCCTCTGGCAAGGCAATAGGGGGAGTACTAAGAGTGAAAACTGACAAGGGTGTCTTCCTTCCTGTGGCCTACAAATCCAGGAGGCTTATCAACTCATAGCAGTGTTACCCTATACATTATTAGTTAGCGGCAATTGTGCACTGCATTGAGAAGTGGCATTGTTACCTGGAAGGGGTCACATTCCCACCCTGAGTCTTAACAGATCACAAGTCTCTTCAGTATTTCAACACTCAGTTGCACTTGACACAGAGCCAAGCAGGATGGGTCAAGTGTCTGTCCCTGTACAAGCTGCACATTGAGTACAAACCTGGGAAAGAACTTTTCACAGCTGAAACACTCTCCAGGCTGTATATAGTGTTCATCACAGGGGATGACATGTTAGATCTAGACTGGCCTATGCTTTACCTGCACCCCAAGGCCACCTGTTACAAAGGCCTCAATTTTGTGGCCATTTCCAAACTGAAGGACAATGAAAGCCAGCTCACCACTGATGCTGATAATGTCTGCCGCTGGGCAGAGGCAGGTGAAAAGACAACTTATATTCTCATCACACAACAAGGAGACACTATATTGCACTACCAACACACTTTTTTAGAGCAGAGGACTTAACCTCTTCAAGATCTTAAAGCATAAGGTTTGGTGGCCCTGCATGTGCCAGGACATCCCAGACCTTCTTAAGATGTGTGTTTTGTGTGAAAAGAAGACATCCAAACCTGCCCTGTCTAAGTCAGTTCTGCCAATCAAAGCCATGGAACCCTTCAAAAAATGGGCTCTTTAAATTGTAAAGCTCCTACCTGAAGACAAACTTAGGCAAGAAGTACATCATCATGGCTATTGACTACTTTACCTGTTGGCCTGTAGCGTAGGCAACCACTAATCACACTGCCATCACCATCACTTGGTTCATTGGCAAGGTGATTGTGGTGCACTTTGGACTCCCCAAGCGTCTCATCACTAATAAAGGACCTGAACTTGTAGGTAACGTTATGAAAGCATACTGCACTAAGAACGCCCTTCAACAAGTGGTCACAACACCATACCATCCCCAAGCCAACATAAGCGTAGAATGCCTGAATGGATCACTGATACAACTAATTATCAAGCTCTTGCAGGAGCACCCAAATACCTCCTGAACTGAACATCTTACCACTGCCCTACTTATTTTACAATCCAGGATCAATTTTGGTATGGGGTTCAGCCCCAGTGCCTTGGCCTTTGCAACCTGATGGTCTGACAGAAGTAGAACAAGTAAGATTACAGCACATGATTTCCAATAAGCTTCTCCTTGTAACTACTCCCTCCCTGAGTCAATGGTGCGCCAAAGCTTGCAACATAGAGCAAGAGCAGATCAGGGGGGGCTAAACACCTCAAAGCAAGGTATGCTGTGGGTGATCCTGTCTACATCTTAATCCAAACTCTGCCAAACTGGAACCCAATTATCTCAGACCCTTCAAGATAGCTGCTATCTACAACAGCCACACCTATCAGCTTGAAGACGCCCAAGAAAACACCAAGACTCTCCACCACAATTTCTTGTGCCCCTGCCGCGTCATCCCCACACAAATATTGTTTGTGCGGACCTTCCCAGATCTTTCACAGGTTCCAATACTGATGCCTGACAACAAACAGGGGGCAAGGGGGGTGTTGCAACTGAGATTCCCTCCTCTCCTGCTAATGTATCTCACAATACACAGGGGGTGCTTGATGAGTTGCCCCATGAAATATCTAACAGCATGGATTAATATGATGGCAATGTTAAATTACAGACACTATCTTCTAATTAGGAGTGCTGTCAATTTGACACACTGATCCCTGCACAAGTTATTCCTTGGCTTTGAACCTTACATGGAACCCATCACCGTGCCACCCCCTGATGGCCTTGTGTCTTTCCTCATATAATATATGAGTCACAATATTCTATAATAAACTACATATTATTATTTTTCTTTTCTTTTCTATTGGATTGTTGTCTTCTCCAATCAAATACTGAACTATCATTGGTTCAGTTGCAACAATATCTTGAGTTATTCATGTAGATTCCTACTACAGGTGTGTCCTAGATCTCTGTGGTATCAAAGGATTATGTCAATCTTTTGTGTTAAAGGGACATAGGGTACAGTATTGTCACTTGATAGTATGCAGTGTAGAGTACCATACTCGTTTTTGGGAAGATTCTTGTTATTGAGGAATTTTTTTTGGATATTCATTGGTGTACCAGGTGGGAACCTGTCTTGGAGATTTCTTATGATTAACATATGTGGTGCAATACACCATCTAGAAACGCCATCTAGAAAGACGTCATCTAGAAAAAATTTGCAATAGGGTCAGAATTTACATCAGCAAAATTAAAAAATTAAAAATTTATTTAATAGTTATTTTTTACATATTGGTTTCTAATACACCATCTAGAAAAACACCATCTAGAAAACGCTATCACAAATTGAAATAAAAAGAGTGTTGTCCAAATAAGATTTTTTGAATATAAAAACACTTAATAAATATCTTAAAATACACCATCTAGAAATATGGCATCTAGAAAGACGGCATCTGAAATCAAATAATAAATTATACTTTAATGTTATAAATCAAAGCCTTTTCCTTATTAACTGGGAATAAAGTATGATATTAATTTATGACCACATATAATATATCAACTCAAATTAACTCACCTTTGATAGTACTATCTCCCTGTAACACAGCCATTAAAAATCACTTTTGATATACTGTAAATTCATAACCTAAACGTAAAAATGCAGGATTGTCAAATCCTTGGTCCAAATTTTGAATCACTTTTGCGGGCAACTCAGCTGAGTGAAAAGTAAAATATTAAATAAAATTAACCATTTAATTTGACTTTTTTTGGTTTATTTAAATTGGCATATTTCAAATCTCTTGAGCAGATAACTCAACTAAAAAAAGACAAAACACAACAAAAAAATGCAGGATACATGAATCAGAAATGCAGGATTCCAATGTACAATTTGAGATTTCCTGTATGTCAAACAAATCATAGACATCATGTAAAACTTAACAAATCTGAAATTGTGGGATTGTCAAATCCAAGAACCAAGTTTCAAATCATAATTGCAAGGAATTTGAAATAAATATAATTTATGGGTGTCTCAAAAAGGATGTCAAAGGATCTAGAGTGGATTTGTGCTAATTCTTTTAGGAATCATAGGCATTCTCAAAAATTGCCCTATTCCAGTTTAGGATGGCTAAAGTTGTGATCATAATATTCACCAACTTAACATACTTAACAATAAAATTGACTAAAATACACACTCCTCTTTTTGAGTTTAAAATTTTAATAAAAATTTATTATGTCTTCTTTCAATAACAACTGTATCAACAAGCTGTTCCCTGGCCTTGACAAAATCATGCAGGGCTACGCTGGGTCTCTTAATAGTGAAGCCTCTGTCTATGGCCACTCCCAACTTGCAGGCCCCTCTGCAAACACCACCCAGGAGTGTGTTCTTTCTCCTGCAACTACCAGCATGGCCCTATTTGCCCATCATGAGCAGGCAGCCACCAACCCAAATCCTGGATCAACAATGGCATCCAGAACCAGCCATTTAAGCCATAGGGTCACCCAGAGAGGCCAGAATCCCAAAACAGCCAATCAGATGGCATTGCCTAGTTCACAAGATGGACATATTCCTCCCCCAGCCAATCAGCCTGCAAGACGCAGAAGAAAATTAATCACTCCAGAGATTTTTCTTGAAATGGTTGAAAAGCAAGGGATGCTTATGTCCCTTGGGGAAATTGCGGCCGCAATGGGGTTTGCAAAGTCCACTGTGGCTGCAACCCTGCAAGCCCATGCCAACTTTGCCCCCTACCAAGAAGACCCCAACTGGTGCCTGTTCTTCAACCAAAGGTGAAAAAGTCCACCCTCTCATGATGGCTATTATGAAGCGTGACCCGTGGATGCCCTTGGTCCAGGTCTGTCTCCAACTGGGACTCCACAGAATTTTCACCAATAAGAGAACTGTGAATTTGTGGATGCACAGAGTTATGGTTGCTGCTAAAATCTTTTACAATCAAGTTCTCAGTGGTCCCAGTTTGATTGACACTGACCCATATGATTATATAATCATCAATTTTATCAAAGAAAGGGCCATGAGGGCCCGTAATGATGTAATCTTCCTGTCATATGCCAAGATTTTGGCAAGTATTCAAGACTTTGGAGAAAAGCGCATCCAGTCTGACGTATTCAAGCCTGGATTAATCTTGTATTGTTTTGTTGGGGTTTTGTTGGCAGTTTCCTCATTGGGCGTCACTCACTACTCTGAAATATTAAACACCGCAGATGGGTATGCCTACCAGACAGAGCTCAAGGCCATGCTGAAGGAGTGGGCCACACAAAACGCCGTGCACACAGTTGTACTGAGTGCAGAGATGGAGCAGCAGGAATGGGCAACCCCTAGAAATCAGGGCTGTGGGGCATACCTGTTGATCCTATCCCGCCAACCACACCAACATGCATCTTGCAGATGCATGTCTCTACAATTTTGGTTCCGCCTCAGGTGCTTAAAGCCTGCCACCTACAACAAACTATGCACCCAAATTGATAAGGATTATGAGCTTTTCCCGTCCATATCTGTCCAGGATTTATCTGATCTAATTATCTTCTATGCAAGTGCTAGTGATAAGTCCAGAAGGACTCCCGCCTCCCCCCTTTGCCAATCCATCCGTTTCACCAAGCCTGCATATGTGACGGAAGACAAATTTGAGCAATTGAAGCAATCAGCTCTTACTGCCCTTTCCCAATCAACAAAACCTGCCTCCCCAACCCCCCATCAAGCCACCTGCCTTCCAACCCTGACTCCCAAGCCACTATCAATCCCCCCACTATCTCTGATGCTGTCCCTTTCACAGGCGCAGATGAAGGCAATGTTCATTCTGCCCATTCCCTCCCCTTCCCGTCCTTTGATTAGTAAATAAATCTTTTCTTTGTGACAACTATTAAAATTAATATCTCTCTTTCAATTCATAATTAATAATATTTTCTTTTTACATTATCAATATTTTCCATAATTAATACAATGTTGTACATTTTAAAAATAGCTTAAAATTATTAGCATGTATATTTTTCATCATCATTAATAAATTAAATACAATAAACGTAAATATTGCATTAGAATATTGCAATTAGACGTCAGCTCTTGATATTTTGATATTATGTGCATAACTCAATGCATTTTGATTAATAAAACTCATTGTAAACTTGGCCTTTTCCATTATAATTTAATGAAATGAACTGTGTTTATATTAGAGAGCCATTAACGCTTAGTACAAATATTGATACATAGTGCATTTTACAGCCTGTACATTTACCTATTGGTAATAATTCTATAAACTTTTTAGTTGGATTTTGCGAGTTAATAATAATGAAATGTGTTAATAAATTGCTGTTCATTGTCATTAAGTGGCTGATTTTTTTTGCTGTGGCAATTGTGCATTTTCTGATATTTATGCACTAGTATCCAATTGGTTGGTTTCACATCCAATCACACAGGTAATAGGAAATGTGGTTGCTACCCTAAGACCAGATGTGGTCAGGGTGGCGGCTTGATTTCCTATTGCCTGTGCAATTGGATGTGAAACCAACCAATTAGATCATAGTGCGTAAATATCAGAAAATGCACAATTGCCACAGCAAAGAAAATCAGCCAATTAATGACAATGAACAGCAATTTATTAACACATTTCATTATTATTAACTCGCAAAATCCAACTAAAAAGTTTATAGAATTATTACCAATAGGTAAATATACAGGCTGTAAAATGCACTATGTATCAATATTTGTACTAAGCGTTAATGGCTCTCTAATATAAACACAGTTCATTTCATTAAATTATAATGGAAAAGGCCAAGTTTACAATGAATTTTATTAATCAAAATTCATTGAGTTATGCACATAATATCAAAATATTAAGAGTTGACATCTAATTGCAATATTCTAATGCAATATTTATGTTTATTGTCTTTAATTTAGTAATGATGATGAAAAATAATCACACATTGAAGGTAGTACTATAAAAACTAGTTTTTGATGTAATTTAACCAAAATGTCAAATATCTATAACTTAATAAACAAATTAGAGTCAGCCCTCCAAAAGGTTGTTGAGCTTGAATACAAAATAAAGGAAATTGTGGTAAATCAACTGGGAAATGAGGGAAGAGCCTTGGTCCAGCAAAATGAGACTGCAAAAAATAGCCTGGGAACAATGGTCAACAAAGAACACAAATAAATATTTTTAAATCTTCAAAAGGAAATACTCAAGCGGTTATATTTCAAAAGTGAAAGTTACAACTTGCGGGAATTTGCAAAAACCAATAGAAAGAATACTCAAAAAATCAAACTAATTGAAGGAAATGAAATCATACATGAAATAAACACAAATGAAGAGGAAACCAACCAAATGGAAACAGACAAAAACAAAACTCAGTCAAGAAGCAGGAGCGCTTCAAGAAATATAGAAAATTTATCAAATGAAAACCAAGAAGAAACACAAGTTGCAAGAAAGATAAGAAAAATTAAGCCTAGGAAAATTAATGAAGAGCAGCCAACACTCATGAAGTTTGCTGAGGTTGCGCCTGTGGCTGAGGGGGCCGCAGGGGAAACAATTAGTAAGTCTTTTTATGTTTTACTTATATTTATTTTAGTTATCACTAGGAATGGGGGCAAGGTTGCAGAAGTGGCAGCTTTTACGCTGAGTTGATTCTATGGGGGTTACCAGTCACTGGTAGCTCCTGTAAAACAAATAAATAAAAACCAAATAAATAAAATAATTCAACAGAATATGAATAAGTTTTCAAATATTGAAGCTAAAGATAGGGAATATTTACCACCCACAGGGTGCTTGCCGTGGTTAAGGGAAGCATACAAAATAGGATTAAATATCAACTTCAAAGAGATGAATGAAATTTGCGGGGATGTCAAGCTAAACTTCAATGAATATATATGAAAGCATTCAAAGATTCCCATTTTCAAACATCAACAAATATGAAAAAAACTTAATAAAAACTGACTTTCAAATAGGAACTGAATGTTTAAAAACTGAAATTTTTAATGAAGTATTCAAGGCATTGTCAAATAAAGTTGGGGATACAGTCCTTGTGAACACATTTAAACCTTACATTTATTTTGTTTGCGGAGGCATGGGGGCTGATACAAGTTGGGCGCCCCCAGAACCCTCTTCAAATTCAATCAAACATCCTATATCAATAGATTAGTTCAAGTCTTCAAAAAATTGTGCATGTTCTTGGAAAAATATATCTCACAAAGAATTCATGTTGCAGTATACCTGGGAGTCCTCCTTCACTGCATATTAAAAACCAACGTCAAAAAGTTGGAGGATGTACCTATTCAAATCAATATATGCTGCTTAGCATTTGAACACCAGAAGACACCACAGGGGTATAAACAGTCAAGCATTTTCTGTATGACTTCTTTGCATTGGTAACATTGTATGGGTACTACGTGCCCCCTGAAAAACCCTATTAATTGATTTGCTCACCTGCCTTCCTTTTATCAAACGTTCAACAACCACTGGGGTACAGGGTGCCACCCCTCTAGCAATTGCATCCAGGGTTGTCCACCACGTACAGAAGAGTACCTGGATCTAATTGCACGCTCTAGCCAAAAATTTAATTTTGGGGTATGATTCCCCGGAATAATCACATTCCCCTTTGCAATTAGCATCCCCTTAATAAACATTTTTCCCTTGTAACTTAAATTTTATTTTATTTTTTAAAATTTTTTATTTTAATATTAAATATTTTCACTGAAATATGTAATACTAAAATTTTAATATTACATATTTCAATATTGTTGTAACTGTGCTGTTTTAGCAGAGTTACAAGGGGAAAAATATTTAGAGGATTGATAATAATCTTTATTGTGAGATAGTGATTATATAGCTATTGTGAATCAATGGATAGAAGGAACATGATTGGTAATCACACGGCTGGATGGAAGAGGGGGTGGCTTGATCCTGCTAATGAGTCAAGCACCAAATTGAGGTATCCACCGTGAGGGATCATCATTTGTTCATGTTGATTGATTTGGTAATCTGAGTTGACTTCTGGGTCTGGCTTTGAGTGGCCGGGTAATTGGATTGCGGGTCACAAACTCGCTTGGTTGAAACCTTGCTGGCGGGTCAAGCCTGCAGTTTTGGCAGTATTAAAATTTTTAATATATAATATTTCAATATTGAATAAATCACAATTAAATAAAATAGTTAAATTTTGAATATTTAAACTTTAATAGATAAATTTTAAGATTTATAATTATTATTTTAATTTTAATATTTTAATTTTATTTTAAATTTTAGTAGGTAAATTATAATATTAATATATCTAAATATATTACAAGACATTAGTGATAGTTGCAACTACTTCAAATAATAAAAATAAGTTAAAAATGTTTTTATTTACTAGCTCATCAAGTATGGGTTCATTTAATACATATACAAACAACAAGAATTGAATTTATCCGCATCATGCGGCCTGCTCCACTTATATTCTAAACAAGTGATTGTTTAGAACTCAAATTACATTTCCCTTGTAATATTATTTGATAAATATATTCAATATTCTTGACCCGCGTCCTAAGTAATAATTAGTAAGTGATACATAAAAATCATTGGTGGTCATGTTGTGTGGCTATAGTGGCACTGAAATAATAAGGATCAGATGATGACCTGCAAGGTCCAATTTGTGGCTTAAAAAAGCCAGAGTATCAACAAGGATTCACAATTATTTAAATAAAATTAATCTATTTCTATCATTTTTAATTTATTTATTTGTTAGCGCAACAGTCAATATAATATTCAGTGCATTATAACAAAATTATATTCCTCATACCTAGTATAATTAATTTTACTTATCTTTTCTACATACTCTTATATGTCTATAATATAATCAAACATCACGTCATTATATGTAAATAATAATTATTGAGTCCTACTAAAAACAAAATAAATAAAAGCAAATAAAAACAAATAAAACCTGGAGTGCCCATTTATCTGATTGGCTTGGAGGCCAGGGCTTTGGGGAGGAAGGATTCTGAGTGCTTGTAAAAAGCCGCCACCACATTGGATGGTATTGCAAATTAACTGACCTCAAGGATGTTGAAGAGATCCTTGGTGTCCTGAGGGAGGCCTTGCTTAACCTTATTTTTGATCCACCCAAAGACCTCCTCAATTGAGTTAAGGAATGGAGAATATGAGGGGAGGAAGAGGAGTCTCATTGGACAGTCAGCCAGGCGGTGGCTGGCCAAATGGCTATTTTTATCAATGGGCGGGAACTCAGACACAACCAGATCCACTTTGTGGAGCCCAAAATTATCCAACACAACAATGTTGGTTGTACTGAGGTAATTTATTCAGAGATACTCCTTGACAGTTTGAAGAAAATCAAGAAATGTTCCGCTATTATGGGAACCCTTGATCATCTGATACTGGTCCAGCCTGCAGGGACCAAGAAGCACTACCATGGAATAGGTCTGGGAACAGACAGCTGCACAATGGGCTACACCGTCCTTGAACCCCTTTTTGACCCATCCATGCCTAGACCTGAGTGAGGAGAAAAACAACAATTTGTTGGTGTAGAAGAACTGGACATTCCCAGTCTCTTTTAGTGCCAGATATGTCTTGGCATAAATGTGTCAATCCTAAATAGTCTTGGTGCTGTTTCTATTATATGGCAAAGCTCCCAGTACTTTCCAGGAGAAGCCCAAATCAACCATAGTTTTGTAGACAAGGGTTTTGGAAACAGAAAGTCCAAACTCTGTGGCAAGCATTAATTGGATGCAAGTGAGTCCAGGTGGCAATCCTTGGTAACCCACTGTTTTATTGCGTCAATATGCACAGGCTGCAAGAGTTTAGGCTGCCGCTTAGCCTTGGCAGATTTTGCAATTTGCCTGGTGTTGCCATACTTGGTGTTGATGTCAGCAATGTATCTGGTTGTGACACCAAATCAGGACGCAATATCCCAAACCGCCATTCCTTAGTTCAAGCAGTTGAGGAGAGCTTCACACTCACTATCTGTCAACTGACGCCGGCCCTTGATAGGTACTGCGGCATCCTGGCTGGCAGGCTCAACACAGGGGATGGGAACCTTTGTGTAGAAGGTGGGATCACGCTTGGTTGCGCTGGCGCTGTCAATGGTGGCATAAGACACAGGCACAGATGGCTCTTTGGTGGTGGCCAATTGCTCATACAAGGTTTTAAAAATGCAGGGGCAGGAAGTAGCAACTCTTGGATCAAGAGTGAGGGGCCGGGTGACAATTGGGTACACAGTAGAGGTGTATGTAACATCATTATTCCCAATGACTTTTGTATAGGAGACTTTGGTTGCAGGCCTTGAGAGTGGCTTCTGTCTAGGATTTAAGCTGGTTGTTCTGGCTTGTGGCGCAGGAGGTGATTGGCTGGCAATGACACCTTGGGAGGCCTGTGTGTTGGCATGACTCCATTCAATTTGTGTTCTGGGTCTGTTCTTGGACTCTCTGGGTGTGACAGAAATAACTGGATAATATGATGCCATTTCTAAATGATGGGGAATTACCACTCAAATCCACATAGAATTGGTGATTAACCACCAACGCAGCTTCAGAATTTTTTTTGTGAATTTTCCAATTGTAACTCCAGGATTAAGTAGAACAATCAATCCTAACCAGAGTAAACCAAGATAAATGACCTGGGAAAGCATCAATGCATCTTCAGCGTAGAATTCTGGGCATTGAGAAGTGACCCAATTTTGATCTTCAGGAATGGAGGGAGGAGCTACAAAATTGGCTGGCATGAAATTAACATTTTGCGGCGCTGACAACAAAGTTCCAGATGCTGGGCCCCATCTTCCTGAAATGATTCTGTTCAGAATCAGATTGTACGGGATATACCCCAACAACCTGAGCACAGGATACATTTTAAAATTTAAAATTAGAGCTTGGGATAATTGATTTTTATTGAGTAAATTTAGGAGGATTCAACTCTTAGAGTTGAAACAGGGAAAATTATTCAATATATATCAGAAAAATTGACTAAGCAATACCACTTGAGTCTTGATCTCCTATTTCTTTGGCATCTTCAAGTAAGTATCTAGTCCAGGTCGCAACAAACCCTTGTGTGACCAGTTTCTGACAACCATGCCAATTAATGAGCTTATATTGGGTGACCCTCATATTATGTCAATTTATCAACGTCAGTTTACAAGGGGGAGCTGGTTTCAGCTGACATACTGGAGCAGCTGTGACCCATTTTCAATTGACTGTTTGGTTTAAATCCGTTAACTTGGTCAATTTTGATACAGGTTTTCTGGCCTTCCGTGCCTTCTTACTTGGACGAACAATACCCAGCATTATGGAACTTACCGTGACACTGGGACACCCTTGTAGACAGGCTGCCCCACAGGCTGGTGCAGGAGCAGGTTGAGAATGTGATTGATGGTCCATAAAATAAAAATAAAATAAAATATACATTTTAGATTAAATATGTATTTATTTGGATTTATTGGTTTAGTTGTGAGTAGTTGTTTTCTCTTGATTTAGCCTTGAATAGTAGAAGATTTTCTATATCCGTGATTTGAAGTGTATAATATTGTATCATTTCCAGTTTTGGATGTTTTTAAAGTTTAATCACTTTTTACGTCTAAACATGGTTATCAAGATTAAAATTTTCATTTGATTTTATCCAGAGTGGAGCTTCTTGATTTGGGTTGATTTGTCCTAGTTACTTACTGTACATTTAATTTGGATTCCAATTCCTGCAATTATTATTTGAGTTTACTAGTGGCATTCAAAAGCAATTTGAAATTCGGTTCATGGATTTGACAATCCCGCAATTTTAAAAAACATAGTAAACTTAATGAAAATGGTTGCTGGATTTGAACGCTTCAAACTTGATTCAAGTTAATTCATTTTGTTCATTAGAAATATACAGTTAGACTTGAACCTTGCAAAGTTTCTATGAGTTCCCGCATTTTCAAATATTCAAATAAATACTCAAAGAATTTAATTTAATTTAATTAAAAATGCCATCCCGCAAAAGTGATACAAAATTTGGACCAAGGATTTGACAATCCCACATTTTTACCTTTAGGTTCTGAATTTACAGTGCTGATTTTATTCCTTATCATAAAACTATCTGTAATATTTGGGGTTTAACTTTGAAATGATTCATTAATGATTTTATATATACAAGGGTAGTGTCTCTATTAACTGGAACTATAATAATCAGGTTAAGGACAGTGTAACTAAGACCACCTCATCACTTGAAGGTGGTACAATCAATTTTTTCTTGCCTGGTTAAGATAAAGAAGCCCAAATTCATTGTGATTATCAACAAGCTGAAGATCTGGTATATCCATGGGGACCAGCTTTACCCTCAGGCCATCAAAAGCAAAGCTGTTTTATCCAAGCATGCAGATCAGCAGGTCAAGTTTACAAGTGTTACCAAGGAGTTTTTGACCTATTACACCAGAGAAGGCCTCCTTACCCATCTCAAAGGCATTGCAAAGTCTTTTGGGTCTGAAGCCTGATCAAGTTACTCTTCCATTAAATACTTTACTTCCAAACATCTAATTTTTACTTAATTTTTAGTACATCAATACAAACATAGGAGCAAATTTCAATATGGAAATATCACAGTTTTGGGGGGTGTTGACTTTGGAGCTTTGCACACTAAAGTTGGTACTAGCTGATCCCACATTATTATTGCAGATTTGAAATTTCGGATTATTTTGAGTCTAGCTATATGTTTTTCTTACTTTTTTAATTTTTTGGGGGGTTTTATTAATTTTTAAGTTATTTGGTACAGTTCTGCCAGAAATTCAACATATGGTTTCCAGATGGCGTCTTTCTAGATGGCGTTTTCTAGATAATGTTTTCTAGATGGCGTCTGTCTAGATAGTGTATCCCACCACATATGTCAATCAGGGGCTCTGTTAATGCATAGTAGATTTTTACAGTATAGCCTTGATAGGGCATTTGTGGTAAGCATTTTTTTGCCTGGTTTATACTCAATTATCATGGAATAGCTTTATATGAAATTCATCCATTCAGCTTGTTGTCTAGATAGGTGTTGTTGAGTCTTAAAGAATACCAATGACTTGTGGTTGTTTAGTACTTTGAATATCTGTGCACCTTCCAGATAGTATTGTCACTTTGTTAGACAGTGGATAATGCCTATCAGTTCCTTGCCATGTATTGGGTATCTTTGCTCACTGTCAGGCAGCTTTCTTGATTCATAGGCTACATGGAGGAAGTCCTTTTCCACAGTTTGAATTTGAAGTACTTCTTCTATGCATAGTCAGAGGTGTTGGCTTCTAATTTGTGCACTTTTTTACAATTAGGATATTGCAAGATATGGGCAGTGACCATTTGCTCTTTTAATTGTCAAAAGTGTTGATCTCTCAACAGTGTTCATACAAATTTGGCTGTCTTGCTGTGAGAGAGGGGGGCTAAACTAACTAAGTCTGGCTCCCATCCTGGGGGAAGGACCCACCAGGACACCATCCAGTGAAGAACTGGGATGGCCGCTCAAAGTGGCGCCCACAAGGAGGACGCAGCAGATAGTTGGGGAAAGTAGGAGTCCAAGCCCATCAGAAGCATCCTGTTGAGCAACCATGGGGTGCACTTAGGGGCAGACTCTGGACCAACCTTGTCTCCTCCTGGGTCCAGTACAACTGGGACCTCAGAGGAGAGGGGCAATGGGGAAGGCAGGACTGGTAGCACTGAGGGAGATAGGTCAGGAGCCACAAGGTCAAGGTTGTCACAGGTGAGGCTTCTTACAACCTTCTCACTAGTGGTGAGGATATCTTGAGCTTGGCCAGAGAGGTCCCCAAATACGTGTAGGAATTGATTAGGGTTAGCACCCACATGATGAAATGAATGTGAGATGCGCCCCCAGAGGTCAGGGATGGTGCACCATATCAACACCAAGGATGGTGCCAAGGTGAACACCACAAACTTGGCAAAGGGCACCAACATTTTGCTTAATCAATTACCTACACCAGCAGGAAACAATGGTTTTTCTAAACTTCTTTTTATTCTTGGAGACTTGAATTGATGACCAAGAAGAGACTAAAGTTGAGCAGGATGGCCCTAAGAGGCAAACGGGATACAGAGAATGGCAATCATGCAGAGAGGGGCTTCAAAGATAGAGTTTCAAAGCTTTAGAGCGTATATGGAGCTCAGAAAGAAGCAAAAGCAAAAGAAAAGTAAAATCAAAATTCAAGTAGGTAATTATACTGAATGAATTACTAAACTTTAATTTCAAATGATTATATTTTAAAGCAAAAGCAAAAAGCTTTAAAGTTGACGCTGGCAACGTATAGGGGGCTCTGGGAAGACGCGGAGAGGCCCAGGAACAAAGGAATAAGGTAAGGAAAGTTGAATTTCTAGTAATAATCTTAGAAAGTAAAATGGGCCAGAGAGAGGAACCAAAAACCTAAAACTCTGAAGTGAAAACCCAAACTTTATTTTGTAAAAATGAGCAAGCAGGGGACTGAAAGTCCCCTGTCTTGCTTTAAGGGAGGAGTTTAGAATTCAAGGTCGCCTGACCCAATGCACAGATTTGATTTGCTGCAGGAGAAAATTTTCAAGGTGAATCCAGTGAGTTGGAGGGTTTTGCAGTAATTTCTGACTTTGACTCTGATTGACTGGCATTGCTGGGGTAATTTAAATCAGCATCCAATCCAGTTGGATTGAAATTTGATGATTTAGCACTTGTGCAACCTGATTGTTTAGACTTAATTAATTTCAAGTGTGGACAATCCCAAGCCAAAAAATAGTCTAAATCAATCATAGATTCCTCCCAAGTATGAACCAAGTTTAACACATTGGTATTTACCACCTGGAAAGGGTATGCTAATACAAATCTCCCATCAATTGTATGGGCTAAATCCTCAAGGGAATTAAGAGGCTTGTCTGGCTTCTGAGGAGATTTCTTGGTGCAATGTGAGAAGATTGTCCTATCCAAGGCCAAAGGGGGGAGTGACTTTACACTTGCCTGTAATTGTGAATAAGGGAGCAGTCAAGGTGCCCCAGTCATGGATGAATCTTCTGACATAGACTATCATGCCCAGGAATGTATGAAGCTCACTTTTATTTTAAGATTCTGGCATATCAGTTGCAAAGAAGTTGCATTTGGAGGTTTAGCTATGAGTTGATTATCTTGAAGGGTACAGAATACCAGGCAGACATCTTTTCAATGTTGTTCCTTAGTGAGGCTGTATGTGATTATGCTGTTGAGGAAGACTATAGCCCTTTTTCCAATGTGATCTTTAAAAATTTTATTTAAAAAAATCATGAAGGTAATTGGGGTGTTAGTCATGCAAAAGTTGGGGACAACACATTCAAACAAGCCATACTTAGTTCAAAACGCTGTTCTGGGGATGTCTTCTGGTTTAAAGTGGATTTGGTGATGTCCTGCTGTTAAATCAATTTTTGTGAAGAATTGGGACCTCCCAGAGCATCAAAAAGGTCATCAATCAGGGGCAGGAGATACCTGTTCTTAATTTTGATCTTGTTGAGTGTTCTGTAATCAGTGAACAGGCGTAATCATCCATCTTTCTTTGCTACAAAAAATAAAGTCACACCAAAAAGAGATTTGGATGGTTGGATGAGTCCTTTTTTACGGCTTTGTCCAGGTAAGCCTTTAGTGCATTGTCTTTTTGTGATTTTAGACAATATATGGGGTGTGCTTTTGGAAAATTTCTTTTGAGATCAATTTTGTGTTGAATACCCCTGTTGGGCAGTAGTCCCGGCAACTTTTCTTGGAAGACAGAAGGGAATTATTGGATTATCTGTTGTCAAACTGGGTCTTTCTTGAGTGAGGTCTCTACATTATTAAAACAAATAATCTCATATTTGCAGGTGTTCCAATAAATTTTGACAGGGTCTTTTTTCTCTTCTGTTTTGGTAATCTATATAAACACATAGTCTCTCATGAGTGTGTCAAGATGAGTTGGATACATGTGATGATGTACTTCTCCTCAGTGTATGGTGAGGGTAGCACTATCTAAGTCAATGTGAGTGTTTGTCTTTCTCATATAATCTAGACCAAATACTATATTGTATTTGGGAATCAGGATGATGGGGCTATCAAGGATAGTCTTTATGCCCTCTATTTGTGCCCAGAAAGATTTTGTTTACTTTGATGACTGACGTGCTCCTGTTGCCTACCATCAAAACTCTCTTGACATTGCTCTTAATTATAGGTTGTTTCATGAGGTTGGCAAATTTTTTGTCAATAAGAGATTGGTCTGCTCTAGTGTCAAATAGTGCTGTGCCCTGATATCTGCAAAAGCAGAAAGAATAAGTGAGGAGTTTAATTTCAGTTTGGGCAGCAAACAGTATAAAATTTCTGGAAGGTACTTGGATCAGGATAATTGAGTCCACGTCTTGGTCCCTGCACAAGTCTTGCAAAGTGAGAAAAAAATGGCTTTCCTAAGCACTCTCCTGAGCTTTTATATCTTTGATTGTGTTATCAGTACTTATATGGTCCACTTGAGTTGTACAATTTTTGCCTCAAGGGTGAGGGTTATCAGCTAAGTTAATTTTTGTTGGGTTGAGGATCCTTTTTTGCTGAGAGGCACTATTTTTATTTGTTGATTACATGCAGGTTGTCAGATTTCTGTATAGCTTGTTTTCCTTTCAAGAATACGTTTTGGAGGTTCTTGCAATGTGTCACAAGTGACAAACTGTTATCAACTATGCTCATTGAAAGGCCTCACTATGAGGCTCAAACCCTGGCACCCCGCGGGCTGCCAGCCCATAGGGCCAGCCGCCTGGCTGCCTGCAGTTTTTTGGGCTCAAACCAGAGCAAGATTCAACTTTGGAGAATCCTTTGAAGCTTGGCAAATTAAATTCACCTACAGCAATGCCTCTCACACCAAAGGCTTCCGACAACTTGACCAATCAGCGGGCAGGTCCAGCCACAGATCCTGGGATAACTTGGGCCCACGCAGAAAGGAAAACTGAGAACCTTCTCATAGAACGCGGGCCACCCGGAGACGGCCAATCCCATAACCTGACTAGGAAAGTTGAGCATTCTCAGGTCAAGCCAGCCAATGGATTAACTCCCGCAATTGATGCCACTGAAGACTGGGAAGACCTGGTGAACGGAAACCCCCAGGCCAAGGAAATTTGTGAAAGTTTTGCCATGACAGAGGGGCATACTTATACCCTGGACCGCCAGGAAGATGCCCAGTGTTATTCTTGCAATAAAGTGACATGAACCTTTGGTTCAACCAGATTATACCATACTTGTTATTAGTTCTACTTCATTTACAGCCTACTTCTTGCAGTCCTGCGCCCCACCCTTGCCCAACCCAAGAAATTGTGGACCAACCAACCACCCAACCTTTACCGTCCACCAGGAGCTCCCTTTAGCCCAGTACATTTCACCAAGTACCCACCTAACCTGGTGCATTTGGAGTTTACTCTAGAGGAAATCCTAATCCACAACCCTGAAGCTAGAACTAGAGAGAAGGAAGTCCTATACAGAGAAGGCACCAAAATTATCTGGCCTTTTTGTTATTCTGCAACAAGTATAATTTCCTGCCTGCATATTTGGTTCCAATGATGCCGCCCCACACCCCGCGGCCTAACTGCCTGCAAGAATACATTGCTACTGATGAATCCACTTCCACCCAGATATTTGGGGTGATGTATATCACCCTCACTGAATTGATTGATTTCATGGTGCCTACGAGCGGACCTTGGGCAGTCCTTGGAAAATTATTATCTTATATTGTAAAGTTAGCCCCAATCTTGTGGTGGGCTCTCCCTGCTGGGCCCGCGGGCCGTCTGCCCGCAAGTTCTCAGGAACCCCCCACAGGTTGGATCCCTGACATTATGGTAATCTACCTCAAACATGGTAACCTGGGCCCCAAGATGTTGTTAACTCTTGGGGCATCTTGTATGCTATTTTTATTGATTTCAGCTTACTATGCGTACAAGTTAGCTACCAACCTGATCACCTCAGTGACCTGAAGCCAAACCAGCCCTGAACAGAAAGACGCCCTGCTTGGCAATGAGAAGACCAGGACCCCAAACTTGCAGGTGCAGAACGTCATAGTAAACCAGACCACAACCAAAGTAGACATGCCCCAGATTGAGAAGCTCACCCTAGAAGAAGCTAGAAGAGCTATGCCAGTCCTCTGCCTCCATTTTCAAGCCAACGCAAACTCATACTCCAACAACACCAAGAAAGTCCTTGGGGTAGCCTCCATGCTCTCTGGAGATGCCCTGGACTGGTTTGGGAAAGCAACCGCCAAAGATGTCAATTTCTGTCTAGACTACTCCCAATTTGAGAGCAAACTTATGGCCACAGGCAAAGACCAAGACACCCTCCACCACGCCTTAATCAGCTTACTGGACATCTGACAAGGTCCACGCTCTCTGCAAGCTTACACCAACAAGTTCCTGAAGTTGAAAGCCAGAACCCAGCTTGAGGACAAGCTATCAGCCATCCTGTACCGCTGAGGAGCCTGCCCTGCCCTGAAGAAGCTCCTCAAGCACCACCACTCTACGCTTGGCCTGGATGAACTACTCCTCTTGTGCAGAGGGTTGAGCCTCAACCAAGAAGGCACCCCGTCTTCCACCCAGCGCACGAGCCAAGCCCCAACGCCCAGCAGACCAGGAATGTCCCCTGATGAACTACAGAGCCACTACTGTGAAGGCTTGTGTTTTTATTGCCACAAACCTGGGCACCTCACCAAGGATTGCCCCAATAAGAGTAACCCCTCAATTTCCTTGGCACAAAATAACACCTCAACTCAATTATACAAGTTTATCCAAGTCAAAGCAAAAACATCCACAACATCCCAGACTGTTGGAGCTTTCATTGATACCAGAGCAGAGGAGAGTTTTATCATTGCCACCCTTGCCAAGGACCTTGGACTGGAGGCCACCAACAAAAGCGTCAAAGTGATCATGGAAAACAGCTCCCATGACTTGGGTTTCAGGTGTGTGACCAAATTACCCCTGAAAATTGGGCGGAACTTGTACCCAGTGTTCCCCATCATCCTGAAAGGGCTTCCCCACCCCTTGATCCTAGAGAACTCCTGGTCCCAAAGACACAGCGCTATTCTGAACTTCTGTAATCAAACAGTTGCCTTGAAGGGAGACAACTTGTGTGATGTGGTGCTGTTCCAGTTGGGCCCAACCAGTAAGGAACCCAACACACTCCTGACCCTGAGAATGGAACCCAGTGTGGTTTGCCTACAGGCCCCCTTGGAGAAGTGGAGCCACGTCTTCAGTGAGGAAGCAGCAACCCAGCTTCCCAGTCACTCAATCTACAATCACGCCATTGACCTGTTACCTGGGACCCAACCACACCACAGCCCCATTTACAGCTGCAATCACTGCAAACAAGCAGCACTGAAGACATACCTGGAGGACATGATGAAAAAAGGGTTCATGTCATGAGTGACAAACTCCTATCAACTATGATAATCAAAAGACCTCAACTATGGGAGTCAAACCCTGGCATTTTGCAGGCCACCAGCCTGCAGGGCCAGCCGCCCACAGTTTTTGGGGATTGAATCAGGATTGGATTCAACTTTGGAGAATCTCCTGAAGTTTGATGAACCAAGGTTGCCTACAATGATGCCCCCCGCGCTAGGGGTTCCTGTTAACCCAACCAATCAACGGGCCAGGTTAGCCACAGACCCCAGAATAACCCAGGCCACATTGGAAGAAGAAACAAAGGTACCTTCCATAAGAAGCGGGCCACCCAGAGATGACCTGTCCCGTGACCTGGTTGAAGAATTGGAGTGCTCTAGTTGCAAGTCAGCCAATGAAATGACCCCCGCAATTGTTGTCACCAAGGGCTGTGAGGACCTAGTAGAGGGAAAAACCCGGGCCATGAAAATCTTTGAAAGTTTTGCCATGACAGATGGGCATACTTATACCCTGAGCCGCCAGGAAGATGCCCATTGCCATCCTTGCAATAAAGTGTCATGAACCTTTGGTTCAACCAGATCATACCATACTTGTTATTAGTTTTATTTCATCTTCAGTCTACTCCTTGCGGCCCCGTCCCCCGTGTCCACATAACCCAAGAAACCGCGGACCAGCCGCCCAAACTTTACCGTCCACCAGGAGCTCCCTTTGGCCCAGTACATTTCACCGAGTACCCACCTAACCTGGTGTATTTAGAGTTTACTCTGGAGGAAATCCTTATCCACGACCCTGAAGCTAGAACCAGAGAGACTGAAGTCCTTTACAGAGAGGGTACCAAAATCATCTGGCCCCCTCTGCTATTTTGAGACAAGTATAATTTCCTGCCTGCCTATTTAGTTCCAATGACGCCGCCCCACACCCCGCGGCCTGACCGCCCGCAAGATTCTGTTGCCACTGATGAATCTACCTCCACCCAAATATTTGGGGTGATGTATATCACCCTCACTGGGTTGATTAATTCCATATTGCCTACAAGCAGACCTTGGGCTTTACTTGGAAAATCATTATCTTATATTGTAAAGTTAGCCCCAATTCTGTGGTGGGCTCTCCCTGCCGGGCCCGCGGGCCGTCCGCCTGCAAGTCCTCAGGAACCCCCCGCAGGTTGGATCCCTGAAAGTTCATCTGGGTGTCAAAAAGCCCTTGTTTGTCACCCATGCTGTTTATAGGGAAGAAAGATGGCGGGATGCGCCCCTGCGTAAACTACCAGAAACTGAACAATATCACTGTGAAGAACCGCTATTCCATTCCCAACACTGACAACCTTTGTGATGTGTTGACAGGAGCCCAGATGTACTCAGAAATTAATATGAGAGATGCCTTCAACTAGATCAGAATCAAAGAAGGGGACAAATACAAGACAGCCTTCAAAACTAGATATGGTTTGTACAAGTACTTGGTCATGCTGTTTGGCTTGTGTAACGCCCCCAGCACTTTCCAAAGAATGATCAACTCTGTCCTTGGCAAGTACCTTGACCAGTTCTGTATAGCTTATTTGGATGACATCCTTATATACAGCAAGTCACATGAGGAACACCTCCAACACCTTGACCAAATACTGGAGAAACTCTTGCAGGCCAACCTACATGCCAAGCTGAAGAAATGTGAATTCTTTCAATCTGAAGTCAAATTTCTGGGATATGTGGTGAAGACTGGCGGGTTTGCCATGGCGCAAGATAAAGTGAAAGCTGTAACAGCCTGGCCAGTACCCAAATGCAGAAAAGATGTGAGAAGCTTTTTGGGCTTGGCAAATTATTGCAGGGATTTCATCCAAAAATTTTCTCAGATCACGTTGCCCCTGACCCGCCTCTGCTCTGACAAGATCCAATTTTTCTGGACTGACAAGTGCACCTCCGCGTTTGTGACCCTGAAGGAAGCCTTCACGTCTGCCCCAGTCCTGGCCATGCCTGACCCAGCTAAGCCCTTTGTGCTGGAGACAGATGCGTCCGACTTTGTGGTGGGTGAGGTCCTTCTTCAGGAAGGAGGGGATGGTATGCTACATACTGTAGCATATTACTCCAAGAAGATGCTACCAGCTGAAGGAAACTACCCAATATATGACAAGGAGATGTTAGCTATAATGAAGACATTGAAGTACTGGCGCAGGTATTTGTGTGGTGCTGAACATCCGGTAAAGGTTCTGACAGACCACAAGAACTTAGTCTATTTCTTCAAACCACGTCAGCTGAACCAACAACAAGCAAGATGGGCCTTGGAACTAGTTGACTACAACTTGACCATAGACTACAATCCAGGAAAGGTTAATGTGGTACCAGACGCCTTGAGCAGGAGAGCCAACCTGATTCCCTCCTCTACAGAAATCAAGGACTGCAACACCCACACACTACTAGACCCCGCCAGCTTAGGGATACATCTGAAGTACCTAAAGATTGCCACCAGCAAACCCAATGTTATAAAAGCCCAGAAACAGGACACCTACTCAACCAAGCTAATCAAAGCCCTGACAAAGGACCCGGATTGCCACCACTCAAAGAAAGGGTATTCCCTGAAAGGTACTACCCTGCTGCTTCACAACAGGATCTATGTACCCAAAGGCCCAACCCAAACAAACATATTGATTGATCACCACAATTCAGAGATGGCCAGCCACCCTGGTAGACACAAATCCCTCTCAAGTATCAAGCAGAACTATGCATGGCCGGGCATGGACAAAGAAGTAGCTGCCTACATAAATGGTTGCAAAACCTGCGGAAGAACCAAGACGTGTTGCTCTAAGCCAGAAGGGTTACTGAGACCTCTGGACATCCCTGCTGGCCCCTTGAAGTCAGTGTCAATGGACTACATAGTAGAACTCCCCCCTTCAAAATCCTTTGATGCAATCCTGGTTATGGTTAACTGTTTCACAAAAATGGCCTATTTTGTTCCTACCACTACCCACTGCACAGCAGCTGAGACCGCCAGACACTTCCACAACTGCATCTTGATACAACACGGCACTTCAGAAGAAATCATCACTGATAGAGGACCTCAATTTACTTCTCACTACTGGACCCAAGTGATGAAGGACCTTGGAATAAAATGTTGCGTGTTGACCTCCTACCACCTGCAGACAGATGGACAAACTGAACAGGTCAACCAAATCCTGGAACAATGCCTCCAATGCTATGCCAACGCCAACCAGGACAACTGGGCTAACATGCTCCCCATGGCTCAGTTTACATACAATAGCAAAGACCACACCTCCACCAGGATGTCTCCGTTCAAGGCCAACTATGGGTTTAATCCATCATGGGACCCCAGCATTGGCAGCAAGGAACAGAATACAGCAGGACAAACTTGGATTGAACAAATACATAACACCCAGGAAACCTGCCTAAGGAACTTGACCCGCGCTGTTAAGACCTTCAAAGCATTTGCTGACAAGAAAAGAATCCCTGGGAAACCTCTGGAAATAGGCAATGAAGTTTACCTTGATTCACGGAATGTTCCCCTACATGTACCCAGTAGGAAGCTAGTACACTGCTGCTGTGGCCCTTACAAGATCATAAAGCAAATAGGAGAAGTGGCATACAAACTAGAACTACTGCCTACTTGGAAAATCCACAATGTCTTCCACCAATTGCTGCTATTCAAGAAAGAAGGAACCTCCCTTCCCCACCAAAAGATCAAGACCATCCCTCCACCCATCCAAGAGGGACGTTCAACCAAATACAAATTAGAGTACATCCATGGACACCGTCTCCACTACAAGACCCCACAGTACTACATCAAATGGGTAGGATAACCCCCAAAGAAAGCACCTGGGAACCAGTCTCTAACTTACCTAATGCACAAGAAGCCATACAGCAATACCTGAGAAAGGAGGCCGGGAAGGAGGAGGGCAACAGGAGAGAAGGGGATGATATCACAAGTGACAAACTGTTATCAACTATGCTCATTGAAAGGCCTCAACTACGAGACTCAAACCCTGGCTCCCCGCGGGCCACCAGCCCACAGGTTTTTGGGCTCAAACCAGAGTAAGATTTGACTTCAGAGAATCCTTTGAAGCTTGGCAAATCAAATTCACCTACAGCAATGCCTCCCACGCCAAAGGCTTCTGACGACTTGACCACTCAGCGGGCGGGTCCAGCCACAGATCCCGGGATAACTTGGGCCCACGCGGAAGGGAAAACCAAGAACCTTCTCATAGAACGCGGGCCACCCAGAGACGGCCAATCCCATAACCTGACTAGGAAAGTTGAGCATTCTCAGTTCAAGCCAGCCAATGGATTAACTCCCGCAATTGATGACACCAAAGGCTGGGAAGACCTGGTGAACGGAAACCCCCGGGCCAAGGAAATTTGTGAAAGTTTTGCCATGACAGAGGGGCATAATTATACCCTGGACCGCCAGGAAGATGCCTATTGTCATTCTTGCAATAAAGTGACATGAACCTTTGGTTCAACCAGATTATACCATACTTGTTATTAGTTCTACTTCATTTACAGCCTACTTCTTGCGGTCCTGCGCCCCACCCTTGCCCAACCCAAGAAATTGTGGACCAACCAACCACCCGACCTTTACCGTCCACCAGGAGCTCCCTTTAGCCCAGTACATTTCACCAAGTACCCACCTAACCCGGTGTATTTGGAGTTTACTCTAGAGAAAATCCTAATCCATAACCCTGAAGCTAGAACTAGAGAGACAGAAGTCCTATACAGAGAAGGCACCAAAATTATCCAGCCCCCTTTGTTATTACGCGACAAGTATAATTTCCTGCCCGCATATTTGGTTCCAATGACACCGCCCCACACCCTGCGGCCTAACTGCCTGAAAGAATCTGTTGCTACTGATGAATCCACTTCCACCCAGATATTCAGGATGATGTATATCACCCTCACTGGATTGATTGATTCCATGGTGCCTACAAGCAGACCCTGGGCAGTCCTTGGAAAATTGTTATCTTATATTGTAAAGTTAGTCCCAATCTTGTGGTGGGCTCTCCCTGCTGGGCCCGCAGGCTGTCCGCCCGCAAGTTCTCAGGAACCCCCCACAGGTTGGATCTCTGACACAACGGCTCATGTCAAACTGACGTCTGATGTGTGCAGGGAGATCAGTGTAGAAATTCAGCTGTGGTTCAGCTTATCAAAGTCAATAGTGTAGGGAGCTCATTCATATATGTTTTTATATACTGCAATGTATTCTTCAATGATTCCTGTCATTTTAAAGATTCTGAGTTCTTTCATGATCAGAACATCAGTCTTTTATGGCAAATTTTTCCAGGAAGAAGTTCTTGAACATGTCTCATTCTTTGTTGTGACCAGGATGGTAGTCAAATCATTTGCTTACAAAATGGGAGGCAGCTTCAGTAATATGTAAAGCAATTTCACTTGCTCAGAGTTTCCAGAGATGTCCTACTTGTGTAAAATTATTTTGGGTGATTTGAATCCAGAGGTTGGCATTTTCACAGTGTAGTCCTGAGATCTTTTTAATCTCTGCTGAGTGTGGGCATTAGATTACAATGTTGGGTATTTTGGTTGCGTCAGGGATTAGAGGTGGATTCAGGACTCCTTGTGTACTGAGAAAGTTGTATTTTCAGTTGATACAAGAATATTGTTGAAGACAGTGAATCCTGTGAAGACGTTCTGACCTTCTTTGTATTGTCTTCAGCCGGTGGGAAGTGTTATTTGCTGGGCTCTTTTCTTTGGAGAAGTGTTTTATTTAAGTTGTGTAGGTGTGAACAACCTACCTGTGCTACCACTGTTTTTGTAACTGTGCTGTTTTAGCAGAGTTACAAGGGGGAAAATTTAGAAACTAGATAATAATCTTTATTGAGAGATAGTGATTATATAGTCATTGTGGATCAAGGATAGCAGGAACATGATTGTGTTGATCACATGGTTGGATGGTGAAGGGGGTGGCTTGGTCCTGTTAATGAGTCAAGCGCCAAAACAAGGTATTCACCATAAGGGATCATCATTTGTTCATGTTGTTGGATTTGGAAATTCAAGTTGACTTCCTAGTCTGGCTTTGAGTGGCCGGGTAATTGGATTGCAGGTCACAAACCCACTTGCTTGGAACATTGCTGGTAGGTTTAGCCTGCTGTTTTGACACCCCCCCCAACTGAAGGTTGGCCTCCTCTGGGGGTAGGTTATTGGGGGAGGTTTTCAGGAGCCCAGGCGTCATACTGGACTAACTGTTGCTCTGTGGCAGGCAGGGAGGTTTTGTGTTGTTTTTGTCTTTCTTTGCAGGGTCTCAGGCAATCATGGTGTAAGGTTTTGTCTTGTTTGCGCTTCCTGAGTCCTTACACAAGGTAAGTGTTATTTTTGTTTACCTTTAGAATGATTGCTGGGCCTACTTTCTTGGGTTGTAGTTTGCTTTTATCAACGTTCATGACCCAAACTTTGTCCCCAACTTCATGTCTATCTTGGATGGGGACAAAGGTTTTTTGCAGACGTTCATTTTCCTTTTCTGTTTGCTCACTGTTGGCCGCTATAACTTGAGGGTCTGAACGCAGGGGGACTTTACTTGGAATTCCCAGTTTGGGTCCTGTTAATGCTTGAATTATATTTTGCTGTGTGCTGTATACCAATTCAAAAGGGCTTTTTCTGGTGAATCTGTTCACTTGGGTTTGGCACACAAGTAGTGCAGCCAATAGCTGCTTATATCAGTCTTCAGGTCTCCCGGCAGTGAGTTTGGCTAAGGCTTGCACAAGGTTGCCATTAAGCTGCTCTACACATTCATTGGCCTGTGGGTGGTATGGTGTTGTCACTGTATGTTTGACCTCATTTTTAGCGAGGTATAAATTGGTGTTTTTGGAGGTCAATTCTTTTCCTCCATTGGTTATCAGGAGTTCTGGCTTTCCAAACTTGCTTATTATTTCTCTTCCTATGAATTGTCGCACGTCATTGCCAGTGTGCGCCTTTACTGCTTGGGCTACTGGCCATCTTGTAGAAAAGTCTATGGCAGTGATGATTTATTTCTTATCATTGTGTTTTCCTGGCATGGGGCCAACAACATTGAGGGCCCACACCTCAAAGGGTAGTTGTGTGTGGATGAGTAGTACTGATTTTGGAGGGGTTTTGCTTTTGGCAAATTTCTCGCATGCTTCACATTAGTCCAGGACTTCCTGAACGTCAAAATATAGGGTTGGCCACCAGGCCTTGTGTTTAAGGGATTTGTATAGGTTTTGGCTCTTGGTGTGTCCAAGGTCTCTGTGATATTGTAGGATGGTGTCCACTTGCTGGTGCGTGGGGATATAAGGGATGATAGTACTGTTGGACATTTTTCTGTGCAAGTTCCTGTACATGTCAGAGAATAGATGTTTTTTTATGACTGTTTCTTTTTTTATGTTGGTTGTACCAGGAGGCAAACCCTTGTCTTTTGTCTGTAGTACCAAGAGGGGCCAATCTGGGTTGAGCCCATTTTCTCCTCTTGTGGCATGGACATACAGGCGCAAGAGGGTGTCCGGCATGGCAAGTTCTGGACCAGGTTTGTACTGTATGAGCATATTGAATCTCTCCAAGAGCTCCATCCAGCAGGCTTGGCGGCAAGATAGATTTGCTTAGGTTTTGAAGTATATGAGTGACTTGTGGTCAGTCAATGCCGTGAGTTCTTCTTACCAATCTAGATAACAACGCCATTTGACTAGACAGTGTATGATGTCCAGCAGTTCCTTGTTATGAATAGGGTATTGACACTTGCCATCTGTCAACTTTTGGGATTCATAAGCTACAGGCAGGAAATCACCATAATTATTTTTGATTTGTAGTACTCCTCCAATGGGTGCGTCTGAGGTGTTGGTTTCCATTTGATATTCCCTGTTGTGTTTGGGGTGTTGCAGGATAAGAGCTGCTGTGAGCTTCTCCTTGAGGCGTCTAAAACATAGGTCACATTGGGGGGTCCATACAAACTTGGATTTGGCGCCAGTTATGGTGGATAAGGGGCAGTCAAAACTCCACAGTCAGGTATGAAGCAGTGTACATAGGCCACCATCCCCAGGAAGGTGTGGAGTTCCAACTTATCCTTGGGTGGTGGCATCTTGCAGATGGCCTGTATCTTTTGACTGTTGGGTTTGATGCCGTCTTTTGAGACTATGTGTCTCAGGAAGGGTAATTGATTGCGGAAGAACTGGCACTTGGAGGGCTTGGTCAACAGTTTGTGTTGTGCCAGGGTAGAAAAGACTGACTCTAGGTCTTTATGGTGCTGTTGCACTGAGGATCTGTAGATAATGATGTCGTCCAGGTAGACTAGGGCATGCTTGCCTATGTGCAGAGCAAATACTTTGTTCATGAAGATCACAAAGGTGGAAGGTGCATTTGTCATGCCGAAGTTGAGCACCAAACATTTGTATGAGCCATATTTAGTGAAGAAGGCTGTTTTGGGGATGTCTTCCTCCTTGATGCAAATCTGGTTGTATCCTGTGTTTAAGTCATTCTTGGAGAAGACTGTGGCACCGCCCAGGGCATCAAACAGGTTGTTTATGAGTGGTAGTGGGTAATAATTCTTGATGATAACTTTGTTTAGGGCTTGATAGTCTGTGACCAGATGTAAGGTACCGTCCTTCTTGACCACAAAGAATATGGCAGCCCCAAAAGGAGACTGTGAGGGGAGGATAAGTCCTTTCTCTAACGCCACCTTGAGGTAAGCTCGTAGGATGTTGTCCTTGTTTGGAGTCAGCCTGTAGATAGGGCGCGCTTTGGGTACAGCTCCTTTGAGCTGAATGGATTGTTGAATGTATTTCTCTGGGGGAAACCTGGGTAGAGCTTCCTTGAAGATTTCTGGATGGCGGGCCACAATTTTGCAATCCTAAGGTGTGGAGGTATCCTGGTGGTCCTTGAAGTGTATGATCTTGTACTGGCAGGAGTCCCAGTCAATTGCCTTCAGGTTTTCATTTTTGTCCAGGGTCTCTGTGATGCTCACAAAGACGTGGTCGCATAGGAGCTGGTCCACTGAGTCAGGGTAGATCTGGTGGTTGACACCTTTGCGCTTAATGGTCAACACTGAGGTCGCACAGTCTATGTGAGGGTTGTTTTTTGTAACCAATCTAACCCCAGTACAACATCACACTTTGGAAAGCCAATGATGGGGCCTTGGATGATGGAGTGTATGTTCTCAAGCATGAAGGAGAAGGGGGCAGTTTTCCTTGTCACAGCATGTGATGTTCATCAGCTAAAACCATGTTTTTAATCCGCAAAGGATTAGTGGCTAGCTTGAACTTGTCTACAAAGCTGCTGTTGACTAGGGTTTGATCTGAGCCCAAGTCCAGGAGTGCCGAGCCTGTGTAACTGCAAAAACAAAAAGGATAGGACATCAGTTTATTAAAATGTCTGGCAATGGTGTACAGTTATGGGTCCTCTGAGGGTACTTGGATCATTGGGCATTGGTCCACGTTCTTGGGTCAGTACTTATCATTGGGCAAGTCAGGAGTTGTATGGGAAGAGCTTGGCTTGCTTAATGCTTTCCCCGGGCTTTTCTCTTGTCTTGATTGCCTTGCGTGGCAGTAATACAGAAATGAGTATGATTTGACTGGCCATTGTTCCCACTCCCATGTCTATTTGAGCTTGTGGGTTTATAGTTGGTGTTATTCCTGTTGCTTCCAGGGGGTGGTCAAGTGGAGCGCCCGCCTGTGTGGGAATCCTTGAGCTTCTCTTGTTTTCCAGTTTTTGTCTTATGAAGAGCGTTGGATGTTTGTTCCGCTTTCTCCGCCTTGCGGTACAGGCTTTGCAGGTTGGTCACCTGGTCCAGGTTCATGTGTCTTATTACATGTGGCTTAAGAGCGTCATAGTACATGAGGTGTGTGGCTGGGGTGTCAAAGGTCATGTCAGAGGGTGCACACAGTCGGAGTTCCTCATAGGCGCAGGTGAGTTCCTTTGCGGTGCCCATCTGGGTTAGGTTTTTTACTTGGCGCATGATCATAAGCGCCGTGTCTTTAAGCACAAACCTTGCCAAGAAGTCTTGTTTGAAGGTATCTCAGTTCTTCTTGGTGTGTTCTTTGTGCCATTTGTCACATCAGGTGCCAGCGTCATGGGTCAATTGGATGGATTTCTGCAATCCAAAATTGCTGTGAACATTCTATCTGGGCCAGCTTGCTCTGGGCAGACTGGATCTATGCGGCAGTGTTGTTGTTGTTGGCCCCGGCAAAAAGTTCTAAGGCAGTGCTTCATAGTCTTTGGGCTACATAGACGGGCATGGTGTTTTTGTCAGGTGGTCGCGGAATGGTGGCGGCTGTCTGAAAGAAACCCTGTGCAGACATGGTGTTGAAGGCGGATAGTGGAATCACTGTGTTCTGGTACAGGACAAAGCCATCAGGTATCTCGGTACCAGGAATGTACAAGGTCCAGTCCAGCGGAAGGCCAGAAATAATTCTGTCAAGGCTTTGTTGGCCGTGGTGAGTACGGGCAACAGGCAGAATTTTACAAGATAAGGTAGGATGGAGAACCTACTTTTGCTACCAATGTTGTAACCGTGCTGTTTTAGCAGAGTTACAAGAGGAAAACTATTTAGAAACTAGATAATAATCTTTATTGAAAAATAGTGATTATATAGTCATTTTGAATCAAGGATAACAGGAACATGATTGTGTTGATCACACAGCTGGATGATGAAGGGGATGGCTTGATCCTGGTAATGAGTCAAGCGCCAAAACGAGGTATCCACCATAAGGGAACATCATTTGTTCATTTTGTTGGATTTGGCAATTTGAGTTGACTTTCTAGTCTGGTTTTGAGTGACCGGATAATCAGATTGCGGGTCACAAACCTGCTTGCTCGGAACCTTGCTGGCGGGTCGAGCCTGCTGTTTTGACACTGTCAAGTATATACTTATCAGAAGTATAATAAACAAGATAAAGAGAAAAATTAAGAAGAGAAAGATACTTTATTTGATATGAGTTTAGAGTATTATATAGTATCATGGAAAGCCATGTACTGTCCATGTATGTCATGGTGATCACAAGGATTGTCCAAGTAATTTTCTGCTTAGGGCTCAAAAGCTTTGATCCCTGTAATAGATGTGCAATTGATTAGAGTGCCACTGACTTAATGATTAGTTGGGAAATCACTCGGGGAATTACTTTCCCAAGAGGTAGTAATTAAAGATGCTGCAACACTGATAGCTGTAATTTGCTGAAATCTGAGTCCATTTTGTTTAAATCTGAAGTATTTTTGTTTGTCACCATAGCTTTTAAAACTACTGTATCTCGACAGCTTTGTAAATTATTGTATAATTTATTGAGATCTTCAACTAGGGCTGTTAAACATCTGTTTACCTTAAATATATATCATATATTTAAACATATCTTATTTTTAGCACTCAGTAAATACGTTGAAATTTAAGAGAAATATATTTTAAGCGTAAATTTGGAATTTTACGTATAAATAGGTTGTGCTGCATTTAAATTTAATATAATTTAAAAAATGCTATAATTTTATTTGACCTATTTAAGTAGAGCTAATATCTATCTTGATAACGAGATTTTGACCATCAAGGTTGGTTTAGTGTTTATAGAGTAGCATATGTTTAAGTCTTCATAGTGTAGCTTAGGGTGACTTTGATTGGATTATGGTAAGTTGTAGTCTTTAGCCTTGTCGCAAGCTCTGTTGCAGCGCATTACTCTGTTTCTCACTATCTAGGGTAGCTAAAACGGACAAATTGACAACTTTTGTAATTGAAGTCATTATTAAAAGCTTACATATGTATTTAGAATTTCATAAAAATGATTTTTTTGCTAGCGGTTATGTTTCATTCTTATTTAGATGATACAATATATAAATTTTAAATCTAACTGACTCTAAGTGAAGTTTGGTGATTTATCCAACCCAAATATTCAATCATTGTAAGCCAACCAAATAATTGTAATCTTCAGTTAACCATCTCTTGAATTAAAACACCATCCATAAATCTTATTTGAATTGGATTCCTTTAAATGGCTTATCTCACCGATGTCAAAGCAAATCACACAATCTAAATTGACGCTGTCATAATTAAAGAGCAACAGTTAGATTAGAATTCAATACCACCACTAAACAATAAAGGACTTGCAAAAATTTAATCTAACCTTCCAGAGCCAGTCGATCAATAATAGATAAGCCACTCTGCAGTAGTTGCATGAGTTAACACTTCATTTCGAACCACATACGTCCAAAGCTTTTAATAAAGCCACGCAACCTTCACGCAGGCATATTCGCATTCACCCATGTGAACTAAATATTTATCAAGCATAATTGCAGCGTGGCATGGCTGAAATAAGCTCATCCAAGCTGCTACATTTCTACCTGTTTGTATATAAATCAGTTTATAATAGAAAATATACAAATTAATCATTCGAAACCGTTTAGGCTTGAGGTGAGCCAAAGCGAAATAACAGAGTCACTTTTTTGGTTAAACAAAGGAGGCTGAGAAATCCCTAAATAACCAGTGGGCAGCTTCGCGACAATCTGCTCTAAACTCCTAGACGTAATTAGAGTGAGAATAAGAGGATTTCCGATTCAGCGGGACCCATTTATTTAAAAATGAGGTAGGTTCTAGTCAACCAAAGTTTGGGGAGAAGTTTACCCCAGATACTAGGAGACCTTTTCAACTGTATCATCAAATTCCAGGAGAGCTTTTAACTACTTTCCCAGATGCTTATGCAGTCACCAAAACCAAAGCTGATCATATTTATTGACAGCTGAATCATCTAAACTTACTTTTCGAAACCAGAGAAATCTAAGTAATCGGTATGTTATGTTACCAATAATTTATTATAAGCTTGATCTTATATATTAATAAAAATATACATCTCAAGTTATCTTCAGTTCAAACATCTTTTTAAACACTGTTACTCTAATATCAATATTGAATTTCAAACATCAGTTATTTAAAAATTACAATATTAATTATCTGTAGGATATGTTTTTTCGAAATGCTAGAGAAAAGCTTCAGGAGAAGAGACCAGCTGTGCTCACTAAGGCACTTGGATTTGCAGGAAGTGTGCTAGGTCCAGCTACATTGGGTACATCATCTAAAGCTTCAGCTTCCCAACCAACTGGAGCAAAAAGTGTAGCAAAGCCAGCCCAAGCATCAGCTAACAAAGATTCAGTTGAATCCAAGCCTGCTAATCCAAGTCAAGCACCTGTCTGTAAACCACCGATTGAAAACCCCACTCTATCAACCAACCCTCAAACTTCCATTCTTTCATCCAACACCCCTATTGTAGAAGCACCTTTTGCCCCAGAACTCAGCCCTGTAATAGTGGAAGCATTAGATGGTAAAGTAACAAGTAAACCAAAAGATACTGCTCCTGAGATACCATTTGGGATAAAAGGTTCAGCATGCAAACTAGAAGCTGTAATCTCAACCTCTGAGACATCATTAAAAGCTGCCCCTACAGCATCTGACTCGGAAAAATCAGATTCTGATACTCTTGCTTCTCAGCTATCACTCAAGGTTGAAGCTCCAGTACATAAGGCAGGAGTTGAAATGTCCACAACTGAAGTGATACCCAGTATTGTAAACCAAGATTGTGAGCCAGAAAAAGCTAAAGCCGACACTCCTGCTTCTATCTCATCACCTAAGATTAAAACTCCACTACATGAATTGAAAACTGTAACATCTGTACCTGAAGCAGTATCCAACATAGCAACTCCAAAGTATGAGCCTGGTGTGGATACTCCTGTTTCTTTTGAAACTTCACAGTCTGTTTCTCCTGTTTATGAATCAAAAGAGTCAAAGGCTGATACTCCTGCATCTGAGGCATCAATCATATTTGAAGCTCAAGCATATGAGCCAGAGGCTGACACTCCCGCTTCTGTTGCATCCACAAAGTCTGTTTCTCCTGTTTGTGAACCAGAAGAGTCAAAGGCTGATACTCCTGCATCTCAAGGTTCCCCCAGGATTGAAGCTCAAGTATGTGAACCAGAGAATGAAACTCCTGTTTCTGTTGCTTCCACAAAGTCTGTTTCTCCTGTTTGTGAACCAGAAGAGTCAAAGGCTGATACTCCTGCATCTCAAGGTTCCCCCAGGATTGAAGCTCAAGCATGTGAACCAGATGCTGAAACTCCTTCTTCTGTTGCATCCGCAAAGTCTGTTTTTCCTGTTTGTGAGCCAGAAGAGTCAAAGGCTGATACTCCTGCATCTGAGGCATCATCAATAATTGCTGTTCAAGCATGTGAGCCAGAGGCTGAAACTCCTGCTTCTTTTGCATCCACAAAGTCTGTTTCTTCTGTTTGTGAACCAGAAGAATCCAAGGCTGATACTCCTGCATCTGAAGGATCACCCATAATTGAAGCTCAAGCATGTGAGCCTGAAACTGAAACTCCAGCTTCTGTTGCCTCTTCAGAGTCTGTTGCTCCTGTTTGTGAACAAGAAAAGTCAAAGGCTGATACTCCTGCATCTGAAGGATCACCCATGATTGAAGTTCAAGCATGTGAAACAGAGGCTGAAACTTCAGCCTCTGTTGCCACTTCAGAGTCTGTTTCTCCTGTTTATGAACCAGAAGAATCCAAGGCTGTAACTCCTGCATCTGAAGCATCACCCAGGATTGAAGTTCAAGCATGTGAGCCAGAGGCAGAAACTCCTGTTTATGTTGCTTCCACAAAGTCTGTTTCTCCTGTTTGTGAACCAGAAGAATCCAAGGCTGATACTCCTGCATCTGAGGCATCACCAATAATTGAAGTTCAAGCATGTGAGCCAGAGGCTGAAACTCCTGCTTCTTTTATATCCACAAAGTCTGTTTCTCCTGTTTGTGAACCAGAAGAATCCAAGGCTGATACTCCTGCATCTGAAGCATCACCCAGGATTGAAGCTCAAGTATGTGAGCCAGAGGCTGAAACTCCTTCTTCTGTTGCCTCTTCAGAGTCTGTTGCTCCTGTTTGTGAACAAGAAAAGTCAAAGGCTGATACTCCTGCAACTGAAGGATCACCCATGATTGAAGTTCAAGCATGTAAAATAGAGGCTGAAACTCCTGCTTCTGTTGCCTCTTCTGAGTCTGTTTCTCCTGTTTGTGAACCAGAAGAATCCAAGGCTGAAACTCCTGCATATGAAGCATCACCCAGGATTGAAGCTCAAGCATGTAAACCAGATGCTGAAACTCCTGCTTTTTTTGCATCCACAAAGTCTGTTTTTCCTGTTTGTGAGCCAGAAGAGTCAAAGGCTGATACTCCTGCATCTGAGGCATCACCAATAAATGCTGTTCAAGCATGTGAGCCAGAGGCTGAAACTCCTGCTTCCTTTGCATCCACAAAGTCTGTTTCTCCTGTTTGTGAACCAGAAGAATCCAAGGCTGATACTCCTGCATCTGAAGGATCACCCATAATTGAAGCTCAAGCATGTGAGCCTGAAACTGAAACTCCAGCTTCTGTTGCCTCTTCCGTATCTGTTTATCCTGTTTGTGAACAAGTAGAGTCAAAGGCTGATACTCCTGCATCTGAAGGATCACCCATGATTGAAGTTCAAGCATGTGAAACAGAGGCTGAAACTTCAGCCTCTGTTGCCACTTCAGAGTCTGTTTTTCCTGTTTATGAACCAGAAGAATCCAAGGCTGTAACTCCTGCATCTGAAGCATCACCCAGGATTGAAGTTCAAGCATGTGAGCCAGAGGCTGAAACTCCTGTTTCTGTTGCTTCCACAAAGTCTGTTTCTCCTGTTTGTGAACCAGAAGAATCCAAGGCTGATACTCCTGCATCTGAGGCATCACCAATAATTGAAGTTCAAGCATGTGAGCCAGAGGCTGACACTCCTGCTTCTTTTATATCCACAAAGTCTGTTTCTCCTGTTTGTGAACAAGAAGAGTCAAAGGCTGACACTCCTACATCTGAAGCATCACCCATAATTGAAGCTGAAGCATGTGAGCCTAAGGCTGAAACTCCTGCTTCTGTTGCCTCTTCCAAGTCTGTTTCTCCTGTTTTTGAACCAGAAGAATCCAAGGCTGAAACTCCTGCATCTGAAGCATCACCCAGGATTGAAGCTCAAGCATGTGAGCCAGATGCTGAAACTCCTGCTTTTTTTGCATCCACAAAGTCTGTTTCTCCTGTTTGTGAACCAGAAGAATCCAAGGCTGATACTCCTGCATCTGAGGCATCACCAATAATTGAAGTTCAAGCATGTGAACCAGAGGCTGAAACTCCTGCTTCTTTTATATCCACAAAGTCTGTTTCTCCTGTTTGTGAACCAGAAGAATCCAAGGCTGATACTCCTGCATCTGAAGCATCACCCATAATTGAAGCTGAAGCATGTGAGCCTAAGGCTGAAACTCCTGCTTCTTTTATATCCACAAAGTCTGTTTCTCCTGTTTGTGAACAAGAAGAGTCAAAGGCTGACACTCCTACATCTGAAGCATCACCCATAATTGAAGCTCAAGCATGTGAGCCTAAGGCTGCAACTCCTGCTTCTGTTGCCTCTTCCAAGTCTGTTTCTCCTGTTTGTGAACCAGAAGAATCCAAGGCTGAAACTCCTGCATCTGAAGCATCACCCAGGATTGAAGCTCAAGCATGTGAGCCAGATGCTGAAACTCCTGCTTTTTTTGCATCCACAAAGTCTGTTTTTCCTGTTTGTGAGCCAGAAGAGTCAAAGGCTAATACTCCTGCATCTGAGGCATCAATCATAATTGAAGCTCACGCATGTGAACCAGAGGTTGAATTTCCTGTTTCTTTTGCATCCACAAAGTCTGTTTCTCCTGTTTGTGAACCAGAAGAATCCAAGGCTGTAACTCCTGCATCTGAAGCATCACCAATAAATGCTGTTCAAGCATGTGAGCCAGAGGCTGAAACTTCTGCTTCCTTTGCATCCACAAAGTCTGTTTCTCCTGTTTGTGAACCAGAAGAATCCAAGGCTGATACTCCTGCATCTGAAGCATCACCCAGGATTGAAGTTCAAGCATGTGAGCCAGAGGCAGAAACTCCTGTTTATGTTGCTTCCACAAAGTCTGTTTCTCCTGTTTGTGAACCAGAAGAATCCAAGGCTGATACTCCTGCATCTGAGGCATCACCAATAATTGAAGTTCAAGCATGTGAGCCAGAGGCTGAAACTCCTGCTTCTTTTATATCCACAAAGTCTGTTTCTCCTGTTTGTGAACCAGAAGAATCCAAGGCTGATACTCCTGCATCTGAAGCATCACCCAGGATTGAAGCTCAAGTATGTGAGCCAGAGGCTGAAACTCCTTCTTCTGTTGCCTCTTCAGAGTCTGTTGCTCCTGTTTGTGAACAAGAAAAGTCAAAGGCTGATACTCCTGCAACTGAAGGATCACCCATGATTGAAGTTCAAGCATGTAAAATAGAGGCTGAAACTCCTGCTTCTGTTGCCTCTTCTGAGTCTGTTTCTCCTGTTTGTGAACCAGAAGAATCCAAGGCTGAAACTCCTGCATATGAAGCATCACCCAGGATTGAAGCTCAAGCATGTAAACCAGATGCTGAAACTCCTGCTTTTTTTGCATCCACAAAGTCTGTTTTTCCTGTTTGTGAGCCAGAAGAGTCAAAGGCTGATACTCCTGCATCTGAGGCATCACCAATAAATGCTGTTCAAGCATGTGAGCCAGAGGCTGAAACTCCTGCTTCCTTTGCATCCACAAAGTCTGTTTCTCCTGTTTGTGAACCAGAAGAATCCAAGGCTGATACTCCTGCATCTGAAGGATCACCCATAATTGAAGCTCAAGCATGTGAGCCTGAAACTGAAACTCCAGCTTCTGTTGCCTCTTCCGTATCTGTTTATCCTGTTTGTGAACAAGTAGAGTCAAAGGCTGATACTCCTGCATCTGAAGGATCACCCATGATTGAAGTTCAAGCATGTGAAACAGAGGCTGAAACTTCAGCCTCTGTTGCCACTTCAGAGTCTGTTTTTCCTGTTTATGAACCAGAAGAATCCAAGGCTGTAACTCCTGCATCTGAAGCATCACCCAGGATTGAAGTTCAAGCATGTGAGCCAGAGGCTGAAACTCCTGTTTCTGTTGCTTCCACAAAGTCTGTTTCTCCTGTTTGTGAACCAGAAGAATCCAAGGCTGATACTCCTGCATCTGAGGCATCACCAATAATTGAAGTTCAAGCATGTGAGCCAGAGGCTGACACTCCTGCTTCTTTTATATCCACAAAGTCTGTTTCTCCTGTTTGTGAACAAGAAGAGTCAAAGGCTGACACTCCTACATCTGAAGCATCACCCATAATTGAAGCTGAAGCATGTGAGCCTAAGGCTGAAACTCCTGCTTCTGTTGCCTCTTCCAAGTCTGTTTCTCCTGTTTTTGAACCAGAAGAATCCAAGGCTGAAACTCCTGCATCTGAAGCATCACCCAGGATTGAAGCTCAAGCATGTGAGCCAGATGCTGAAACTCCTGCTTTTTTTGCATCCACAAAGTCTGTTTCTCCTGTTTGTGAACCAGAAGAATCCAAGGCTGATACTCCTGCATCTGAGGCATCACCAATAATTGAAGTTCAAGCATGTGAACCAGAGGCTGAAACTCCTGCTTCTTTTATATCCACAAAGTCTGTTTCTCCTGTTTGTGAACCAGAAGAATCCAAGGCTGATACTCCTGCATCTGAAGCATCACCCATAATTGAAGCTGAAGCATGTGAGCCTAAGGCTGAAACTCCTGCTTCTTTTATATCCACAAAGTCTGTTTCTCCTGTTTGTGAACAAGAAGAGTCAAAGGCTGACACTCCTACATCTGAAGCATCACCCATAATTGAAGCTGAAGCATGTGAGCCTAAGGCTGCAACTCCTGCTTCTGTTGCCTCTTCCAAGTCTGTTTCTCCTGTTTGTGAACCAGAAGAATCCAAGGCTGAAACTCCTGCATCTGAAGCATCACCCAGGATTGAAGCTCAAGCATGTGAGCCAGATGCTGAAACTCCTGCTTTTTTTGCATCCACAAAGTCTGTTTTTCCTGTTTGTGAGCCAGAAGAGTCAAAGGCTGATACTCCTGCATCTGAGGCATCAATCATAATTGAAGCTCACGCATGTGAACCAGAGGTTGAATTTCCTGTTTCTTTTGCATCCACAAAGTCTGTTTCTCCTGTTTGTGAACCAGAAGAATCCAAGGCTGATACTCCTGCATCTGAAGCATCACCCATAATTGAAGCTGAAGCATGTGAGCCTAAGGCTGAAACTCCTGCTTCTTTTATATCCACAAAGTCTGTTTCTCCTGTTTGTGAACAAGAAGAGTCAAAGGCTGACACTCCTACATCTGAAGCATCACCCATAATTGAAGCTCAAGCATGTGAGTCTAAGGCTGCAACTCCTGCTTCTGTTGCCTCTTCCAAGTCTGTTTCTCCTGTTTGTGAACCAGAAGAATCCAAGGCTGAAACTCCTGCATCTGAAGCATCACCCAGGATTGAAGCTCAAGCATGTGAGCCAGATGCTGAAACTCCTGCTTTTTTTGCATCCACAAAGTCTGTTTTTCCTGTTTGTGAGCCAGAAGAGTCAAAGGCTGATACTCCTGCATCTGAGGCATCAATCATAATTGAAGCTCACGCATGTGAACCAGAGGTTGAATTTCCTGTTTCTTTTGCATCCACAAAGTCTGTTTCTCCTGTTTGTGAACCAGAAGAATCCAAGGCTGTAACTCCTGCATCTGAAGCATCAGCCATGATTGAAGTTCAAGCATGTGGGCCAGAGGCTGAAACTCCTGTTTCTGTTGCTTCCAAAAAATCTGTTTCTCCTGTTTGTAAACCAGAAGAATCCAAGGCTGATACTCCTGCATCTGAAGCATCACCCATAATTGAAGCTCAAACATGTGAGCCAGAGGCTGATACTCCTTTTTCTTTTAAATCTTCACAGTCTGTTTCTCCTGTTTGTGAACCAGAAGAGTCAAAGGCTGGTACTCCTGCATCTGTAGCATCACCCATAATCAAAGCCAAAGCATGTGAGCCTAAGGCTGAAACTCCTGCTTCTGTTGCCTCTTCTGAGTCTGTTTCTCCTGTTTGTGAACCAGAAGAATCCAAGACTGATACTCCTGCATCTGAAGCATCACCCAGGATTGAAGCTCAAGAATATGAGCCAGAGGCTGAAACTCCTGCTTCTGCTGCTTTCACAAAGCCTGTTTCTCCTGTATGTGAGCCAGAAGAGTCAAAGACTGACACTCCTACATCTGAAGGATCACCCATGATTGAAGCTCAAGCATGTGAAACAGAGGCTGAAATTCCTGCTTCTGTTGCCTCTTCAAAGTCTGTTTCTCCTGTTTGTGAACAAGAAGAGTCAAAGGCTGATACTCCTGCATCTGTAGCATCACCCATAATCGAAGCCCAAGCATGTGAGCCTAAGGCTGTAACTCCAGCCTCTGTTGCCACTTCAGAGTCTGTTTCTCCTGTTTGTGAACCAGAAGAATCCAAGGCTGAAACTCCTGCATCTGAAGCATCACCAAGAATTGAACCTCAAGTATGTGAGCCAGATGCTGAAACTCCTGCTTTTTTTGCATCCACAAAGTCTGTTTTTCCTGTTTGTGAGCCAGAAGAGTCAAAGGCTGATACTCCTGCATCTGAGGCATCAATCATAATTGAAGCTCACGCATGTGAACCAGAGGCTGAATTTCCTGTTTCTTTTGCATCCACAAAGTCTGTTTCTCCCGTTTGTGAACCAGAAGAATCCAAGGCTGAAACTCCTGCATCTGAAGCATCAGCCATGATTGAAGTTCAAGCATGTGGGCCAGAGGCTGAAACTCCTGTTTCTGTTGCTTCCAAAAAATCTGTTTCTCCTGTTTGTAAACCAGAAGAATCCAAGGCTGATACTCCTGCATCTGAAGCATCACCCATAATTGAAGCTCAAACATGTGAGCCAGAGGCTGATACTCCTGTTTCTTTTAAATCTTCACAGTCTGTTTCCCCTGTTTGTGAACCAGAAGAGTCAAAGGCTGGTACTCCTGCATCTGTAGCATCACCCATAATCAAAGCCCAAGCATGTGAGCCTAAGGCTGAAACTCCTGCTTCTGTTGCCTCTTCTGAGTCTGTTTCTCCTGTTTGTGAACCAGAAGAATCCAAGGCTGATACTCCTGCATCTGAAGCATCACCCATGATTGAAGCTCAAGCATGTGAAACAGAGGCTGAAATTCCTGCTTCTGTTGCCTCTTCAAAGTCTGTTTCTCCTGTTTGTGAACCAGAAGAATCCAAGGCTGATACTCCTGCATCTGTAGCATCACCCATAATCGAAGCCCAAGCATGTGAGCCTAAGGCTGAAACTCCAGCCTCTGTTGCCACTTCAGAATCTGTTTCTCATGTTTGTGAACCAGAAGAATCCAAGGCTGAAACTCCTGCATCTGAAGCATCACCCAGAATTGAACCTCAAGTATGTGAGCCAGAGGCTGAAACTCCTTCTTCTGTTGCCTCTTCAGAGTCTGTTGCTCCTGTTTGTGAACAAGAAAAGTCAAAGGCTGATACTCCTGCAACTGAAGGATCACCCATGATTGAAGTTCAAGCATGTAAAATAGAGGTTGTAACTCCTGCTTCTGTTGCATCCACTAAGTCTGTTTCTCCTGTTCATGAACCAGAAGAGACAAAGGCTGCTACTCCTTCATTTGTAGTATCACCCTTAATTGAAGCTCAAACTTGCAAGCCAGAGGCTGAAAGTCCTGCTTCTTTTGCATCCACAAAGTCTGTTTCTCCTGTTTGTGAACCAGAATATTCCAAGGCTTATACTCCTGCATCTGAGGCATTACCAATAATTGAAGCTCAAACATGTGAACCAGAGGCTGAAACTCCTGCTTCTTTTACATCCACAAAGTCTGCTTCCCCAGTTTTTGAACCAGAAGACTCAAATTCTGATCTTCTTGCTACTGAAGAGTTAGAGATTGTGGCTACTTCTCAAACACTACCTAAGTTTGAGTCATCAGTGTGTGAACATGATTTTGAATCAGCTGCATTCAAAACATTATCAAAGGCTGAAACTCCATTGTCTAAAACTGAAGGATCAGAAGATGCGACTCTTACTTCCAATCCTTTTCCTATTTCTGGCACTTTAAAGCACAAGCTTGAAGAGCAAGGAAGTCTAAGCCTACTGTCTAACTCAGAGATTGAGGCTTGCTCTTCACACATATTTTCAGAATATGGATCAACATCACCTGGCTGTGAAGCTTTGCATAAGCTTCACTCATCCACTCCTGAAGATTCAGTTAAACCTGTCAGCATCACAAGTATATTTCCAGTAGCTCAAGTCAAAATTCCAGAGTTTGAAAAGTCTGAAGTTTACGTTCTATCTTGTGATCTACTTGCCTCTCCAGCTCAAAATTGTGGTTCTCAGCCTGACTCTTTAACCTTTGAGAAATCCTCTGGCATAGGCGTTAAAAATGCCTCAGAGCCTTCTCAAGGATTTGTGCCTGAATCTCTTGAGGCTTTTCTGGATAATCTTCAAATTATAGATGCATCAGAATTGTTCCAAGGCCACATCAGTCCCTTTATGCCCTCCTTGTCACTAAAGGCAGCTTCTTTGCACAAGCTCCCAGATATCACACCCTTTGAAAAGGTGCACAATGGTCTATTTGAAGAGGCTGTACCCTCACAGCATAACCTCAATAATGTGGAAGCAGATGCCCTTAATAATTTGGAGGGCACTATTCAAGCACAAGACACAAGAAGATTTACCTTTTCAGAGACACCTGTTGACGTACAGGCCACTGAGAACCCAACCCTTGCTAAGAATTTAGAGGTTCCTGTTGATTTTCAAGCTACTAAGGATTCAATTATTATTGATACTATGGTGTCCCCTAATCAAGCACATGCTATACAAGATCTAATTACTGCACTTACATTGGATGCTTCTATTGGTGTACAAGGCTTTGAAGATTCAATTACCATTGCTACTATGAGGCCTTCTGATGAGTCACAGGTTATCCAAGATCCAATTACTGCTTTCCCCTTAGGTGCTTATATTGATGTACAAGGTGCTGAAAATGCTATCAATTTCAAGCCTGTAGAAACCCCTGATGATATACAAGCTATGAAAACTACAAACCCTGTGGTTTCTTTGGATGCTCCTATCAAAGTTTATACCAGTCTGGATTCAAGCCACTTTAGGTTAAAGGAGCCAGCTATTTTAGAAAGCTCACTCCAACCAAATAATCCAAATTTCTCCAGTAATACAGCCAAATCTTCAGGGTTGAAAAGCACCATCAAATCTTTAAAGGAGGTTCAGCTTAGTGATATTCAAGTGCCAGCTTCTGCCCACAACATAAGAACTAGAGCTAATACAAATGTAACTCAAACAAGAAGCCTGAAATCCAATTCTTCACCAGAGCTAGGGCCATCCACACATAAGCAGTATTTTACTCATTTCCTTATTGTTGCTCTACCTTGTATCAGCCGTTTGACTACAGCAGCCTGTATTTTAATCCCCTTCCTATGGCCAGTTAGTTTCATATACATGTGTTTTCTTTTTTATGATAAGGCACAGAGAAGAGGCTTTCGCAACTCCTCTTCCAAAGGTTGGAACCTTGGCCATGCAATTGCACAGCATTTCCCAGCAGAGCTTCAAACTGAAACCACTCTTGACCCCAGCAAAAAGTATATCTTCCTTTACCACACTGAGCCCAAGTCAGATTCCTCACTAGCTGCATTTGCTGCATTCACATCTCAATTGAAACACCACATCTACTTCATGGCCCCAAAGAAAGAATTTTCTTCTCCACTGTACCGCGAAATCCTGTTATCCTCCAAAATGGCAACACTCACCAACTCTACTATACTGCATATTCTCAAACATGGTCATTCATGCTTAATTCCTACCAATGATGATCCCAGCTCCATAGCACCTGATCTCCTTGCAATTGCCAGCATCACTGGGTAATCTTGTATATTTAACTATTTCTAAATTTTTAGTACATCTCTTGTTCCTGTCTATAGCTTTGAAACAGACTCTGTCTTTCAACCCCCACAAGGTTTGAGAAGACTATCAACTTTTTAAGGATGACAATCCCTTATTTCTATGGTCAAGAAGATCACCTATTGTTAACTAGTCTTTTGCCAAAGGAAAAGGCTATCAAATTTATTGGTAAAACTATTATATTTTTCAACTAACTTTATCAGTTGGAGAACCTACCACTTCTTCCATTGGTCAGCTTAACCAGAACCCTGAGCAGCTCCAGAAATCATACTTCAGAAATGCCACCGCTTTGGATATCAAATATAGGTCTTAGCTCAACCTCTTTGAATAAGTATTCTTAATACAAAACTCATTTAACACTTGAGAATAAATAAATTCATAATTACTTTAGTTTTTTTCAAAAAATATTTAGTTTATAATATCTTTTATGTTAATTTTGACAGATAATAAAATTTTTATGTTGCTTTTAAAGTTTAAGAAAAAATGAATTAGTGATACCAAACCATATTATCAAATAGTGCTTTTGAGTAATAGATCATTTATCAAAAAGAGAAAATAAACCTGCATAAGCCAGGTAATTTTTTGAAAGTAAACAACATAAAAGACCATTAAAATATTATTTCTAGCTAAGAAAGTAATGTTAAAAGTTAACTTTTATTGCTAAGTAAAGAGCTGTACAGTAGTTTTAAAACCTGTTGGATAAAAAATATTATTTAGTTTAGAATATATAGGTCCAGTCACACAACAAATTTCAACTGAACCCAGTTTAAGGTCAATTTACTCAATAAAACTTTCATTTATATAGGTCTGTAAAACAAAAACAGTCAATCACACAACAAAATTGGAGTCAAATACTAAGTCCTGAAAATGAGACAGCAAACAAAAAGAACCCATATTCAAAACAAATACAGTAGTTTTAAAAGCTATGACAACAAGCAAAAATTCTTTAGATTTAAACAAAATCCAACTCTCAGGTTAAAATATATACTCTGTTAACAGGGTTTATTGAAGTTAATGGGCAAAATGGGTCAACACAGCAACAAAAGGCTCACACACAAAGCGAAACCATTCAAAATATAATCCGAAATACACTGATTCACAAACAAAATGGTGTGAGTTGACTTTTGGTGTACATATGTTTACTATGTGAATCGGTGACAAAATACACCCAAGCAAGGTGTGTCAAAACTCAATCCAAAAACAAAACACAATAGCAACTCACAATGTAAACAAAATCACTCACGCAATGTGTGCAATGGATTGTAATCATGAATGATATCAAGGTATCTAAAATAAGACACAAGATCTGAAACATAAATTTTAAAAAAATTGTGTTGGGTGTTTGAATTTGACAGTAAAATCTAGGAAAATGGGTGGATTTTTTTGAGTATTCTAAAATGGGCGTTGTAAAACCAAAAACAGCTAACTAAGAAATAAAAAATCTATAATTGGGATACTAGGTGGGAAAAAATATTAATTGAATATCCATAAACAGATAAAAGCAAAAATTAAAAATAGGGAGTAACTTAATTAAGTTTTATTTAATATTTTATTAAATTTTAAAATAAAAGGAACACAAAAACAGACTACCATTGCACCTGTTGTGCGCCACGGTTGCGGTTGCCCCCGTGGGTCAAAGAATAGACTTAGTACAACACAAGTGCATACTCAGGAGGGAGGCAGGAGAGGAGAGTTCCATAGTGATGCTGCACTGACACAGCCGGTTCAAGGAGCACAAGCTTCTAGGGTGCAGAGCATAAACCCTTGGGTCCCAAAGCTGACCCAGAAACCAACCAAGGTCACCACTACCAAAATGGTTAGAAACAAGGAGGTGAAACTTACTTTGTATGTGTTTGACGTTGTGTACCGGCAAGAGTCAGTCCCATCAGCCATGCTGGAGAAGGTGAAGCCTGTACTTGATACTAGCTATGAGCCTTACGTCAGTGATGGCAATCAGGAGGATGACAAGGAGCCCCAGTTCTATCAAACCAATGAGGGACAGCTAGTGCTCAAAAAGGTTGCAGTCTTCTACAACAAGGTGCCCATGCCTTGCAAGCATGTCATCAATCAGGATCCTGGCTTGTCTGAACCCACAAATCCTGCCCAGAAGCGCATCCCCAACATCAAACGCATTATTCTGCTTAAGCTAATGCAGGAATTGGGTGACTACAAGGCGGCCGCGGCCATTGTTGGAGTGGATCCCAAGTACGCCAGCAAGACCTTCCAAAAATTCATTATACTGTTGTGTCCTTGCTGCAGAGAAATCCTTGCACGTGTCAACCATGCTCACCAAGGAGCACAAATGGGCAATCCGCCAGTGGATAACCTGAGATTGCCATCTTGAACTGGCAAATATACAGGCCATGGTCAAGTCTGCTTTTGGGATTGAGGTCTCAATTTCCTTCTATTATCATTTGGTCAGGGGAATGTGATTTTCCTGGAAAAAACTCGGGGTATCCCCATACAATTGGAACAGCCCAGCCAATATCAAGACCTGGAAAAATTACGCTGAGGCATACACTGCCCTCAAAGCCAAGGGGACAGTGAAATTCTATTATATTGACAAATCAGCATTTGCCTCGTCAATGTACAATGAGTATGAGTATGTCCCCAGAGGCTTCAATGACAGGGTGGCTTGGCATGCTGCAGTCCGCGCCACAGCCTATTCAATGGTGGCTCTCCTTGGTACAAAGGAGGTCAAGCTCTACCAAATGATACTAGGCTCTCACAATAGCCGGACCTTCCTATCATTTCTCCAGGAGCACCTGAGGCGCACGAGCCCGGGCTTCACCAACGTAATTGTGTTGGACAATGTTGGTCTCCACAAGGTGGCTGACATTCTTGAGGAATTCCCAAAGATCAACACAAGCATTGCAGTGGGCCCCAAGCAATTGGTCACGGCAAATATGCGCCTTCTCTTCCTCTCCGCCTATTTGCCCTTCCTAAATCCCATTGAGGAAGTCTTTGGGTGGCTCAAGCAAGTTGTCAAGCAAGGAACCCCAACTGGGACTGAGGACCTGTTTGATTTGCTACAGGCCGGGATCCATACCCTCCCAGCTGATACTGTGGCCAAATTCTATGGCCACGCTGATTTGTTCATTCCTGTGTGCCTAGCCAAACAGCCAATCAATTAAAGGCTTAGTGTGTCCAACTTTTTTTATATTCTCTAATTTATTATTCAACATTTATTAATTATCATTTTATATTTAGATGTTTCCACGCCCGCAATCACATTCAGAAGATCCATCAATAGATGTAAGTAATTTATTTATTTTATTGTATATTATTTTATTATGCCATCTGAGGTAATCCCAAACGCTTAGTATTGGATTACGCAAAAATATTTAAGTCACTTTGGTCAAATAAATGTAAAAATTAATTTAAAAAAATTAAATGTAAAATGTACAAGTTAGAATTTATTTTATTAACATATAATTTTATACTTTTATGAAACCCATTTCTGCAATATATTTTGCAAATCTTGTTTTCTAAAATATTATTTTGAAAAATTAATTATAATAAAAATATTGTAGAGTATAAAGATATTTATTAGAAGAGAATTTATTAAGAGCGCCTGTAGTTGTCAGGAAGCCAGTTGTAAGTAGAGGCCTTGGGCAGCTCGGAGTGAGGTACAGCCGAGCCGGCGGGTAGGGCCCACCATAGAATGGGTGCTAACTTGATAATATAAGATACAGATTGCCCGAGTAAGGACCAAGGTCCGGAGTTGGGGACCATGGAATCTACCAGTCCTGTCAAAGTAATGTAGAGTACTCCAAACAGTTGGGTAGAAGTGGTCTCGGCTGCGGCAGTGGGTTCCAACGGGCGGTCTGGTTGTGGTGTTAAAGGAGGAGTCATAGGAACAAAGTAGGCAGGCAGGTAATTGTACTTGTCTTTGAACAGTAAGGGCAGGATCTTGACCCTCTTTCCTTTGCGTCCTATGTACTTGGTACTTCTAGTCCTTGCCAAAGGGTCAGCAATGAGGATGGTTTCCAAGTTGTACTCTGAATAGGCTGGGTTGGGGGGTATTCAGTAAAATGCACAGGTCCAAAGGGGGCTCCTGGGGGACGGTATAATGCCTGGGACAATTTGGCAGGTTGGTCTTGGGGGGCGGCGGCCTGGTGGTCTACTTGACTGGAATTGAGATGGAAGATCACCAAGACTAGATAGGGTAAGATTTGTTCAAACCAAAGGTTCATAAAACTTTATCATCAAAAATGACAATGGGGGTTTTGCCGTACCGCCAGGGTTTTCATACCCTGGGACTTTGCTTCTTCAATTTTTGCAGGGTTCAGGTTTGCAGACAAGGCACTGGCGGGGTGTGGGTCTTGACTTGGGGTCTTGAGGGCGGCAGATCCAGGTTGTGCTTGTTCTGGCAAATTGGAAAGGCGACACTTTGTTTTGCCACCACTGTTTGCTATGTCACCTAAGTAGTCCAATTGCACTACCCCTTCTGGGCGGGAGACGGGCAGTTGCTGGTGGCCATTGGCAAGGTTAAAAATAGGTTTTGTCTTAACCTCCTTAAGGCAAGTTGCAACCTCTGCATAGGTTTGGGTCTTTGGTGGCCCAAGGTTGGCATCAATCTGATGACTATTTGGGGAATTGTCTCTGGGGGGCTGGCGGATCTCGGAGTAACTCGTTAACTCAGGTTTGCAATTTAACAAGCGGGCGGTCCCCTGTCCACTTTGCGTGACTCGAGTGATCTTTGGAGGGTCCTCTGTAGTAGTCCGGCGGAATGTGGAGTAATTTATCAATTTGAGCCTGTCTTTTAATGGATTGGTGGGTCCTGGACTGGTCTCCTGGGAACCAGGGTTTAAATCTTGGGTTTTTAATACAAGTATTGAAATGTCATTCATGACAGTAGTGAGTTTGGCAGTATGTACCCACCCCACAATGGAGGTGGCGCACAACCTCCACCACCACACTGTGGACGGTGGATACACCTGTATTGAAATACATCCTCCTGCTGGTGAAGGGGAGTAGGGTCAGGTGGGAGTGAAGCAGCAGCTTTTCAGGTGGGGCTGCAAACCCAAAGATGCCTGCCAGGACCAGGGCGTCCTGGATCACATGATCAACCAAGTCATATCCAGGGGGGACCTTCTTCCTGTTGAGTGCAAGCCAGGCCTCGTCAATCCCCAGAAGGACCCCGTCCAGGTCCTCCATGCTGGCGCTCATTCCAAAGTAAAACAGGAACCCCAGGTAAACCATCAGATGAAGCCTTTGCCCTGCAAAGGCTTCTGTGAACTCACACAATTTATTATAGACCACGCTGATCTTCTTGTCATGCTTTGTCTTGGCAAACGTGAGCTTCATAGCTGCTGGGACCCCTGTCTTGTTGGCACTCCAGGCCAGCCTGAAGTCCGCCAGGAGGATCTTGGTCTTCTTTACGGCTGTTGCGTCTGCAACAGCCAATTTGCTCACTGTGCGCCCAAAGTTCTCAAGCAGGTAAGACAGGGTGTGCTCCACCGGGAAGCAGAAGCAAGCAGCCGCATGAGTCCGGCCCATCTCTGGTACATTCTTGAATGGGAGCATCACCAGGGCATCCCAAACAAGCTCAATGAAGTTTACACAGTAAACTCCACTGAGGAATACCGGGTCCAGGCGGACCAGTTAGGCATCCTTGTAGGCAGTAACTGCCCACTTGGATGCCCCTTGGCATGCGTCAGCCCAGCTAGTGCGTCCCTTGTCATTGGGAAAGAACCGTGAATTCTGTCTTCAAGCTCCCGCACAATAGGGGGGACAGATAGAGCTGCTTAGCCATATGAGTGTCATAATTAGCATAAAAGGTGGCCAGGACTAAAGGGACCAGGACCCAGCAGAGTTCACTGTCTACATTTTTTAAGAAAAAAGGTAAGTTTTTTTGAAAATTTATTAAATTTATTTTTTAGGTTACTTTCTTGTGTTTTTTCTTTGCCGGCAGCTTCAGCCGGCTTAGCCATTCTTGGCGCAATCAATTGCACTGACAATCAGTATCCTCTGCCCTGGCACACTTGGCGGATTTGAGATGTTATACATCTCCAGGTTGTCAACCCAGACGGACGGCGCGGAAAGATTGTAGGCCTTGAATTGAAGTCCTTCCACAACGTGCTTCTGGATATTAAGTAAGTGATCAATTGTTGTTTCTGATGTTTCAGGCATTTTGGTCATTAATGCCTTGGATGTCACCCTGTCAAGTTTCTTGCCTTCAAGGACAGCAGACTTCACCTTTGCTTTGACCTTACAGTCAATGTCTTTGATTTTGGCAATCACCAAGTTGAGGTCCTTTAGAAGCTTTTTGAGTTCTCTCATTTTATTTTTTTACAAATATTTCCATATGTTTTTATAGCTTTTTCCCCAATAAATTCTATATTATTTTGATACTGTTGCCTCTTTGTCTATTCCTTTGTTTTCCCATCTACTACATTATCCCATCTTTTTACCCATTGTGTATATGTTTTACGCTCATCTCAATGTGTGTTGTTTGCTTTGTGTTGGCATTGTTTCCTTGATTACCATATTATTTTTAGCACTTAAACACACCCCTTATGAAAAATAAACAACAATTTGGTGATCAGCTAAATTTGAATTAGAAAATTATAGTGTTAACTGTTTTTAGATAAAGTTGTTACTGATCCAAATTCAAAACCCTAATGATAAACTTTAAGCCAATCAGGAGCCAAGTGATAAAGTGATTGTTGTGACATAAAGGGTCATTAAATAATTCTTTGATGCATGTGCGCTAATTAATATGATTGGCTGGATGTTTTGCCATTGTACGCCATTGCCGCTGTGGCAAGTTGTTGATAAACTAGTGCTAACCCAGCAGCTGATTGGGCACTAGTCCACCAACAACTTGCCACAGCGGCAATGGCGTACAATGGCAAAACATCCAGCCAATAATATTAATTAGCACACATGCATCATAAAATTATTGAATTACCCTTTATGTCACAACAATCACCTTATCACTTGGCTCCTGATTGGCTTAAAGTTTATCATTAAGGTTTTGAATTTGGATCAGTAACAACTTTATCTAAAAACAGTTAACCTATAATTTTCTAATTCAAATTTAGCTGATTACCAAATTGTTGTTAATGTTTTCACAAGGGGCTATGGTTGGGTGCTAAAAATAACTGTGTTCAGGATCTAGATACACAACATAGTAAATATATGATTTTATAGAAATAAGCTGAACATAAAGAATAAAACCAACTATAAACAAAAAGAACATGAACAATTGAAATTCAAAAAAAGATAATATAAATAGAAAATGTTTGGTGACAGGGGTTTATTGGGGCAGGAAAGAGTGATGCCTAGTAGACAGAATGGCGCAGGAAGGAAGACATAGAGGCAGGCTGGCCTGGGGGGTCTGGGATTGGATGGGTTGGGTTTTCAGGCGGGGGGTGTTGGTGGCGGGGGTGGAGGCAGGAGGATTGTGCATGATGGCCGCTATATACTGCTTATTGTACTCCTCATCAGTCATTGGCTGGATGGGCTGATAGATGGCTGTGGCACAGGGTGAGAGGTGCTTATTCTTGCGTGATTGGTTGCCCATGTTCACATGGAAAACCATTTGTGCAAACAAGTCAGCCACTATTTGGTGACCAAAGAGAAAATTGTGATCAAGGACCCCAAGATAGAGGTTGTTGAAAGCCTGAGGGCGGCGCTCCTGTAGTGTATCTCTAATGTTGAAGAAGACAACATCAGCCAGATGGACGTCTGCATGGCCGGCAGGGTAGACTGAGGCTTGGTGCCCGCGTCCCTGGATGGCCTCAAGGGCAGTGGAGCTTCCCTCCATCTGGTGGCTCAAGAAAACCCAGTATTTGGAATTTGAGCCATCCCAGGAGTTGAGCAATCCACCAAGGATGTGGCCGTATGAGTACCAATTGATGAAATCAGGGGTTGTACAATAGTAGACAAAACCCTTGGCTGAAACAGCCAGAAATGCACTAATCATAGTCCCCTTCTTGACCTTCTTCCTTTCATTCTTGGTGGCGGCTTTTCCTTGCTTACCAAAGTCATCAAAAGCTAACAATAGCTTGTAGTAGGAGATGAAAATGACATCATCTGGCAGACTAGTCAGGCATCAGACCAGGGTGGATTCAATGGCGGAATCATACAGGGAATCCTCAGCGCCATCCCATTGGTTGCTGGCAAAATTGGTAAGAACCTGTATGAAAGCCACCTTCCCATACATCCAGAGCTGCACCATGCGCTTGGAGATCCATGTTATGGTGGGCAAGCTGCTTCCAGACCTGGGTCAAGGGAAGCTTGGGGTCCCGCTGGAGGAGGCCAAGCATTATTGGGTAGGCCTCGGTTATCTGGGACTCCGTGGCCTTCTTTGGCTTCTTGGCTGTCCCAATCAGATTCCCCTTATTCATTAGGTTGTTGAACTCCCACATTATGGTGGCTCGGGTAAATTGCAACTGGGCGGCAATCTGATCCCAGGACAGACCCTGAAGGTTGAGTGCCACAATTTCCTGAAGAATTTGGGCAGTAATGATTTGTTGCTTGGGGCGCTGGGCCAGGGGAGCTGAAGCCTGATTGGCTGAGGGGGGAGAGGTTGGCTGGTGGCAGAAAGATGTTCCAAATCAGGGTTGCCATCCTAATTGATTAGTTGATGGGCAGCTTGTGCGGGGGTGGGGTTGGGAGCAGGGGCAGAGCTAGACGCTAAGTGACTCTCAAACAAGTCAAAGCCATAGGGGTCGGTGGTAAGGTACAGGTCAGCTTCTTTGTTACCTGCCTCAAAGGCTTATGTGTAAACAGGTGCCTCTACGTTCTGAGCCTTGCCTCCATTGAAGCTGGCTTGGCTGCTGCTGGCTTGGCTGCTGGCGCCGTCAACATATTGCTTGTAAAAACCATTGTAAAAAAACCTAGGATAAAATCACTAAAAGTAGAAATTTTAAAATTTAATGAATTATTTTTATTATAATCTCAAGTCCATACTTGGAAGGATCTCAAAACCATTCCATACAAATCTGGAGCCATGAAAATGGATAAAATGCCTTTGGTCCTAAATTAGATAGCTGTTGATTGGCTATTAAATTGATAGTTTTCTATTTTAGGCTGCTCATACTACACATCTTGTGTGAGTTCATTTTGTTTTGTGCTTGTGGAATCTTGCTTCTAGATTGCTCCAATTTTTTTTATTTTGGTCCTTCTGTTGGTGCCTCATATGAATCCTGCTTGGATTATAATATACTCTGGAATAGCATCCATCTATTTCAGTTGTTGTGTCAGTTCATTTTGTTTGTGGGTTGAACTACACCACTTGATGTTTGATATAATTTTGTATGATGGGATAGTGAAATTTTGTTTTTGGTTTGACAGTTCATTTATTAACCAAAAATATTTAAATTAATTGAATCCTGAATCTCACACGACTTGGATTTTGTTTAAATCTGAAATCAGTTCATTTAAATCTGAAGAATTTTTGTTTGTTGCCATAGCTTCTAAAACTACTGTAAATTCAATTTTTCTGCTTGACTCTGTCATACTTGACAGTAAGAATTCAGCTTTTTTCAACTGATTGACAGTGCCAAACTCAACACTTTACTATGCTTTAAATTGTTAACTCTCAATAAAAATCCATATAATATGTATTGCAATTACAATTTACTACTCTTTCTGCTACTCTGCATATAATTTTATATACTTTTTTAATTTTTAATTATACTTTTAAATTTGATTTAGCACTAAGATGTTATGCTGAACCTAAAATCTTTAATGCTTCATCAAAAATCATTTATTTTCTATGTTTTAATCTTTATATCTATACTTTTGAGTTCTATTTTGCTTCTATTTACTTTGTTATGCTTTTTCTTGATAAATAAAACTTTATTTGCATACTTTTCATTTAACTTTTGCTTTGCTTTACCTATTTGTGTTTGCAATATCTTCTCAATTATTTTATTTATAAAACTAAACTTTCTTTAGCCAAGATCATCTAAATCCAAAAAGCCTACCAAGCGCTAAGCCTCAAAGGGCTCAAAAGAAACTGCCTCCACTCTCAAGTGTGCCAAGAAGCCTGAAAAGGCATAGTCTTCAACTCCATCTCTCCTATCCCATCTTCTCCCACTCCATCTCCTCCCACTCCTATTCCCCTCCACCCTCATATTAAACTTCCACCCAAGTCCTCAAATAAAAGTGATGACTCCCTCACTGATCACTCTTTTTACAAGTCAGAGGCCAACTATGAACCCACCAAGGAGCAACATGCCAAGAAGTCAAAGGCTGCCAAGGAGCCCACCTCTTCTTCTGGTAAGAAAAAGGAGGCTTCCAAGCATTCCTCAAAGAACCCTTCACCTCCTCCTCCTGATGTCTCTTCCCCCTCCCTCATTTGACCCCAGGATGAGCCTGAGGAATATTCCAAGAAGTTCAAAGCTCTTGGTCATATGGATTGGGATACACTGGCCATCCACAATATCTGCAATGTGGACAGAGAGTTCAAAGTCCCCAAGCACTTCCCCTGTTACTTACCAATCATGTCTGTAAAGGATGGTCCTGTTTACATCACAGATAATTAAAATTTTAATTGTAATAATAAAAAACAGCAAACCAAAAGCAAGCACTTTGTATGTGATGATAAGACTTGCAGGGCCCGGCTGAACACCAAGGGCTGAGAGCGGTTATTGCTGAGAAGGGTGAGCACACCTGTGAGCCCCCAAATCACCTGATCAACCAGATGCTGAAGTGGTACCTTGTCCAAGTAATCCCCACCTCTGCCAACCTCTGCACTTCAGATCTGGCCATCAAGGCCCTTCAACACCTGCAGCCCAACAATCTTAAGTTGGTGCCCACCCAGGAGAAACTTGTTAAGTTCATCAGCAACAAGAGAATTGCTGCCAAACCCCTCCTGCCAAGGCCTCAGATGTCCTCTCTGAGCTTAAGCTCACCCATGAGCTCAAGCAGCTTCCAAGTGGGGAGTGCTTCCTTCTTCATGACAATAGGCCCAGCACCAAAGACCGTATAATCTGCCACACAACTCAGCAGAACTTACTGAAGTTGAAAAGGGCTTCAACCTGGCTAGTTGATGGTACCTTTGCCACTTTCCCCCAGATTTTCAAACAGCTCTGGATGATTCATGCCCATATTGACATCAAAGCAATTCCACTTGCTTTCTTTCTCCTCCCTGGGGCCACCAAGGCCATTTACACCCGCGCGTTCTCAATCCTTTGCAGAGCACTTTCCCTCCTTCCCCCTGACAACAAGGATAATGCCAAGAAGACCCCCCACACCTGCGTAAACCCTCCTGCCACTGATAAGGACTGGGCCACCCTGGACTTGGAGAAAAAGGTAAGGCTCAGAGCTCTGGGGCCTCACATGTGCATAATGGACTTTGAGCCTGCTCAGTTCAATGCATTTGAGCAGCTGTTTAGAAGGGAGGTGCAGGGTTATCACTTCCACTTCCGCCAAGCAGTTGCTTGCAATGTGCAGGCCCATGCTGAGCTTAGTAGGTTGAGCCAGAGGGACACTTTAGACACCTGCAAATTTGTGCTTGCTCAATTTAGTGCCTTGGATTTTTTAAAGCCAGAGCACACTGCACAGGTGTTTGAGGTTCTCTCAAAGGATCCTTACATAGCAAAGCATCCAGAGCTCAAGCATTTCCTTGAGTACTTCAAGCCCCAGTGGATTGGGAAGGTTGTCATGCAGAGGCAAGGCAAGGCCAGAGCCAAGGCCAGTTGGAATGTTTACTGGGCAGTGGTGAATGGTGAGCTCAAGACCACTTTGGCGCTAGAGGCTTACCACAAGCATCTTAAGGCCCGCTTTGGGCTTCATCCAAAGTTCAATAAGTTCTTCTCCCTCCTGCAGCACAAGCAGGAGAAAACCATCTCCAAGCTGTGTGACTTGGCAAACAGCGTCCCCCCACCAAGCCTACAACCTGCTCCACCCTCTTCACCAAGGCCATTCAGGGTGCGGCTAAGCACAAATACAAGGCCTCTGAGATTAAACAGCAGCTGAGCTTATTGTCACTGCCCTCCTGGAAAGGGCTAAATGAAAAAGTGTAAGAAGGGAAACAGTAAACTTACTTGCTTCTATGGTTTTAACTTTTAACTTTTTTAGCTTTAATTTTTTACTTTTTAGTTTTTATCATTTAGTTTTATTTTAATTTTCTATTTTTTATTTTTATTAGATAGTAATGATTATTTTATGTATGTATGGTAAGTTTGAGATGAATAGTTTTAGTTGAAAGTGATTGAAATATCTTAATTTTTGTTAATTTACTAGTAAAACTTAAGATATTCACATTTGTACTTTTATGAACTATATCAAATAAAAATCAATATTTCTTCATATTTTGCATAAATTTTATTTTTTGTGTTTATGTTTATTTTTGGTTCATTGGAATTTTAATTTTTTGGTAATCAAAAATATTTTTTTAATAAATAGTGTAAATTACATAGTAAAATGAGAAATAGTTGCTTATTTTCCTTATTCACATTAGTTAAATTACACTTTTTATTTCATTTTGAGTTTTCTGGGGTCACTTTAGTATACCATAGCTGTAAGGCTTAATTTTATATATTAAAGATTTCAGTACATCAAGATCAGTTAATTAAAAAAGTGTTGATTTCCAGTTGTTGATCAGGAAAAAGCTGAATTCTCACTTTGCTATAGTGTCAAGAACCAGGGAGTCAAACTTACTACAGTTGCCATTACATGCAGCTTGAGAGCATCATAGTACATGAGGTGTGTGGCTGGGTTGCCAAACATCATATCTGAGGGAGCTTGTAGGCAGAGCACCTTGTAGGCTCAAGTAAACTCCTTTACTGTACTGGTATGGGTTAAGTTCTTTACTTGGTGTATGATCATGAGAGCTGTGTCCTTCATCACAAACCTTGCCAGAAAGTTTATTTTGAATGTGTCTTAGTCCTTCTTGGTATGGTCTTTGTGTCACTTGTTGTATCAAGTGCCTGTGTTGTGGGTAAGACAAAGGGATATTTATGCAATCTAAAAGTGTGTGGGGCATTCCATTTGCAACAGTTTACTTTGGGAGGACTGGATCCATGCAGAAGTGTTATCATCATTTGCTCCTGCAAATGATTCCAGGGCAGCACTGAACAGACACTGGGATATGTGGGCAAGCATGATGCTCTTATTAACAACTAAGGATGTGGCAGTAGGGGTTCAGAAAAACCCCTGAGCTGATAAGGCATTGAAGGCAGGGACTAGTATCACCATATTATGGTACAGTATGTAACCCTCTGGTATCTTGGTCCCTGGTGTTTAGGGTGTCCAGCCCATGAGAAGCCTAGACATAATTCTTTTGTATATTTTTTGACTGCAGCAGGTACAGGCAAGATGAGAAATTTTGAAAAAAAAGTTATAATGAAGAGCCTGCCTGTGCTACCAATGTTGTAACTGTGCTGTTTTAGCAGAGCTACACAGGAAAATAATTAGAAGCTAGATAGATATCTTTATTTGGAGATATGACTTATATAGTTTGGGTGAATTATGGATAACAGAAACATGATTGTGCTGATCAATTGGTTGAATGGTTAGGGGGTGTCTTGATACTGGTAATATTAAAGCGCTAAATTGAGGCATCAACTGTATGAAATCATCATCTGCTCATGTTGCTATTTCTGGGAACTCAAGTTGACTTCCACATTTGGCTACAGGTCACTGGAAAGATAGATTGCGGGTCACAACCCCACATAGTTGTAGCCTTTCTGGGGGGTTGACCCTGTTTTTTAACACTATCAAGCCACAACAACTTGAAAAGCTCCAGCTAAAACCAAATGACACTAAATGGAGGGTTGCAGCTTTGGCCAAGGCCCCAAAGATCCACCCAACCAGTATGTTCTTCCCCCCAAATTCTTCAAGCTATTTGTCCTCCTTTTCTGAGACTTTTTTAACACCATGCCATATCACAACTTACCCAAAATGAAGAGAGGACAAGAAGAAGTCTGTTTCTGTTTCCCGCCAGAGTACACAATATTTTATGTCCTAATTTTTTTTTAGAAAAAAGTAACTAATCTTACCAACAGTTTTTACACTGTTATGCCCAGTGTTATGGGCATCTTTGGAGACTTTGGGGCTATCTGGTGCTCTGAAAAGACTGGAATCACGCTGAACATAGAAAAAACCTTTGCAACTATGTCCCTAAAAATAAAATATTACCCTATACAATAAATTTTGTAAGTTCTCAGCCCTTTTTGCGGGGCAGAGACTTCACTTAATTGTTTACCTAGGTCTTGTTATAATGATGTGAATTAAAGCAGAGGCTTGCAACACACTAGAAATAACAACTAAGATGGAAAATTTTAACATTTACTGGATGGAAAAAGGATTGTGTCTGGGTATAGCTCAATAGAGCACATTATTCAGAACACAGTTATTCATGCTGCCATCTATGTAATGTCAGCTTCACCAGAAAAGATCCTCTTGGCTAATTGCATCACAGTCCTCCTGTACTCAAACTTCTGTAAGCTATATAGTACAGGGCCATATCAACATACGCTTTGGCAATATAAATTTCTAGTTTAATTCAAAGACAAGTCCTGGAATACCATCAATCACATCCCCAATAAAGCTCATTAAATCAAATTCATAGTTTTACTCTCTTATATATGTCTACTTTTTAAATATAAATATTTACATCATTCATCTACAACAAATAAATATTATAAAAGTTACACATATATTTTTATTTATTTGGCTTTGCTTTGTTAATTTTTATTATAACTGATGATTTACACGCAGAATCAGAGAAAGAAAGTCAATAAAAATTAAACTATGTAAAAAACAAAATATTAAAATAAAAAAATGCAGAATAAAACATTTGAAATAGCTAAGGCTTTAATTGATTGGCTGCTTGGAGAGGCACACAGGGAGAAAACAATCAGTGTGGCCATAAAATATAGCCACAGTCTCAGCTGGGAGAGTATGGACACCAACCTGCAGCAAATTAAACAAATAATGGGGCCCAGATGGTGTCCCCTTCTTGACAACTTGCTTAAGCCACCCAAAAACCTCCTCAATTAGATTGAGGAATGGGGAATAGGAGGGGAGTAATAGAAGGCGTAAAGGCTCTGTAGCCAATTGTTGAGAGCTAATTTATATCCAGGCTCAATCACTAGGAACTCATTTAGAATATCAGCCACCTTGCAGAGCCCAACATTATCCAATACAAAAAAATTGGTGGCACCTTAACTGGTGACTTGGAGGTGCTCTTTAACCAATCAGAGAAATTCCAGAAAGGTCACATTATTATGGAAACCCTTGATCATCTGATATAGCTCTATGCCAAGGGGACTAATAAGGGCTATCATCAAGTAGTCAACAGACTGGACAGCCACACACCAAGCTATGTCATTTTTTGCTTTTGGGGACATAGCCATATTTGTTTTGCATGGATGACGCAAAGCAGGGCTCATTGATATAGTATAATTTGACAGTCTCCTTCTCCTTGAAAGCAGTTAGCTTCTTTGCGTATCTCTGATGGTAGCTGATTTTATCTGGGCTTTTCCAATTGTACAGAGAAACCTTGAGTTTTTTCCAGGAAAATCTTAAACTCTTGGCAGCGCAGTATCAAGTGGAAACCAAAGTCTTTGTTCTGAAAGTAGACTCAGCTATTGTCTGAATATTTTCCAGTTCAAGATGGCAGTTTTGATTGACCCACTGTCAGATGACCCACAGGTGTTCCTTAACCAATATGATTAGTTTGCGCTTGGATTTCCCCAAAAGGAGAGTGTCACCTGTTTTCATGTAGGTAGTGCAGAGCCTGTGTGCAGATTTTTTTTCCAAAATACCAACAATTGCTGTGGCCTTCTTGTAGTCCTTTGGCTCATTTACAAGTCTGAAAAAGGTCTTGTAGGTGTCATTGGGGATGGCGTGGTACTTGGGCTTTTTGTTGTTGGGAAGCAACTCCATAGGCTCAGTTACAACACAGGGCATAGGCACTTGGCTTCAGAACACAGCAATCTTTTTCAGCACCTTCTGCCCTATTGTTGTTTAGAAATACTGTGGCTCCTTGTTGTCATCTTGCCCTTTGTTAGTGCTGATTTAGGGCTTGTTTTAGTGTCAAGAACAGGCTTCACCTTCTCCATAATGGTAGCTAGAACACCATCACAGTGGCATACATGGTTGTATACAAAGGACGCCCTCTCAGTGATGACATCATTTACTGTTTTGGTGCTGGTGAGCTTGGTTTATTTTCTGGTCATCTTGGGGACCCTAGGGTTGATGCTCCCTGCCCTTGCACCTCAAGCTACTTGAACAGGTTGTGTCAGTGCAACCTCACTATGTCTCTTGCCTCTTCTGTCTCCTTCATGAGTAGGCACTTGTGTTGCACTAACTCTGTTCTTTGACCTGTGGGGCAACAGAAACCAAAGCACACAGTGGCTGAATTGTTACTCTATTGTTTTGAAGCTTCCATTTTGGTATAAAAATAAAAAACTAAAATCGGTTTAACTATATAATTTATTTATTATAATTTTATCTGTCAATTTATAGTAGCATGAAATCTTGTAGTCACTACTTTTTATTTCAAATTAGATTTTTAAACTTCTATATTAATTATTTTTGGTTGTAGTTGTGCACTGTTAATTTTATGTTTTGATAAATTTGATCTTTTTATTAATTCTAACCCAAAAAAGACACTTGGAACATTTATTTCCTTTTCACATTATAGATTATATTCTTAATTAGGACAAGCTGGTAACATATTATATATTTTCTCATTTGTTTTGATATTTGATATTTTTTTTGTCTGTTTCAATTGCTATTGGGGTTTGTTGTTGGATAAAGTTTGTAACTTTTGTGACCAAGTTTCATATATTCACCAAAAACATAGTAAACATAGTAGCCTTGTTCTGTGACTGAAACTCATCTGTTATAGTGTTTGATACATTTGTTGTTGAATCATTATGAATTTTTTCCCAGTTTGAATAGGTTGTTGTGTGACTGGACATTTTTGCCAAATAGCGCACATTTTCTGTGGCATTATCTTATATTTAGATCTAACATGTTGAAATTTGTTGTGTAATTGAATCTATGTATTCTAAACTTACTTATATTTGTTTATCTCAACAGGTTTGAAAACTACTGTACTTTTTAAAAATGAAAAGCAAGAATCAAGATTAGGGAATTGATATAGCATATTGTGACTCATATGTAATCTACCCTTATTTTCCCCTATTCATTGTGCACATCAAATCAATTATATGATATGAAACCTAGTGAAATTTGAAATGATATAAATTGAAATGACATAAATTACACTTTAAATATTAAAACTACCAATAAAATATTTTATTGAGAAGAACACCTTCATGGTATCACTGTATAGAAAAGTTATAAAGTACATATAGTAAAAGTGTTTTTAACTGGCAATGATAATCAATAGTAGGACTACCTTAGTGGTGTTTTAGGTTTCTCTTATTATAAGCCTATTGTATTATTAATACAGGAATATCTTCTGGTACTATACAAAACTCTTTGATTTAGTGCTGATATAGGCTTTTTTAATATGTGATAAATGGCGCAAATCAAGATGCTGTAAATATGAGATATTGTGAACACACCCTACACTAAGCAATTTCACATATAAATACAGTAGTTTTAAAACCTATGGCAACAAGCAAAAATAGTTCAGATATAAACAAAATGAACTCAGATTTAACAAAAATAGCTAATCTTTAAACAAAATTAAAACTCAATGAATTTATATTAATTTACAATAGATTTGGGTTAATTTATTTTACAGATTAGCTATTTTTGTTTAAATCTGAGTTCATTTTGTTTAAATCTGAACTATTTTTGCTTGTTCCCATAGGTTTTAAGCTACTGTAAAGTTAGCAAAATAATGTTGAATCAATTTGACTCAAAATAGCAAAATCAAGATGATGTACTTTCAAGATGCTATATTATAAAATTATATGTGAATTTATTTTTGTAATTTGAAATCACTAACACAAAAATTCCATCTTTAATTAAATTTGAGATTTCATATTTTGAGATGCTGTTTTTGAGATAGCATAGCCACCAATTAATTATCAAATAATATTCAGAGTTTATCATGTATTAAAAATATATAACATAAAGATATTCATGACATATAATTTGATAAATGTTTTTGACTTCCAAAACATATAGGTGTTTTAAACATGTATTTTGATAAATATTTCATAATTTTGTTTATACTCACATTATATTTTTATTAGATGTTGGCTATGAGAAATCTCAAGCTGAGATATACAATAAAATATATACAACTTTTTAAATATATAATTTTTAAAAATATTCTTATCTGTGTATACACACATTTTGTTTTATTGAATATTATATAGAATATTGGAGATTTTATTTGATAAACATAATAAAAATAAAATTTAAAAAGAAGGAACATTTTTTGTAAATAAAGCAAGATGAGTTTTTTTTTGAAAATGTGAGTGGTGTTATATGGGGTTATTAAAACCTGTTGTGCTATGGTCAGCAATATTGAAAAATTAGGACCACATTTTCTTTTAGATATTATGAGTAATAATTAGACCAATTGTAAGTAGGGTGGTGCTCATCACTCCTGTGGTGGTAGCATGGTGTATAAATGTCAATGTGGTGAGAAAATTTATTTGCAGGTTTTTTTGGTAATTATGTAATAGCCATAAAAAGTTCTAATAAAAAGAAATCTACTAACATATTTTTCACAGGGTTATAGCCCCAGAGCATTTTCATCTTTTCTAATTGTCTTATCTGTGCTGTATTAGCAAAGTTACAAGGGGAAATGTTTGAAAACTAGATAATGCCTTTATTGGGATATGGGGGATTATATAGTTGGAGTGAATCATTTTAGGAGGAATAAGATTGTGGTGATCAATAGATTATATTGGGAAAGGGAGTGGCTTAATCTTGTTAATGAGTGAAGTGCTAAATCAATTTTCCCACTGTGTTGAGATTGTAAATGGCAATTTTTGCTTTTTTGAGAATTAAAGTTAACTTCCACATTTGGCTTTGAGTGATGGGGAAGTCTGTTTGAGCGGCACATGGTCTCTTGTTTGGAACTTTTCCAGGGGAATTGGTCCCACTGTTTTGACATCTGTACCTACATAAGAGACAGCTTTAGAGGTAGTGGGATGGGATTGGGCTGTGTTCTGGGAGTCAGGGTAAGTAGATCAATGGTTGTGTCTTGAGGAGGGATTGGGGAAGCTAGGATGGTTGACTGTGAAGAAGCAGCAAGAGTCAACTACTTCAATTGCACAAATTCTTCTTCTGTCACATGTGGGTTTGACAAACCAAATAGATGAGTGTGGGGGAGGCGAGAGCTCTTTATGGACTTATCACTATCACTTGAATAGAATATGACAAAATCTGACAAGTCCTGGACAAATATGGAAGGGAAAATCCCATGCCCCTTTATAATTTGAGTGCACAGTTCATTGTAGATAGAAGGCTTTAAGCGCCTGAGAGCTGAAACAAAATTGTAAACACATACATATGCAAGATGTATGTCAGCGTGGTTGGTGGGGTAGGACCAATAGGTATGCCCCACAGCCCTAATTTCCTTGGTTGCCCATTCATGCTATTCCATCTCAGCACTCATTACAACTGTATACACAGCTTGTTGGGTAGCCCACTCCTCCAGCATGCCCCTGAGCTCCGTCTGGTATTCATGCCTATCTGCAGTGTTTGAGATTGCTGAGTAATAATTGACACCCCATGAGAAAATGCCAACAAAACCCCAACAAATTGATATAGGATTGGGCCGCACTTGTAGACGTCAGATTAGATACACTTTTTTCCATAGTCTTGGATACTTGCAGAAATCTTGGGATACAACAAGAATATGGCATCATTGCAAGTCCTCATTGCCATCCCTTTTATAAACTTAATGATGGTTGAATTGTAGGGGTTGTTATCCATCAAATTGGGACCAATGAGAACCTCATTAGACAAGATTCTTGCAGCAATTATAATTACATGATCCAGGAAATGGTTGCTCTCTAGTTGGTAAAGATATTGTGGAGTCCCAGCTGTAGGTGCACCTAGACTAGGATCATTTGAGGTTCACATTTCATTATGGTCAACATGAGAGGGTGGGCTTTGTCACCATCAGTTGACTACGGACCCTGTTGGTGTCTTCTTGGGAGAGAGACCACACTTAATATGGGCTTTTAGGGTTGCAGACACAGTGGACTTTGAAACCATCATTTTGGTTGCTATTTCTCCAAGGGAAATAAGCATCCCTTGTTTTTTACCATTTCTAGAGCAATTTTTGGGGTATTAAGCTTTCTTCTGCATCTTGACAGCTGATTAGCTGGGAAAGGAATGTGTATGTATTGGGAACAAAATGATTATACTTGATTGGCTGAAACTGAATTTTCACTTATCTAAGAGACAGCCCAACTTTATTGACTACTGGTTGATGACAGTGCTATTGTGTGATTCTGATTGGCAGTAGCTTGTGTACAATGTACAAGCAGGGTCATACTAGACAAAGCGGAGAAAAACCACACTCCTAAACAGTGCTTGGAAGGGGGGCCCACAGGCTGGGAATGCCATAGTCAGAGACTTTACTACTAGCAGACCCAGTGTACTCCTACATAATTTCCTTACAACCAGGGAACACCTTGCTTACTTGGTTGTTGTTAGAAGAAGAAATAATAATATTTTTAAAAAACTCAATAATAGGAGTGTATATTTTAGTCAATCTTATTGTTAAGTATTTCTAGTTTGATAATAATAAAGCTAAGTTTTAGCTGTCTGAAAATGGAATTGGGGGATTTTGAGAATGCTTTTATTCCCAAAATACTGTTGTGAATCTACATCAGATTGTTTAACTTCTGGTTTGAGACACTCATCAATAAAATTAATTTCAAATTCACTTCATTTTTGATTTGAATTTTGGTTCTTAGCTTTTACAATCCCAAATATTGGCTATAGTCAGCATTTAAACTGTCTGCATGTTGACTGTCTTCATGTTGAAAAAATGTTGAAATGAAGACAGTTGACTCTAATTTGACACTTAGTCTTAAGCCTAATAGTCAATTTCAAAATAAACTAAATTTTTATATTTATCCTATAGTTGACATTTGGTAATGAATGAGAAAAAAAGCCAATGTTGACATCAATTAAGAATAGGCTTAGTTTTTGTTACAAAATAAGAAGTCATTTATTATTAAAAATGACAAGTTATTATAATTTTAGTTTTATGTCAACTTCAATAACAGAACAACACAATGCTGATTTAAATTAACAGTTCTTATATTTCTTAATAAACATACACATAAGCTAAAATATCTTCACTTATAATAAGTTATTTATATTTGGCACTTTGTTTTACATTTCTTTTAGATATAGTGGGTAAAAATTTCAAGCTTTGTTGTATATTATATTAGTGGGTTATTATATCTTTGAAACCACTGGATGTGTTCCGGTTAACCCCTGAATATTGGATTAAGTCAGACTTTATAGGTTAAAACTAGGATTCATATAGTTTAATTAAATGTCAACACAAAGGAAAACCAACAAAAAAGCAAAAGTGAGACAAGGAGAATAAGTTAAGCAAACACAACAGCATACAGTAGTTTTAAAAGCTATGGCAACAAGCAAAATGAACTCAGATCTAAACAAAATTCAACTAGCAGGTTAAAATATACACTCTGTTAACAGGGATTTTTGGCGCTAATAGGCAAAATGTGTCAACACAGCAACAAAGTACTCACGCGCAAAGCAAAACCATTCAAAATGCAATCCAAAATACATGGATTCACAAACAAAATGGTGTGAGTTGGCTTTTGGTGTACATATGTTTACTATGTGAATTGGTGACAAAATACACCCACACATGGTGTGTCAAAACTCAATCCAAAAACAAAACACAATAGGAACTCAAACCACAAACAAAATCACTCACGCAGTTTGTGCAATGGATTTTAATCAAGAATGATACCAAGGCATCTAAAATAAGACACAATATCTGAAACATAAATTTTAAAAATATTGTGTTGGGTGCTTATATTTGGCATAAAATCCGGGAAAAAGGGTGGGAATTATTTTGGGTATTCAAAAATAGGCGTTGTAAACCAGAAACAACTAATTAAGAAATAAAAAATCTATAATTGAGATATTGGGTGGGAAAACCTCTAATTAAATATCCATATTCAGATAAAAGCAAAAATTAAAATTAGGGAGTAACTTAATTGAAAATTATTTAGTATTTTATTAAATTTTAAAATGGAAGGAATACACCACCAGAGTACCAATGCACCTGTTATGTGCTGTGGTTGCAGTTGCCCCCGCGGGTCAAAGAATAGACTCAGTACAACACAAGTGCCTACTCAGGAGGGAGGCGGAAGAGGAGAGTTCCATAGTGATGCTGCACTGACACAGCCGGTTCAAGGAGCACAAGCTTCTAGGGTGCAGAGCATAAACCCTTGGGTCCCAAAGCTGACCCAGAAACCAACCAAGGTCACCACTACCAAAATGGTTAGAAACAAGGAGGTGAAACTTACTTTGTATGTGTTTGACACTGTGTACTGGCAAGAGTCGGTCCTGTCAGCCATGCTGGAGAAGGTGAAGCCTGTACTTGATACTAGCTATGAGCCATACATAAGCAATGGCAATCAGGAGGACAACAAGGAGCCCAAGCTCTTTCAAACTGATGAGGGACAACTGGTGCACAAGAAAGTTGCAGCCTTCTACAACAAGGTGCCTATGCCCTGTGCCTTGCCCAATGCTGATGAGTCAATCTCCACTGCTAAAAAGCCCGCTCAGAAGCGCATCCCTGACATCCAATGCATCATCCTGCTTAATCTAATGCGTGAATCAGGCAATTACAAGGCGGCCACAGTCATTGTTGGGGTGGATCCCAAGTACGCCTCAAAGACCTTCAACAAGTTCCTCAACATAGGTCGAGTCCTTGCTGTGGAGAAATCCTTGCACGTGTCAACCATGCTCACAAAGGAGCACAAATGGGAAATCCGCCAGTGGATAACCCAAGATTGCCATCTTGAACTGGCAAATATACAGGCCATGGTCAAGTCCGCTTTTGGGGTTAAGGCCTCAATTTCCTTCTATTATCATTTGGTCAAGGGAATGCAATTTTCCTGGAAAAAAACTTGGGGTATCCTCATACAATTGGAACAGCCCAGCCAATATTGAGACCCAGAGAAAATATGCAGAGGTGTATACTGCCCTAAAAGCCAAGGGAACAGTCAAATTTTACTACATCAACAAATCAGCATTTGCCTTGTCAATGCGCAATGAGTATGGGTATATCCCCAGAGGCTCCAATGACGGGATGGCTTGGCGTGCTGCAGTCCGCGCCACAGCCTATTTGATGGTGGCTCTCCTTGGTCCAAAGGGGTTGAGCTCCACCAAATGATATTGGGATCTCACAATAGCCGGACCTTCTTATCATTCCTCCAATTGGTCCAGGAGCACCTGAGGCACACAAGCCCAGTCTTCACCAACATAATTGTGCTGGACAATGTTGGTCTCCACAAGGTGGCGGATATTCTTGAAGAATTTCTATCAATTGACATGAGCATTGCAGTGGGCCCCCAGCAATTGGCCACGGCAAATATGCGCCTTCTCTTCCTCCCCGCCTATTTGCCCTTCCTAAATCCCATTGAGGAAGTCTTTGGGTGGCTCAAGCAAGTTGTCAAGCAAGGAACCCCAACTGGGACAGAGGACCTTTTTGATTTGCTGCAGGCCGGGATCCATACCCTCCCAGCTGAGACTGTGGCCAAATTCTATGGCCACGCTGATTCCTTTATCCCCACGTGCCTTGCAAACCAGCCAATCAATTAAAGGCTTAGCTTGTCTGACTTTTTTATATTCTCTAATTTACTATTCAAGATTTATTAAATATGATTTTATATTTAGATGTTTCTAAGCCTGCAATCACATTCAGCACAACCATCAATGAAGGTTAGTAATTTATTTATTTATAATCATTTTTATTTTTGCATCCAATGGTATACTAAACGCTTGATAATGGATTACGCGGACACATCAATATCATTTTTGGCAAATAAATATAAAAAGCAAACTAAAAAAATAAATGTGAATCATACAAATTAGAAGTAGATTTTATTGACATATATTATATGCTTTTATTAAAACCTTTCCTGGATTTATTTTGTAAGTAATGTTTGCTAAAATATTATTTTATAAAATTATTAATTATAATAAAAATAATCTAGAGGGTAAATATATTTATTGGCATAGAGAATAAATTAGGAGCACCTATAATGGGTTTGGTGGTATGTACCCACCCCATGATGGAGGTGGCGCACAACCTCCACTGCCACACTGTGGATGGTGGATACACCCTGGTTAAAATATTCTTGCCTGCTGGTAAAAGGGAGGATGGTGAGGTGGGAGTGAAGCAGCAGCTTCTCAGCCGGGGCCGCAAAACCCGTAGATTCCTGCCAGGACCAGGGCGTCCTGTATAACATGGTCAACTGAGTTGTAACCTGGGGGACTTTTTTCCCGTTGAGAGCAAGTCAGGCCTTGTTGATCCCCATAAGGACCCTGTCCAGGTCCTCCACGCTGGCGCTCATTCCGAAGTAAAACAGGAACCCCAGGTAAACCACCAAGTGAAGCCTTTGCCCAGCAAAGGCTTCCGTAAACTCACACAGCTTATTGTATACTGCACTTATTTTTTCTTGTGTTTTGTTTTGCCAAAGATAAGATCCATAGCTTCTGGGACCCCCATCTTGTCCGCACTCCAGGCCAGCCCAAAGTCCGCCAGGAGGATTTTAGTCTTCTTCACGGCTGTTGCATCCACAACAGCCAGTTTTTCTACCACGCGCCCAAAGTTCTCCAGCAAGTAGGACAGGGTGTGCTCCACCGGAAAGCAGAAGCAAGCAGCCGCATGGGCCTGGCCCATCTTCAGTATATTCTTGAATGGGAGCATTGCCAGGACGTCCCAAACAAGCTCAATGAAGTTTACACAGTAAACTCCACTGAGGTTAACTGGGTCCAGGTGGACCAGTTGAGCATCATTGTAGGCAGTAACTGCCCACTCAGATGCCCCCTCTTCATGCGTTAGCCCAGCCAATGCCTCCCTGGACATTGGGAATGCACCGTGAATCCTATCTTTGAGCTCCTGCAAGACAGGGGGGACAGGAAAAGCTGCTTTGCCACGTGAGTGGCAAAATTTGAGTAGAACATGGTGGGAACAAAAGGAACTAGGACCCGGCGGAGTTTGCCATCAACTTCTTCTAAAAAAAAGGTAAGTATTTATGAATTTTTATTAAATTTATTTTCTTAGGTTACCTTCTTGGGTTTTTTCTTTGCCGGCAGCTTTGGCAGGCTTTGCCATCCTTGGAGCAAGCATCTGTGCAGGTGTCTCAGTGTCCTCCTTGCGGGCCCTCTTGGCGGGTTTGAGATGTGTGTACATCTCAGGGTTGTCCGTCCAGACAGACGGCGCAGAGAGTGCAAAGGACTTGAACTGGAGCCCCTCAACCACTGTTTTTGAATATTAAGTAGGCACTCTATTGTATTCTCAGGTGTGTCCAGTATTTTGGTCATGAGTGACTTGGCAGACATCTTTTTGATTTTGTCCCCTTCAAGGACGGCAGACTTCACCTTTTCTTTGACCTTGCGGTCAATTTCTTTGATTTTGTCAATTGCCAAGTCAAGGTCTCTTAGAAGTTTTTCTAATTTGCTCATTGATTTTTACTAACCTTTACATATGTTTTTATAGCTCTTTCCAAAATAAATTCTGTATTATTTTGATACAATTGTCTCTTTGTTTATTCCTTTTTGTTTTCCCATTTACTACATTATCCCATCTTTTTACCCATTTTGTATATGTTTTACATATATCTCAATATGTGTTGTTTGCTTTGTGTGGCATTGTTTCTCTGGTTACCATATTATTTTTGGCGCTTGACACAGCCCCTTGTGAAAATATTAACAATAACTTGGTGATCAGCTAAATTTGAATTAGAAAATTATAGTGTTAACTATTTTTAGATAAAGTTGTTACTGATCCAAATTCAAAACCTTAATGATAAACTTTAAGCCAATCAGGAGCCAAGCAATAAAGTGATTGTTGTGACATAAAGGGTCATTCAATAATTATTTGATGCATGTGTGTTAATTAATATGATTAACTGGATGTTTTGCCATTGTACGCCATTGCCGCTGTGGCAAGTTGTTGATGGACTAGTGTTAACTCAGCGGCTGATTGGGCACTAGTCCACCAACAACTTGCCACAGCGGCAATGGAGTACAATGGCAAAATATCCATCCAATCATATTAATTAGCGCACATGCATCAAAGAATTATTGAATGACCCTTTATGTCACAACAATCACTTTATCACTTGGCTCCTGATTGGCTTAAAGTTTATCATTAAGGTTTTGAATTTGGATCAGTAACAACTTTATCTAAAAATAGTTAACACTATAATTTTCTAATTCAAATTTAGCTGATCACCAAGTTGTTGTTAATGTTTTCACAAGGGGCTATGGTTGGGTGCTAAAAATAACTGTGTTCAGGATCTAGATACACACCATAGTAAATATATGATTTTATAGAAATAAGCTGAACATAAAGAAGAAAACCAACTATTAACAAAGAGAACATGAACAATTGAAATTCAAAATAAAGATAATATAAATATAAAATGTTTGGTGACAGGGGGTTTATTGAGGTGGGGGGAGTGATGCCTAGGAGGCAGAATAACACGGGAAGGAAGAAATAGAGGCAGTGCTGGCCTGGGGGGTCTGGGATTCGGTGGGTTGGGCTTACGGGTTAGGGGTGTTGGTGGTGGAGGCAGGAGGATTTTGCGTGGTGGCCGCCATATACCGCTTGTTGTACTCCTCATTAGTCATTGGCTGGATGGGCTGGTAAGTGGCAGCTGCCCGAGGTGGAAGGCGCTTATCCTTATGTGATTGGCTGCCCATGTTCACATGGAAAACCATTTGTGCAAACAAGTCAGCCACTATTTGGTGACCAAAGAGAAAATTGTGATCAAGGACCCCAAGATAGAGGTTGTTGAAAACCTGAGGGCGGCGCTCCCTTAGTGTAGACCCCATGTTAAAGAAGACAACATCTCCCAGATGGACGTTGGCATGGCCGGCAGGGTAGACTGAGGCCTGGTGCCCGCGTCCCTGGATGGCCTCAAGGGCAATGGAGCTTTCCTCCATATGGTGGCTCAAGAAAACCCGGTATTTGGAATTCAAGCCATCCCAGGAGTTGAGCAATCCACTGAGGATGGGCTGTAAGAGTACCCATCAACAAAATCAGGGTTTGTCCAATAATAGACAAAACCCTTGGCCAACACAGCCAGAAATGCACCAATAAACGTCCACTTCTTGATCTTCTTCCTTCCTTTTTGAGTGGCGGCTCTTCCTTGCTTACCAAAGTCATCAAAAGCTAACAATAGCTTGTAGTAGGAGATGAAAATGACATCATCTGGTAGACTAGTCAAGCAACGGACCAGAGTGGATTCAATGGCGGGATCATACAGGGAATCCTCAGTGCCATCCCATTGGTTGCCAGCAAAAATAGGTAAGAACCTGTACAGAAGCCACCTTCCCGTACATCCAGAGCTGCACCATGCGCTCAGACACCCAAATGCCATGGTGAGCAAGTTGCTTCCGGACCTGGGTCAAGGGAAGCTTGGAGTCCTGCTGGAGGAGGTCAAGCATTATTGGGTATGCCTCAGTTATCTGGGACTCTTGGGCCTTCTTGTGCTTCTTGGCCGCCCCAATCTGATTCCCCCTGTTCATCATACTTTTGAATTCCCGCATGACAGTAGCTTGGGTAAATTGCAATTGGTCAGCAATCTGATCCCAGGACAGACCCTGCAGGTTGAGTGCCACAATTTCCTGAAGAATTTGGGTGGTGATGATTTGTCACTTGGGGCGCTGGGCGGGGGGGGGCTGAAGCCTGATTGGCTGAGGGAGGGGCAGGTTGGGCAATGGCGGGAAGTTGTTCAAAATTGAGGTTGCCAACCTGATTGGTTGGTTGATGGGCAGCTTGTGCGGGGGTGGGGGTGGGAGCGGGGGCAGCACTAGACCAAAGTGACTCTCAAACAAGTCAAAGCCATATGGGTCAGGGGACAGTAACAGGTCAGCTTCCTTGTTACCCGCCTCAAAGGCTTGGGTATAAATGGGTGCCTCCACTTTCTGAGCCTTGCCTCTATTGAAGCTGGCTTGACTGCTGCTGGCTTGGCTGCTGGCACAGTTGAAGATGTTGCTATTGAAAACCATTGAAATAAAACCTAGGATAAAATCACTAAAAGTAGAAATTTTAAAGTTTAATTAATTATTTATATTGTAATCTCAAGTCCATACTTGAAAGGTTCTCAAAACCTTTTCATACAAATCTGGAGCCATGAAAATGGATAAAATGCCTCTGTTCATAAATTGGATAGCTGTTGATTGGCTGTTATACTGTTATTTTTCTATTTTTTTCTGCTCATACTACACATCTTGTGTGAGTCATTTGTTTTGTGTTTGTGTAATCTTGCTTCTAGAGTACTCAGATTTTGTTTCATTTTGGTCCTTATGTTGGTGTCTCATATGAATCCTGCTTAGATTATAATATACTCCAGAATAGCATCCATCTGGTTCACTTGTTGTGTCAGTTCATTTTGTTTGTGGGTTGAACTACACCACTTGATGTTTGATATAATTTCATATAATGGGATAGTGAAATTTTGTTTTTGGTTTGACATTTCATTTATTAACCGACAATATTTAAATTAATTGAATCCTGAATCTCACACGACTTGGATTTTGTTTAAATCTGAAATGATTTTGTTTAAATCTGAGTTAATTTTTCTTGCCATCATAGCTTTTAAAACTACTGTAATTTAAGCAAGATTTAATAGTGGCTCCACTATAAAATAGGGCCAACACCAGCAAAGTTGACACCTTCACTGGTTTAATAAGCAAAAGACGTGACTTGATAATTTCAGCTTATATAAAGGTATGATCAGAAACCCAAAACTTCACATAATAATAAAATTATTTATTACAACATGTATTAATTAGTTTTTAAAAGTATATGACTATAACTTTATTATAGCCAAAAACTAAAATAGCCTATTTTCAGACTAGATCTCAAATCCAATCTTAATTTAATTAAGAATTATGTTTTTTACATAGTGATGTACCTTAATAATACTGACTTTCTACAAGTTGATAGTCATAATTAAAGCAATATTTTAGGCTGACTGTCTAAATACCTAATTTTACTACATATCAGCACTTAGAATGTCAACACTAAACATTAAAATGTAGTTTTTTCAGCTTTTTTGTAACAAAAAGCCTCAATACTGCATATCTTAAAATTATTTAAGGTGTTTTGCATGTTTTATATAGAAATCCTCCACAACTTGATATATTTTCAGCTTTTAATTTCATTTTTCTATAATTTACTCACAGTCCTTTCTCTAACCGCTTTTTCTCTATAGAAAAAAATCAAAGAAACCCCAGCCTAATATGAAGCAAAACAATAAACAAAACTGCCAAGGACACTGTTAAGCACAAGACTTCTTCTATAAAGAAAGTGCTTAAGAAACAGCCTTAAAAAGATGAGCAAAGAAAGAAAAACCCCACAACTACAGCTTCTGAGGAGGACTCTGATGATGGTTTTATCTCTCATAGATGTTATGAGTCTGAGGGAGACAAAGATCCCATCAATAAGAAGAAAAGAAAGTTAAGCTTCTAGTACTATCTTCTGAGCCCTCTCCTAGTAAACATGAAGATGATGAGCAGCATGAGTACTTTCCTGGTTTTCAACACACTCTTCCTGGGCCATGGGATGCAATAAAAGCCCACAATATTTGCAATGTAAGGGCTTCTTTAGTATCCCAAAGAGATTCCCAAAGTTTTTCCATTGATGTCAGTTAAAGGTGGCCCAAGCATAATCATTGATGGCTATGTGTTTAACTGCAATAATCAGAAGCAAGGAAGCAATAGCAAACATTTCACATGTGAAGACAGAAGCTTCCCTACACACCTAAACACTCAAAGTTGGGACAAAGTTACCTTGGAAAAAGGGGAGCATACCTGCATGCCTCCCACTACTTTGATTGAGAAGCTGCTCAAGTGATACCTATTAAAAATGGTCCCAGTACCAAAATACATTAATAAAACTGACCTGGCAGTAAAGGCCACTAAGTACTTGAGCAAAGAGAATACTAAAATTGTCCCTTATTCTTAAAAACTTGTTAAGTATATCTGTGATAGGCGCCAAGAGCTAAAACCAATTGGAAAAAGTGCATCCCAACTAAAAGACCTAGTCCTTACTCCTGAGATGCAAATGACCCAAGACAATCATCAGCTCCTTCTTCAAAATGATGGGCCTAATGCAAAAGACAGGATCATATGTTATGCCATCTATAAAAATCTAAAGCAGTTGTGCTCTACTGAGACTTGGCTCTGTGACAAGACATTTACAACATGTCCTAAGTTATTCTATTAGATGTGGTTAGTGCATGCCAAGCTTGATGATAAAGTCCTCTCCTTTGCCTATTTTCTTCTTCCTGAAGCCTCATAGGAGCATTTCTAAAAGCAGTCAAGATTTTACAGGAGGGTCTTAAAGCTATTCCCACCGAGGCTGGAAAGAATCCTGGTCTGTCAACAAGGGACAATCCTGATGTGCTGATAAAGATGAGGTCATCTTAGCTGGTAAAGAGAAGAAATATGACAGAGCCCTTGACTCCAAGATTATTATTATGCACTATGAAATAGCCCAGTACAACGCCTTTGTAAAAACCTTCAATGGCAAGGTAAAAGGGTGTTTCTTTCATTATCAACATGTAAATTCACTTTCCCCTTTGGCTTTGGATTGCACCCTTTTTCCTTGCTGCTCTAAGAAAAACTCCCAAATGCCAGCCAAATCACTCAATTTTTAGGAAATTTAGCTCACACTGTGGATAAAGACTTGTACTAGCTTATCCTGCAGACCCTCCAGCTCTTGTTGCTCCACTGGGAAGAAACATAAATTAATTTGGACTATCTATTGTCATGGTGTTGACTGCTTTTAAAAAAATAGGGATAACCAATCAAATAATGCCACATCAACGCTCACAAAGTCAAATGGATCACAAAAGTCTAAAACCAAGACCAGCCAATCAGATGGAAGTTTGGAAATTGGTATGAAACCCTCTAGTCCCCCTGGCTTTGCCCAGAAAAATTTCTCCCCTAACCAATCAGATCAAATCAAGTGATCAGGTGATCACCCAATCTGCAACTCATTTCCTTAATTCTAGCAAGGGGTCTTTTAGTCCCCTGCTTGTTCATTCTCTTCTTAAATTTAACTTAGAGTCTGCTACTACACTTTTTAATTTTTATTTATCCTTGAACTCTATTTTTTGAGTTCCCTTAAATCTCTCAAAAGTGTCAGTCATTTTCCTAATAAGCATTACCTCTCTTTGGACCCATTCAAACCCAGCAACCTTTCCAAAACCCCTAGGAGAAGTTTTGGTGTATAATGGTTACTTTCAACACTTACGCTTTTGAAAATGAAGTTTGAAATTAAAATTCCAGTTAATATTCTATGTAAAAACTTACTTTTATATTGAATTTTTCTTGTTTTTACCTACTTTTGAATCCACTTTTGATATACTTGCTGTCAAAGCCATCTGAGACCACCCACAAGTTCACTCAAGCTCCCTGATCCACTCCTGCTTGAGTTTTGCTTGTGAAAACTCTATTTAAATAAGTTTTTATAAACAAAAGGCTTAGAAAATTTGCCTTTGGATTCCAAATTTTCTGGATTTTACAAAAATGATGCTCCATGTCCTCAAGTTTGTAGTGTTTTCCTTGGCTCTGTTTCTGCTGCTCCTTTGGTCTTCTTCCCCAGATCTTTAGGTCCATATCTTCTCTTTTGCGCGCCTTGTGGGTGACAACCCTTCAAGTCTCTTGTATCTACCAAGTAGTCTCATCTTCTCAGGGGAGGTTCTGGTCAAGAGCCTGACTTCCAATGATCTAGAATTGTACTCCCCTGACCATGACTTGCACATCCCTTTTTCTGAGGAAGCATCTGTGCCTCCCCCTAATCTGGAGAAAGAGGAGTCTGTTCCCCAGCAGGCATATGAGGTTCTGACACATATTACCACTTGTACGCCTTGGTTGCTCATCGGTCTTATGTTGATGGGACTGAATGCCTACTTACCTCAACTATCCCCTGTGTCCTCCCTTTGGTATCCTTTTAGAGCAGCTGTCCCAGTGATCCACTGGGCGGCATATTGATGGTTTGTCTCACAAGAATGGAAGCCAAACTTAGTTAGTTTAGCCCCCTCTCTCACACAACAGACTATCAATTGACGCCTTAAGGGCAAGACCCTTCTCAGCTCTATCAATCAACAAGATACAACCATCAAATGTAAGTTTCTTATCCAGAAGTTTTTTGCTCTTGCATTTATTAAGCCTGAGCATGTTGGCCAAGGATTTGAGCTTCTGTGTAATGACCCTTATTTTGTGAGCCATGAAGCTGAGTTCCAACTCTTTTTTGACTACTATGAGCCACAGTGAATGGGGCGCAGGGTGGTCAGTTGCAGGGGCAAGCCATCAGCAAAGACCAGCTGGAATTGCTACCAGGCTGTCTTCAAGAATGAAATGAAGACAACATCCATCCTGGAGGTCTGGCATAAACATTTTAAGTCCTCATTTGGTGTTAATCTCAGATACAACACCTTCTTTGAGCACCTCAAGGATGAACAGAGAAAGACTGTCTCCTCCCTTTGGGATATGGAAGTAAGGGCTCCAAAGAAGAGAAGGCAGTGAAAGACTAGCATTTAAAAAGAGAACAGAAAGACAGCTGTCACTAATAAGTGCAAGCTATCTGATCTTGGGGAGCAGATAGGCAAGATTGCCACTATACTCTCTTACAGCAAGCTTTCAACTTAGTTTATAATAAATATTTTGGCTCTTTCTGATATTTTATTATAGAATTTTAATGTTAAAAATAATATTGCCGTAACTGTGCTGTTTTAGCAGAGTTACAAGAGAAAAAATATTTAGAAACTAGATGATAATCTTTATTGAGAGATAGTAATTATATAGTCATTGTAAATCAAGGATAAGAGGAACATGATTGTGTTGATCACACAGCTGGATGATCAATGGGGCTGGCTTGATCCTGATAATGAGTCAAGCACCAAAACAAGGCATCCACCGTAAGAGATTATCTTTTGTTCATGTTGTTGGATTTGGAAATTAGAGCCAACTTCCTTTTTTGGCTTCAAGTGACTGGATAATTGGGTTGCAGGTCACAAACCTGTTTACTCAGAACCTTGCTGGCAGGTCAAGTATGCTGTTTTGACAATATTATTTAAATAGATACAGTAGTTTTAAAATCCATGGCAACAAACAAAATAAACTCAGATTTAAACAAAATGAATTCAGATTTAAGCAAAATTTAAATGAGCCCAAATCTATTATAAATCAATATAAATTAATTTATTTTTAATTTTTTTTAAGTCTGAGTTCATTTTGTTTAAAAATGGATTGTTTTTGCTTGTCATCATAGCTTTTAAAACTACTGTAAATTAAATTTAAAGTTAGAAAGAATTTATAGTCTTTTGTATAAATACTTTATGCTGGGGCCTGGATTATCTAGCTTAAATAGTTCTCTTAGTACTAAATTATAGTAATTTTTGGTTTGCTGTTATATAACCTATTCTTAATAAGGTATTTATCTTTATTTTTTATTTAATATAGTTAATTTTCATAGTGTTTTTTATGAAAAAATTTAAGCTTTTTTACATGGTAAATAAAATAAATTTATAGTAAAAACAGTTAATTTCATAGTAAATTATTTTTGAAGTGTATTATTATTTTTTCAATTACTGTGCATTATTTTTTATTTTTAGCTTTTACATGATGATATTACCCTAAAAAACTATTTGATTTTTTTACTAAGTATAATGTTCAGCATTTTATTTTTTGCTTGTTAAAAAAGTGTCATCTTCCAGTTGGCTACATGATAATAAACTTTATCTAGAGTTTTCTAATGTATCAACCTGGATGTAAATCAATTTTGACAGTTGACATGCAGACAGTCTAAATGCTGACTGTTGCCCACAATTTCATTTCTGTTAATTATTTTAAGCTGTCTATGATTTGTTAGACTTACAGAAAATACCAAACTGTACATTAGGATTTCACATTCCTGATTCAAGTATCCCACATTTGCTTTTTGAGCTTTGTCTTACCCTAAATGAATTATCTGCATTTGTGAGTTGGAATTTATAACTAAATAAATCAAAAAAATGATAAATGAACTGGCTGACTTTTTTATATATTACTCATAACCAGCCAAGCTGCTCACATATCTTGTTTAGAATTTTGGGTAAGGTATGATAATCTACCTATTTGCCTTGAAGGTTGTAAATCAATAGAATTTACAGATGATAGATCTTATTACTATATACCTCATAAGAAGCTGGTTAATCCATCCAAGTGAACCAAGAAATTTCCCACCCAAAATTCAGACGCTAGCTAATATTCTGAATGATGGCAATACAGAAAAATCCACCAGCAACTCCCCAGAATTATCTTTCTACAAAAGTTTTAGGGATGCTACTCCCTCTAAAAGCCACAAGCCAAAGGAAGGCAAGAAGAAACAGGCAGAAAGTGCAAATAAGCCCACACACAAGTACAGGGTCAATTACCAAGAAGGATGAAGAAGAAGGTTCAGATAAAGAAGATGCCTAAAAGAACAATAATGCCCCTAAGATTACCCAGAGCCCAACATCAACTGTGAATTTAACTATCATAAATAAAACAACCTCCAAAAATATAGGTTAAAAAGGATGTATTGGATTTGAGTCATAGAGAGCCAATAAATTTTATGAAAATGATGAAAAGCACATTGTCTCCAATGAGCTCTCACTTTCTTTCATATGCTGACTGTCCAGGAGAAAACAGCTGCTGTATTTGATGACTATTATCTCTACAGCAACAATGTATTTAGATCTGGTGCCCTTAAGCAATTAAAGTGTGATAATAAAAGATTCCCTTTGATAGATGTTACTAAAAGGTTACAATCCCTAAAATTCTCCACCTACAGATCATAAATATCTTCCCTCAAAAGACCTGTTTAAACTCTAATGGAGTGGTACTGAATCACTAAAATCCCCTGAAGACAATCTTTTCCTCATCAGTTATAGCTACCCATGCCCTAGAAAATCTAGATTACCCCCAGCAATCAATGCCCCATACATATCATAAACTAATCAGGTTCATAAATAACAAACAGAGAGATGATTCCATCCCAGCCAATAACCCAGATGCATCAAACAACTTAGTAATCAACAATCAAACCAAGTATGCTAATAATGAGTACCTATTTCTTCTTTTTGAAGATACCAATGAAGTTGAGGAGAAGATGATCATAGATGCGGCCAAGCATAATCTTACAGTGCTTAAGAATCAGGGGCTGGCTATACAATGAAAAATATGCAGCTTCTTCAAGATTTTTAACCAGATACAGGTTGTTCATGCAGGAGTAGTAGAGAGAGGAGTACCTCACATATACTGCCTCATGATTGGAAGCAAGCAGGAGAAATATTTGCAAACCATGAAGATCATCAAGGGGGATACAGAAGATAGTACTGAAGGAGGAATAGACCAAGTCCACTTCATCAGGAAGGCCACCTCTTGGATTCTTGATTTAGAGCACAAGATAGACATCTTAGAAAGAGAAAGACCAGGTCTTTTAAAGGACTTTAATGTTGTAAACAGTAAAGACAACACTATTACTGTTCCAGGATAAGTATTGGCTGCAATCTAAAAGCAGAATCTTCATTTAGAATTGGCAATAGTGAACTAGACTTATAATTTAAGGTCTAAGACACTTACAACTTATAAAAATCACACTCAAATAATGACAGAGCAAGAAAGGATACATTTATTAGAAGGTAAGAAAGGGGTATTTATAGCTTTCACAAGATATGAGGAAATAATAGAATATCTGGTGTCATTGTTAGTGGAAAAGGTATAATTCTTAACCTTAGTGGAAGTGACAGGAGAGAAAAGGAAGTGAGATAGTTGGAAACCATATATGACAACACCTTTGTATCTGATTTTGGACAAGGAGTCCTTTAAGGAGTGTTATCAATGAACAAGGTATTACTGGTGGGTTCTACATTATTAGAAGGAATAAATATCTGAGATATTTTTAGCTCCATCTTAGAAGATCCTTTAACTGCTTGTTTTAGGATGGCTTATTACTGAGGAATATTAGTAGTGGAATTAAAATCATCCAAAAGATATCCAAGTCAATTTTCCATAAGATGAATATAGAATAGATGATCATTTTCTCAAGGGAAGAGGTTAAAAATTATTACAGGGAGTAATAGAGGATGTTCCAACACCACCCAAGGATTTCATTGTCTCAATCAGACTCAAGAACCCAAAGCTAGTCCTGCTTGGATTTGATTCTGCCCAATCTATAGCATTCAGGGAAGTATTTGGCTGTGAAACCCAAAGATGATACTTTGACTTTTGTCAAGACTGCCTTAGAAAGATGAAGCATGCATGAAGCTCTATAATAAGTATACCTTATATACCTCAGAAATCACCAATCAGATGATTAGAAGGTACCCTATCATGTGCTTTCTAAAAAAAGTCATCTGGAGCAGTGAAACTCATTAATGTGAATGAACAGAATGTGGTCAATTTGAAACCTATATCTGGATTTTTTGAATAATTCTAAGATCATGGGCTGAAATTTTTCTGAGAAGAGATATGGGCTAGAAGAAAATATTTTCTGGAACTAAATTTATTCTGTCCTGACTGAAGGTACCAAAACTGTATCCTCTTTGAAGCATAGCACTAATATTTCCAAGTTAATGAGAGTTGGCAAGCTATCTTTTAGAAATATGTTTATAGACCCAAAGAAATCAAAAGAAAGGGGTTATAAGATCCTTAGAGATATTTAAAAAGAGGTAACAGTGATAATGTTGACACTTTATCAAAGTGTGAATTTGGTTTTCAATAATGTTGTCTTCTGGATGTTAATTTTTTTTAAATAACAGTAAGCTTTACCCTAAACATTTTTAATAAAAATAATTGACTAATACTACTATTTTATACTAAAGTGACTCCAAAGACACAAAAATACAATAAATTAATACCACAAGTGATAAGAATAAAGAGATATAAGCAATTATTTTTCATTTTACTATGTAAAAACTCTCTTTAGTATTAAAATATTTTTTATTGCCATAAAAATTAAAATACTAATTAACCAAAAATAAAATAAATAAAAATTCCCAGTGTTGCAACTAAACCAATTAGAGTTTAGTATTTGATTGGGGAAGACAACAGTCCAATAGAAAGGACAGGAATGAGTAGAATAAGGTATTGTTTAGTGTAGAATATTGTGATTAATATACTATATGGGGAAAGCCACCATGTCACAAGGGGGTGGCATGGTGACATGTTCCATGTAAGGTTCAAAGCTGAGGAATAACTTGTGCAGGGATCAGCAGGTCAAATTGATAGCGCTCCTAATTAGGAGATAGTGCCTGCAATTTGATACTGCCTTTGGATTGGACCATGTTGTTAGATACATCAAGGGGCAGCTCTTTAAGCGCCCCCTATGTATTGTAAGATACATTGGCAGGCAAGTCAGGAAACTTGATTGCAACACCCCCTGCCTCCTGCTTGCTGTCAGGCACCAGGATCAGAGTCTGAAATAGATCTGGGAAGGTCCACACAAACAACCTTTGTGTGGGAATGGTGCAGCAGGGGTGCAAGCAATTGTGGTGGAGCGTCTTGGTGTTTCCTTGGGCATCTTCAAGCCAATAGGTGTGATTGTCATATACTGCAGCTATTTTGAAGGGCCCTAGGTGGTTGGGTTCTAATTTGGCTGAATTGGGGTTGAGGGCATAGATGGGGTCACCTATGGCGTATCTGGCCTCCAGGTGCTTCATACCCCCTTAATTTGCTTGTGTTCAATGTCCCAAGCTTTGGCACGCCACTGTCTCAGGGAGGGGGTAGGAAGCAAGGGGGGTTTCTCAGGAACAAATGGTTGTAATTTCCCTTTTTCCACCCCTTTCAAGCTGCCAGGTGTTTCAAAAGCCAAGGCGCTGGGGCTGAACATGGTGCCCCTGTTGATCCTTGTTTACAAGATAAGCAGCACAGTGGACAGGTGTTCAGGCCACACAGTGTTGGGATGCTTCTGTGAGAGCTTGGCAATGAGTTGGTCTAGTGAACCATTTAGATGCTCCACATGTCCATTGGCTTGGGGATGGTAGGGGGTTGTGATAATTCTTTGAAGGGCATTTTTGGTGCAGAATGCCTTCATGATATGCCCTACAAGTTCAGGATTATCATCTGTGATGAGACTTTTGGGTTGCCCAAAGCAGACCACAATATCTTTACCAATAAAGCAGGTGATTGTGGTGGCAGTGTGGTTAGTAGTCATCCACGCTAAAGGCCAACAGGTAAAGTAGTTGACAGCTGTAATGATGTACTTTTTGCCTAGTCTATCCTAAGAGAGGGGCCCAACAATGTCAAGGGCCCATTGTTCAAAGGGTTCCATGGCTTTGATGGGCAGTACAGACTTGGGGGGTGCAGATTTTGACGTATTATTCTTGCATAGCACACAGGTTTAGAGAAGGTCCAAGATGTTTTGGCGCATACAGGGCCACCAACCCTTAAATTTCATTATTTTGAAGAGGTTACAGCCTCTGATGTGACCTAAGGTGCAGTGATAATGCAGTATGGTATCTCCTTGCTGGGTGGTGGGAATATACAGCATCTTCTCACCAGTCTCTGACCGGCAACAAACGTTGCCAGCATCAGTGGTGAACTTGCTTTTTTTGTCTTTTAATTTGGGGATAGTTGTAGAGTTAAGACCTTTGTAGCAGGTTGCTTCAGGGCGCAGGTAGAGCATTGGCCAGTCCGGGTCTAAGCTGTTGTCCCCTGTGATGGACACCACATATAACCTGGAGAGGGTGTTAGCAGTGGCAAGTTTGTTTCCAGGCTTGTATTTGATGCGTAATTGGTAAGGGTACAGGCGCTTGACCCAGCCTGCCTGACGTTGAGTCAGATGGGACTGTTTATTGAAGTACTGGAGCAACTTGTGGTCTGTCAGGACGCAGGGTGAAAAGGTGGCTCCTTCCAGGTAACAACACCATTTCTTGACGCAGTGCACAATTCTTGCTAACTCTTTGTCATGTATGGTAAAGAGCTGCTCTGAGTGGGTAAGCTTCCTGAATTTGTAGGCCAAGGGAGAAAGACACCTTTGTCAGTTTCCACCTGTAGCACGCCCCCTATGGCTCTGTCAGAGGCATCAGCCTTGAGTTTGTACTGGTGGCTCTGGTTGGGGAATTGCAATACAGGCGCAGTTGTAAGTCTTTGCTTCAACTCTCAAAGGCTTGGTCTCCAGCAGGGGTCCAATGGAAGCGCTGTTTAGTGTTTAGGAGCTCAGTGAGGGATGCAATTAGTTCTCCACAGTTGGGGATAAATTTTGCACATAGCAACAATGTCTAGGAATGTCTGCACCTGGCCCATATTAGTGGGAGGCGGCATGCTGGTGATTGCCTTGACTTTGGCAGGGTTGGGTTTTATCCCTTGGGCAGAGATGGTGTGCCCAAGGAATAGCAGCTCCAACTTGAGAAACTTGCATTTGGAGGGTTTAGCTTTTAGCTGATTTTTCAAAGGGTGTTGATGACAGCAAAGAGGTGTTGGAGGTGTCTGGTTTAATCTTGACTGAATACAATGATTTTGTCAAAGTACACAACAACACACTTTCCAATCAGATCTTCAAATACTTTGTTCATCAACATGGCAAAGGTGGAGGGAGTGTTGGTCATTCTGAAGTTCATGACCTGACAATTAAACAACCAGTATTTTGTGAGGAAGGCAGTTTTTTCCTCATCCCCTGGCGCAATGGGGACCTGGTTGTACCCTGCAATGAGATTGATCTTACTAAAGACCTTTGCACTCGCTAGAGTGTCAAACAGATTATCAATCAACAGAAGGGGGTACTTGTTCTTGATGGTTACTTTGTTTAGGGCACACTTATCAGTCAATAAGAAAAGGGACCCATCCTTCTTGGCTACAAAGAAGACTGCAGCCCTGTAGGGTGAGAGGGAAGGGCAGATGAAGCCCTTGTTAAGTGTGTCCACAAGGTGTTGACAGAAAGTTTTGTTTTCCTTGGGTGTCAGAAAATATAGGGGGTGCACTTTGGGTAGCAACCCTTGTAGATGTACAGCATGTTGCATCTCCCAGGGAGGAGGTATTTGGTCTAGTGCCTCACTTAAAACGTCCTTATACTCCTTGAGTAGTGCAGTAAGTGCTAGTGGGGGAGGAGTGACCAAGGGGGAAGCTGCAAGAGGTTTTTTGAAGATAACTTTGACAGAACATTGATTGAAGTCCAGTTTTCACCCTTAAAATTATATGTGCATGTTTATTTTATTCTGAAAAACACAATATCATCCAATAACTTGCTCATTTTGATAGGATATATCTGAAATCCCACCCCATTCCTGTTAAGGGTGATGACAGACATATCACAGTTGATATAGGGACAGTTGTGTTGCAGCCAGTCAAGACCAGCAATGACGTTGTGTCTGAGACCTACCATAATTGGTCCAGAGAGCTTAACCTGGAGGTTACCCATTCTCACTGAGAAGGGTACTGTCTCATGGGTAATTTTCACTCTACAAGAGTCAGCTACTTGTACTGCCTTGAAGCAGCTAGGCAATTGGTCTAGTTATTGAGAGTCAGCAAATGCCTGGTCAACCATAGTGTGGTTGGCCCCAGTATCTACCAAAAGTTTGTAGGTGTTTCCAAGGAAACAGAAGAGATAGGCCAAGTAGGATACTCTATTTGAAGAATGGCTTGCTTGGAGAACATGGTTGTTGCTATGAACCTGGAAGACGTCAAGAGATTCAACATCATGATAATTGTAATCACAGGGGTTCTTTGCAAGGAGAGATTGAGAGCAAGAGTCAAGTGGGGTTTTAGAACTTCTCATATCTACAACCACCAGGCTTTTCCTGGGTCCTTTATTTATGCTAATTGAAGCTCCCCCTTGCAGGGATGTGTTGTGTTCTGAGGCGTGGCACAGACACACAACAGGGAATCCTGACCTTAGGATTAGATTTGTAATAAGTCTTGGTTAGATTTCAGGGAAGTCTATGCAATTACCTTGTGGCCCTGGATGAGTAATCTCTACTAGTTGTGGCTAGAGAGAGGCGCCAAAGTACTGGAAGACACAAAGACAAAAATGTGAATAGAACTTAACTTTATTAATGAATAGGAAAAAGAATATATAGTGGTAGATGATACCACAAAACCCTACCAGGACGGTAGGATCAATTGCCACCAGCATGAGTGGGGCAAGTGAGTTGTGCAGAGTCACAAAACCAAACAATTGTATTTCCCAATTCAGCCATTGACTCATTTTGAGAGGCAAAAGCAAAAGAGAGAGATTTGTTCTCAAAATAGCTCACCAAAGGCAAAACCAAAACATGGTGAATGGCGGCATTCACAACAGGATGCTTAACCCTATTCTCTTGTTGATGGGGCTGGCAGCGGCCCACCTAATTGTGGGCACTGCCAGATGCAGGACAAGACTGGGGTGGTGTGTCATTGGATCTACAGAAGCCTATGGAAGCCTGGTTATTGGCCTCCACAATGGCCTTGTAGCAGTTGCCAATGGAAGTACAGCACCTCACGGGAACCCACTTGCAGATATGGTGCTTGAGCCCATTGACTATTAGTGTAAGGAGCATGGCATTCCCGTTGGTGACGGCTTCTGGGACGGCGGCAAGGGCTTGTTGCCAGGATGAAAGATATTCAGGGACAGACCCAGTCTGTTAAATGGCCAGGAGGGGAGTTCCCACTACAATAGGTGAAAACATTTCACTGTAGCGGGACTTTGCAGCATCCTAAACAACGCCCAAGTGATATCTATCTCCTGGCTGGCCCATTTGGTGAACCACACTGCAGCAGGCCACATAAGGCGCCCTAATGTGGTGAAAATCCACATGGGCTCAGGCACCTGACAGATACAAATGTGTGTTTCAGTTGATTGGAGCCAAATTACAATGTCAGCTCCTTTGACACCACCCGCAAAAGAATCAAGTTAGAGATTTAGCATGCATTGTGACAGGTCTGATTAGGGCAGGGTGACACTTGTGTTGTGCTGCTCAAGGAGGAGTTTATTATACACGCTTGTGAGTACCAACTGGTCTTGTAGATAACATACCCCTCAGGAATGTCTCCCTTGGGGACTGGAAGGAAAGTTTCTTGATGGGGAGTAGCCATACAGCTTGTACTCTGTTCTTTCTTAGGGGGAATTTTATTTTAGGTAGGTTTTAAACCTACCGCTGCTATCACTGTTGCAACTTAACCAATTAGAGTTCAGTGTTTGATTGGGGAAGATAACAGTACAATAGAAAGGACAGGAGTGAATAGAGTAAGGTCTTGTTTATTGTAGAATATTGTGATTAATATACTACATGGGGAAAGCAACCATGCCACAAGGGGGTGGCATGGTGACATTTTTCATGTAAGGTTCAAAGCTGAGGAATAACTTGTGCAGGGATCAACAGGTCAAATTGGTAGCGCTCCTAATTAGGAGAAAGTGCCTGAAATTTGATACTCCTTTGGATTGGTCCATGTTGTTAGATACTTCAAGGGGTAACTCTTCAAGCGCCTCCTGTGTATTGTAATATACATTAGCAGGCAAGGAGGGAGACTTTTATTGCAACACTTTATTTATTTCTTCTTTATCAGGCAATTATCTTTTAGGACAGGCTTCTTGATCCAGAAGGCAACTTTCCTGGTCTGGAATGTTGGGTTCTGGATCAATTGTTGGAGAGGGGTAATTACTGCTGGCAGTCAGGGGTTCTCCTCAACCTGACTGCTTAGCAGTTTTTTGGCTCTTCACTATCTTCTTCTCTTTCCTATTCTTCTTCTGTATGCTTGTTGTCTTTGCTTTCTTTGTGGCCCAAGTGGAAGAAATTGGCCTTGGGTTGCTTGCAACCCAGAGAGAGGTGCCCTAATTGCCCACACTTGTAGCAAGTGCAATTATTTGCAGAGTTGTTGGTTGAGGGCATAACACTGTGTGCTGGTTTCTTCAGGGGATTTTTCTCCAAGCTCTTGCCCTTGGATTCACTTGCAGAAAAGGATGTGGACTTCTGATAATCTGGGAAAGGAATCTCAAATTGCTCCTTAAATTACCCCAAGTGATGCATTAGCTCTGGAACTGTTTGAGCATCATAAATATCAGATTTAAGTGCAATAGATAACTCACAGTTAGGACATACATAGTTTAGAAGGGCTCCTTTCACATCCACAAAGGTGGCGGCTCCCATGGAGACCAAAGTCTGGGCTTCTAAGTAGAAACATTCTGAAAACTCCATGAGAGTTTTGTCTTTCTTGATCTTCCCTTCTGTGAATTCCATCTTATGGCAGAGAAGAGCTTCTTCACTACCAAATTCAGCTATCAAGGCTTGTGACACATTCTCATAGGTCTAACCTTGTTCTGGCAGTCTGTGCATGATTATTGTTTGTGTTTCCAAATCCAGACAGTTAAAGATAGCTGTGTTCTTCAATATATTATCTGCACCATACATCAAGTTGAGTATAAGTGGAGGAACATATGCAAATTTGCCTTCTTGTCAAACTTGGGAAGATTTGTGGGTTTAAATTTCTAGATCACAGAAGAAGTACTATATTTGTAACTTCTTCTGGGCAGAGGGGAGGTATTCCTCATATTTGAGGCACGGAATTGTACCTCAGATGCTGCGTCTCTAGGGTTGTTGCTAGTCCAAGATGTTGAAGCCGCAGCCCCAGGTAAGGGCGTCTCACTACTGTCCAGTACTGGTTCAGCCACATAGACCTTACACATTGTACGGCCTATATTGTCCTCATCACTCTCATAACTATGAAAGGAGCAGTGGTCTTCAGACAGCACCTGGCTATTGGAAGAGAGAACACTTGGGCTTCTTATGGTAGTGACTTGTGGTTCTGGCTCCAACCCTGTCTGGTGTGGGTACAACAATAGTAGTTGCTCCATCTGCTATTGTAACAGCTGAATATTGCTGCATTGTGATTCTACCTCTTGAGCAAGATACTCAATTGTTCAATTAGCGGTGTGTAGTCTGTCTTCAAGATTCTCAATTTGAGAATCCTGCCTGTCAAATAACACACTGTTATTTCCATGAGCAGCCTACTGGCTGTTACCTAGTCTCTCAAGATCATTGTGGTTATCTTCTGTATGGTTGTGGTTATGATCAATACACTTTATAAGCTTAGAAAGTTCCATATAAAAATGGCTACAATCAACAAGATATTGTCAAAAGCCCTTATCAATATTACTAACATGCTCAGATGGCTCCTCCACGTCCTGCTGGACTATGGCAGTGGCCTCCTTGTTAGGCTCTATAGCAGAACCATCCTCAATCATCCTCACAGAAAAACAGAGCAGCTTGACCTCATTATATAGATAAAAAAAGGTAGCTTCTGCTCCCTTGAAATGATGTGTTACTGTACAGAGACAGTTTTTGTCAACCCCTTTATGCTCTAGCATTGTGCCAAGCATCATGGCAACATAGTTGGTCAGGTGTTCCTTGATCTGTGCAGAACATGTAGCTGTATATTTCTGGTGACCAACTAAGCTATTGATTTAGTGGATGATGTTGGACATAGAACTTACAAGCTTGTTGTACAGGATTAAAGAAATGCCTGTTAATTATTAATCAAGTTCTCTGATGCAATATAAGGGGTAGTTGATATCCCAGATGAATACAATTGTGGCAGATTGCAGGATGGTCAAAACTATGTAAGTACTCCTTTTCTTGTTTGATCAGTTTTATTTGTAAAAAAACTGGTTGTGAGTAATTCATGTGAAGCTCCTAAATTTCTCTTTGGCTGTTGTGCCATATGATGGCAGTACCACCAGCTTCTCATGTGCTTCCCTGTTTTGATAAGCACTGCAGTACATGCTGCCTATAACTTGCTCCAGCTGTTGCTGGGTAGGCTCCACATTCCCATCAACTTCAAGTGGTACTGGAACATCCAGGTGTAAAGCAGAGTGGTCCTCTATTTGACAGGGGTGCTGCATATCAGCCATAAATTGATCAAAAGCAACAAAGTTGCTAGGGAGACCATTCCTTGCCCAGCAAGGCAATTAATCTCCATAAAGAGCCTATCAGGGTGGTCCTGCTAGTGGTGGAGGAAAGCATGGAGAAAGTCATATCCATTCCCTCTCTGGGTAAAAGACAAGTACTTGGTTGGGCAACAAGTACCATTGGGCTGTTGCATGCTGAGTGAGCATCAAATGTTGTAACATAGACTATGGTGTGTGCTATTTGCTTAAATTGGATTATAATTGGTATACTTTACACTAAAATAAGCTCTTAATAAAAGACTATACTAGTGTGAGTAATATGTATATTGTGTAAATTCAATTGATTATTAATGTAACAAGGGAAGAGTTTTATAGGAAATTTGGGATTAATCTTTAGCCACTGATACTCTGATAAGGCTTCAAACTCAGATCATATTGGCATTCAGCCCATCAATTAGTGTGATTGTTTGATGGGCTAAATAACCCTTTAAGGTTATGACTTGTTGATCAACTGGTCTGGTTGTTCATCTGTGCTACACATCTACTTGGATCTTTGAGCTTGAGCCTAATTAATGGAAGGTGTATTGATGTCAGTAATGGCTAGTTTTCACTAACCACATTACAACACTGAAAAAGTGTTGAAATGGGTGCTGCTTTCAAAAAAGAGTACCTCTCCCTCCAAGAAAAGCCAGAATGAACTCAAGAGGGACACAATGTAGAATCTGGTGCATAGGGGACACAAGAGGGATGAGATGTTGAGACACTAACATCTACAATTACTACTTCTTGCAAAAGTGGTTCCCTGAGTGATTCCCTGACTGATCATTAAGCCACTGGTACTCTTATCAGCTGCCCATATTATACAGGGATAAACCATTCCATATCCTAAGCAGAACATTACCTGGAAAAGCCTCATGACTACCATGATGTACATGGACAGCATGTGGCTTCCCATGATACTATATAATCTCCAATATTCATATCAATAAGGTATTATTCTCTTTTTAGTTTCTCTCTTTATTTTGTTTATTATACTTCTCAGAAGTACATACACAGCATTAGAATACCTGAAGAAGGGATCTAAATTGATAAAGTTTAGGTCTGGATAATTGATATTAAATTGGATACTAACCTTTTTGCTCAGCCTCTTATATCCAATTTCTTAAAAGTATCCCTGTATTTTTGTATGTCTGATAATATTTTTATAGTTTGAAGGTTTGAAATTTCTTTGATTAAAGCTTGACAGATTTGGTTATTTTTACTTAATGACAAAACTTACATCTGGTTATATGGGTAGCTTTGTTTTTTAACTGCCAAAGTTAGCAACTGATTGGATTTGATTTTTGTTGGGAATCTGGCAGCTTTATTTAGTTATAATGCAGCAAAGCCAGTCTCTGTAATGTTGTTTGTTAGAAAATTGGTTGGCATGAAATAATTGATGTGTCATATTCCTACCCCAAAAATCATTAGCTAAAATATTTTTTGTGTCCATTTTGTTGTTGATGGAAATCCAGTACAGTAGTTTTAAAAACTATGGCAACAACCAAAAATACCTCATATTTAAACAAAATGATTTCAGATTTGAACAAAATCCAAGTTGCACAAAATTCAGGATTCAAATAATTTAAAAAATTTAATTAATAAATGAACTGTCAAATGAAAAACGAAATTTCACTAGCCCACTATCCAAAATTATATCAAATATCAAGCAGTGGTGTTTTATAACCACAAACAAAATGAACTGATACAACAAGTGAGATGAATAGATGCTGTTCTGCAGTATATTATAATACAATTAGGATTCATATGAGGCACCAACAGAAGGACTAAAATAAACAAAATTTGAGCAATTGGGAAGTGAGATTCCACAAGCACAAAACAAAATGAAGTCACACAAGATGTGTAGTATGAGCAGCCTAAAATAGAAAAATAACAGTTTAGCAGCCAATCAACAGCTATTCAGTTTAGGAACAGAGGCATTTTATTCATTTCCATGGATCTTTATTTGTGTATAATGGTTTTGAGAACCTTCCAAATATGGGCTCAAGATTACAATAAAAATAAATCATATAATTTTAAACTTCTACTTTTAGTGATTTTATCCTAGGTTTTATTGTACACTTGGTTTTTAACAGCAATATCTTTGACAGCGCCAGAAGCCAAGTCAACAGCAGCCAAGCCAGCTTCAATAGAGGCCAGGCTCAGGGTGTGGAGGCACCTATTTACACCCAAGCCGTTGAGGCAGGTAACAAGGAAGCCAACCTATATCTGACCCCCAACCCATATGGCTTTGGCTTTTTCAACAGTCACATAGTGTCTAACTCTGCCCCTGCTCCCGTACCCAACCCCGCACAAGATGCCTACCAACAAATCAATCAGGATGGCAACCTCAATTTGGTACAAATTGCTGCCATCACCCAACCTGCCACCCCTATAGCCAATCAGGCTTCAGCTCCCCTGGCCCAGCGCCCCAAACACAGAAAAAGTACCACTCAGATTCTTCAGGAAAATGCAGCGCTGAACTTGCAGGGTCTGTCATGGGACCAGATTGCCGCCCAGTTGCAATTCACCTGAGCCACAATAATGTGGGAATTCTGTTGCAACTGAACCAATGAGGGTTCAGTACATGGAACTGGGGAAGACAACAGTCCAATAGGACAGGACAGAATAATAAGAATAAGGTCTTGTTTATTGTAGAATATTGTGATTAATATACCATAAGGGGAAAGCCACAAGGCCACAAGGGGGTGGCATAGTGGGAAGTTCCATGTAAGGTTTGGAGCTGAGGAATAACTTGTGCGGGGATCAGCAGGTTGAATTGGCAGCGCTCCTAATTAGGATGGAGTATCCGCCATTTGACATTGCCATCAGACTCATTCATAACTTTAGATACGTCAAGGGGCGGCTCATTGAGCGCCCCCTGTGTATTGTAAGATACATTAGCAGGCAAGTCTGGAAACTTGGTTGCAACAATTCAATAACTTAATGAATAAGGGGAATCTGATTGGGACAGCCAAGAAGCCAAAAGAAGCCCCCAAGTCCCAAATCAATGAGGCATATCCAATAATTCTTGACCTCCTCCAGCAGGACCCCAAGCTTCCCCTAACCCAGGTCCGCAAACAGCTTGCGCACCATAACATATAGGTCTCTGAGCGCATGATGCAGCTCTGGATGCACAGAAAGGTGGCTTCCATACAGGTTCTTACCAATTTTGCCGGCGACCAATGGGATGGAGCTGAGGATTCCCCATATGACACCACAATTGAATCAACCCTGGTCAGATGTTTGACAAGTCTATCAGATGACGTCATGTTTATCTCCTATTAAAAGCTATCAATTGTGTTTGACAATTTTGGTGAGCAAGGAAAAGCCACTGCTAAGAATAGAAGGAAGAAGGTCAAGAAGGGGACATTCATTGGTGCATTTCTGGCTGTTTTGGCCAATGGTTCTATCTACTATCAGACAAACCCAGATTTCATTGATGGGTACTCATACAGCCACATCCTCAGTGGATTGCTCAACTCCTGGGATGGGTCAGATTCCAAGTACCAGGTTTTCTTGAGCCATCAGATGGAGGGTAGCTCCACCACCCTTGAGGCCATCAAGCAACACGGGCACCAGGCCTCAGTCTACCCTGCTGGCCATGCAGACGTCTATCTGGCTGATGTCGTCTTCTTCAACATTGGAGATACACTACAGGAGCGCTGCCCTCAGGCTTTAAACAACCTCTATCTTGGGGTCCTTGACCACAATTTTCTCTTTGGTCACCAAATAGTGACTGACTTGTTTACGCAAATGGTTTTCCATGTGAACATGGGCAACCAATCACGCAAGGATAAGTGCCTCCAACCCCGTGCCACAGCCACCTACCAGCCCCATCCACCCAATCCCAGACCCCCCAGGCCAGCACTTCCTCAATGTCTTCCTTCTCGCGCTATTCTGCCTACTAGGCATCACTCTTCACTGCCCCAATAAAAACCTCTGTTGCAAATGTTTTATTTTTATATTATCTTTATTTTGAATTTCAATTTTTCATGTTCTCTTTGTTTATAAGTATTTTATTCTTTATGTTCAGCTTATTTCTATAAAATCATATATTTACTATGTCATGTATCTAGATCCAGAACACAGTTATTTTTAGTACCCAGACACAGCCCCTTGTGAAAATATTAACAACAATTTATGATCAGCTAAATTTGAATTAGAAAATTATGTGTTAACTGTGTTTATATAAAGTTGTTACTGATCCAAATTCAAAACCATAATGATAAACTTTAAGCCAATCAGGAGCCAAGCCATAAAGTGATTGTTGTGATATAAAGGGACATTCAATAATTCTTTGGTGTATATGCACTAATAAATATGATTGGCTGGATGTTTTGCCAATGTACGCCATGACTGCTGTACAAGAAGTTGATGGATTAGTGCCCAATCAGCTGCTAGGATAGCACTAGTCCATCAACAACTTGCCACAGCAGCAATGGCGTACAATGGCAAAACATCCAGCCAATCATATTAATTAGTGCACATACACCAAAGAATTATTGAATGTCCCTTTATGTCACAACAATCATTTTATGGCTTGGCTCCTGATTGGCTTAAAGTTTATCATTAAGGTTTTGAATTTGGATCAGTAAAAATTTTATCTAAAAACAGTTAACACTATAATTTTCTAATTCAAATTTAGCTGATCACCAAATTGTTGTTAATATATTCACAAGGGGCTATGTCAAGCACCAAAAATAATATGGTAATCAAGGAAACAATGACAATACAAAGCAAACAACACATATTGAGATGAGCATAAAACATAAAAAATGGGTAAAAAGATGGGATAATGTAGGAAATGCAAAAACTAAAAGGAATAAACAAAGAGGCAACAGTATCAAAATAATTTGGAATTTATTGGGGCAAAAGCTATAAAAACATATGAAAATGTTAGTAAAAAATCAATGAGAGAGTTGGAGAAGCTTTTGAAGGATCACAACTTGGCAATTGCCAAAATCAAATACATTGACCGCAAGGTCAAGGCAAAAGTGAAGGCTGCTGTCCCTACAGGGGACAATATTGACAAGGTGTCTGCCATGGCACTTATGGCCAAGATGCCAGACACCTCCAAAACAACAATTGAACACCTTTTAAAATGTCCAGAAGACCGTTGTGGAAGGCCTTCAATTCAAGTCCTTTACCCTCTCTGTGCCGTCTGTCTGAGTCAATAACCTGAGATGTATGCACATCTCAAGCCAGCCAGAATTAGGGACACAGAATTGCCAGCGCAATTGCTTGTGATAAGAAGGGCCAAGGCTGCGGGCAAAGAGGAAACACACAAAGGTAACTTAAAAATAAAATTAATAAAAATTCAAAATTATTACCTTTTTTAGAAAGCATAGACGGTGAAATCTGCCGAGTCCTGGTCCCCTTTGTCCCTACCACGTTTTATGCTAACTACGCCAATAATGTGGCCAAGCAGCTGTTTCTGTCCCCCCTGTCTTTCAGGAGCTTTAAGACAGAATTCACAGGTTCTTACCAATGACAGGAGACACACTTGCAGGACTTACCCATGCTGATAGGGCATCCAAGTGGGCAGTTACTGCCTATAATGATTCCAAATGATTCTCTTGGACTTGCTGATCCTTGGTTGAGCTTACTGTGTAAACTCCATTGAGCTTTTTTGGGACGTCCCGGTGAGGCTCCCATTCAAGAATATACCAGAGATGAGCCATGCCCATGCAGCTGCTTGCTTCTGCTTCCCGGTGTAGAACACACTCTCTTACCTGCTGGAGAACTTTGGGTGTGTGTTTGGAAAATTGGCTGTTGCGTGTGCAACAGCCGTCAAGAAAACCAAAATCCTTCTTGCCAACTTTGGGCTGGCCTAGAGCACTGACAAGACAGGGGTCCCTGCAGCCATGGAGCTGACCTTTGCTAAAACCAAACATAAGAAAAAAACACAGTATACAATAAGCTGTGTGAGTTTACTGAGAGCCTTTGCTGAGAAAAGGCTTCACCTTGTGGTTTACCTAGGATATCTTTTCTTCTTTGGGATGGGCGCCAGCGTAGAGGACCTAGACAGGGTCTTTCTTGGGATCAACAAGGCCTGGCTCTCATTAGACAGGAAGAAGGTCCCCCCAGGTACAACTCAGATGATCACGTAATCCAAGAAGCCCTGGTCCTGGCAGGAATCTATGGGTTTGCAGCCCCACCAGAGAAGCTGCTCCTGCATTCTCACCTAACAATACTCCCTTTTACCAGCTGCTACAAATATTTTAATCAGGGTGTATCCACTGTCTATTGTGTGGCGGTGGAGGTTGTGCACCACCTCCATTGCTGGGTGGGTACATTCCAAAGAACCTATTACAGGCGCTCCTAATATATTCTATATTCCAATAAATTTATTTACACTTTAGATTATTTTAATTTATAATAATTTTTATAATTTTTATTTTAGCAAACAAGTTTTGCAAAATAAATCCTGGAGACAGTTTTCATAAAAGCATACTAATATATGTTAATAAACTATACTTCTAATTTGTACATTTTACATTTAGTTTTTAAATTACATTTTATATTTATTTGATAAGAGCAATATAAATATATCACGTAATCAAGTATCAAGTGTTTGGGATAGCCTCAGATGCCATAATAAAAAATTAGTATGAAATAAATAAATTTCTAGCCCTCATTGATGATCCTGCTGAATGTGATTGTGGGCTTAGATGCTTCTTAATATAAAATTATAATTAATAAATCTTAAATAAAAAATTTGAGAATATAAAAAGAATTGGACGCGCTAAGCCTTTAATTGATTAGCTGTTTACAAGGCACTCAGGGATGAACAAATCAGTGTGACCATAGAATTTGGCCACCGTCGCAGCTGAGAGGGTGTGGATCATGGCCTGCAGAAATTAAAGAGGTCCTCAGTCCCAGTTGAGGTCCCTTGCTTGACAACTTGCTTGAGCCACCCAAAAACTTCCCTGATGGGATTCAGGAAGGGTGAATAGGCAGGGAGGAAGAGAAGGCACAAATTTGATGTGGCTAACTGCTGGGGGCCCACTGCAATGCTGGTGTCAATTGATGGAAATTCTTCAAGAATATCTGCTACCTTATGGATACCAACATTATCCAGCACAATTACATTGGTGAAGCCCAGGCTTGTGCGCCTCAGGTGCTCCTGGACCAATTGGAGGAATGACAAGAAGGTATGGCTGTTGTGTGAACCCAATATCATTTGATAGAGCTCAATCCTCTTTGGAACAAGGAGAGCCATCATCAAATAGGCTGTGGTGCATACTGCAGCACACCAAGATACCCCATCATTGGAGCCTTTTGGGACATACCCATATGCATTGCACATAGACAAAGTGAATACCAATTCATCAATATAGTAGAATTTCACTGTCCCTTTGTTTTTGAGGAAAGTGTAGGCCTCAGTGTATTTTTCTGAGTCTTGACACTAGTTGGGCTATTCCAATTGTACAGAGATACCCCAAGCTTTTTCCAGGAAAAGCATACTTCCTTCACCAGATGGTAGTAAAAGGAAATTGAGGCCTCAACCCCAAAAGTAGATTTGACCATGGCCTGTATATTTGCCTGCTCAAGATGACAGTTCTGGGTTATCCGCTGGCGGATTGCCCATTTGTGCTCCTTGGTGAGCATGGTTGACACACGCAAGGATTTCTCTGTGGCAAGGACTCAGCCAGTATTGATGAATTTGTTGAAGGTCTTGGAGGCGTATTTGGTATCCCCCCAACAAGAGCCACGGCTGCCTTGTAATCACCAGATTCCCGAGTTATCTTGAGCAGGATGATGCATTTGATATCAGGGATGCGCTTCTGAGCGGCTTTGCAGAAGTTGGTGAATCTAGATCCTGATTGGAGACTTGCTTGCAAGGCATAGGCACCTTGGTATAGAAGACTGCAGCTTTCTTTAACACCAGCTGTTCCTCATCAGTTCTGTAGAGCTCAGGCTTCTCATCCTCTTCCTGGTTGCCATCACTGACATAAGGCTTGCAGCTAGTGTCAAGCATAGGCTTAACCTTCTCCAGCATGGCTGATGGGACCAACTCTTGATGGTACACAATGTCAAACACATACAAAGTAAGTTCCACCTCCTTGTTTCTAACTATTTTTGTTGTGGTCACCTTGGTGGGCTTTCAGGCCAGCTTGAGGACCCTTGGGTTGATGCTCCGCACCCTATCAGCTTTTGCTCCTTGAACTGGTTGTGTCAGTGCAGCATAACTATTGAACTCTCCTCTCCCATCTCCTTCCTGAGTAGGCACTTGTGTTGCACTAACTCTATTCTTTGACCTGCAAGGGCCACCACAACTGCAGTGCACAACAGGTCAATTGTTATTCTGTTGGTGTGTTCCTTCCATTTTGAGAATTTAATAAAATGCTAAATAACTTTTAATTAAGTTACTCCCTAATTTTAATTTTTGCTTTTATCTGAATATGGATATTTGATTAATATTTCCCCCCATATCCCAATTATAGATTTTTTATTTCTTATTTAGCTGTTTCTGGTTTACAGCGCTCATTTCAAACACCCTAAAAAAATTTCACCCATTTCCCCAGATTTTACTGCCAAATTAAGCACCCAACACAATTATTTTAAAATTTGTGTTTCAGATTGTGTGCCTTTTTTAGATACCTTGGTATCATTCTTGATTACAATTCATTGCACACAACATTTGAGTGATTTCATTTACATAGTGAGTTGCTATTGTGTTTCAGGTTTGGGTTGAGATTTGACCCACTGCGCTTGGGTGTATTTTGTCACCCATTCACATAGTAAACATATGTACACCAAAAGTCAGCTCACACTGTTTTGTTTGTGAATTGATGTATTTCAGATTATATTTTGAATGGTTTCCTTTGTGTGTGAGCACTTATTTGCTGTGTTGACCCATTTTGCCCATTCATGCCAAAGATCCCTGTTAACAGAGTGTATATTTTAACCTGATAGTTGGATTTTGTTCAAATCTGAAATCATTTCATTTAAATCTGAGGTATTTTTTGGTTATTGCCATAGCTTTTAAAACTACTGTATTATGTTATATAGTCTAAACCCCTTGGGGGCTTAATGGGGTTGAGGCGTGGAGCAGTTAATCTGTATGGGTTGACAAAATCTGCTCCAATAAATGCAAAGCATTAAATTGGGGTCCAAAAATATGGTAGTTTTTAATAAAATGGATCATTGAATTTAAGCCAATATTAATCATGCTTAAAGAGAATAAAGGGTGTTTTAGTATTTTGAATGTAAAATGTTGCTTTTCCTTTTGGATTTTAAGTATAATTTAAAAAATAAAAAAGCATTTTTATTCATGAGAAGTTGATGCAGCTTGGATTTATTGGGAAATTATGGTGTTCATTAATGAAATGGATTGTTAAATTTAAGCCAATATTGGTAATATTTGAAAAAAATAAATGATATTTAGTGTTTAAGATGTAAAGTGTTGCTTTTCCTTTTGGATTTTAAATATAATTTAAAAAATAAAAATTGCAGAAATGCCTTTTATTAATGGGAATTCGATACAACTTGGATTTATTGGGGTTGAGGAAAACTGGTTGTTTCAGATCAGTGTTAAATGTATGTCTTTTTTAAATTCTTATAAGAAAACAGTAAATAAAATTTAGTCATGTGTCGGAAATCGGTCCGTGGTTTTTAAAATAGGATTTAAGCTTAAAGTATATAAAATAAGCTACTCAAAAGAAAAAAGAAATAATAAAGATTGTTTAAAAAGGAGTTATGCCATCCAACTTTCCATCATAATTATGGAAATTCGGTTGAGGGAACGTCTTCTTGGCCCTCGATCATCTAGGTAGGTTTGGAGATGAGGTTGTGATGATGGGGATTGATCATCTTTGGAGGTGAAGCGTGGTTGTTGGCCTTTTTGAAACATGGACATATTTTGGTTTTTTATGGATATATTGCCTAGGGAATGTTAACATTTTTGCGGTACATCTTTACATCAGGGTTGGTATTTAATGATAGCATGTCTTTATAATTTTGGTTGGTGTATGCCAGATGACTTTTTCATCTGCTTTGGCCTAGGCAAGTGGGATTAGCCGGGGCCTTTGCACTTTTGTTAAGACGCTTACGTCAAGCTTTGGAGGACTGCGATGAAGGTCTGAATTTTAGGGATTGATGGGTGAGCTGGGGGCTGATTTTTAAACGCTTGGCTTGGGTTTAAAGCCGTATAAGCTCGGCAATGCTACTTCACATGCCCGAGTTCCACGGGGATACCGGCCAGACTGGCATTAATGCTGGCGGTTGGAAGCAATCCATGGAGAGGGGGCCAGGCAAGGGATGTGGAGAAGGAGCCGAAAAGAATCCACCGAAGTAGGATCACTTTAGATGTCAAGGATTGGTTAGAAGGGATGGATTGTGGGGGAGACGTTAAATGAATGCGGGGACGAAATAAGGTGATATTAGCGCCAAAGAAGGAGCAAATTCTTCATGTTTTTGAGAAACGCTAGAGAAAAGCTTCGGGAGAAGAGGCCGGCCGTTCTCACCAGGGCGCTTGGTTACGCGGGAAACGTACTTGCGCCGCCATCGGTGGAGATACCAAAGCCCCCGTCAGCATCCAAGCCTGCTGAGATTAAACCAGCCCTGGTTTCAAGCAAAGAGAAGCCTGGGGAACCTAACGCTGCTGGTCCGCGCCAAGGTCATACTCGCGTTGCTTCGGTTGAAACTCCTTTTTCCCCAACCAACCCCGAACCATTCCCGCCATCAACTGAAATACCCTGTGTCCCTGAGCCTCACCCCACAATCAAAGGTGCATCGCCAACCATCCAAGACACTCCGCCTGCTTCAGAGACACCATCCACTGTTAACGCTGAGCCCCATGTCTCTGGAACATCACCGCCGAGCGAAGCTCCCTTCTGCAAGCTTTTAGACGAGCCTAGGTCCTCTAAAGCATCTCCAATCATTGAAGCTCAAGTCTTTCCAACTGTTGAACCTCCCCTATGTGGATCAGTAGATCCAGAAGCCAAAGCTCCTGTCTCCGAAACACCACCAATCATCGAAGCCCACGTTTGCGACCCCCGATCGTCTTCAGAGGAATCGTCAGCTTGTAACTCAGAAGACCACCAATTTGAAACGCTCTCATCGGAATCTTCGCCCAAGTTTTTATACGCCGCATGTGACTCTGAAGCCATGACTCCCGCTTCGGAAGCATCCCCCAAAATTAAACATTTGGCAGATGAACCCTTGAACTGTGAATCTTTGTCCGACCATGTATCCCCTGGCTGGGATCTCAAAGGACAAGAAACCACTCCTCCAATCTACAATTCACAAGTCGAACCCCATACTTTGGACTATGAAGCTCCTTCCTCACAGCCCAATGCTATCTCTTCTGAAGAGTCTCCGGAACTGGAAACGCAACGCCTCGTTAACGAAAGTGAAGCACTTCCAATCTCGGTCCAATCATACCACGAGAGGGTCCCGCCCACGATAGTTGAACCGGAATCGCTTGAGACTTTCCTTGAGGATCTTCCCGCCATGGATGTATCCAACCTGTTCCGGGGCTCTGCCAGCCCCTTCCTCCCCTCGTTAGCGTTGAAGGCAGCCTCGCTACACAAGCTTCCGGATCTCGCGCCATTCGAAAAGGCAAACGACGGTCTCTTTATCGAGCCTACACCCCCGCAAACTGCCCCCAACTACTGCAATGCGGATTCCTTTGACGATTTCTACGCCATCATCCAAGCAGAAAGTACTGAAGATTTCCTTGATGTCCAAACACCCATGCAAGAGCAAACCATTGCAAACCCAACTTTGGCTAGACCTGTAGCTGTCCCGATCGAACATCAATTGATTGTGGAGTCCTTTTCCTCCGAAACCATCATCTCTCCTCCTCTAACCCAAGCCGCTGAACATCTATCCATTGCTGAGACTATGGAGGCCCCAATTGAATCTCAAGCTGTTGAAGATTCATTCACAACTAAGGATATGTATGAGCCTATTGAAGCACAACTAGCTGAAGAGTCAACGGTTGCTGACACCATTGAAGCCCCAATCGAAACTCAAGCTGTTGAAGATATATTCGCCACTAAAGATATACCTGGGCCCGTTGAACTTCTTAAAGAACCAACAATTGTTGAAACTAAGGCAGACTCAATTGAAGCGCAAGATGGACAAGGTTCATTCACCACTAACGATATGCCCGAGTCCGTTGAAGCACAAGTTGCTGAGGCAATAGAAGCACCAATTGAAACTCAAACTATCGAGGATTCAATCACCCATAAGCTTATACATATTCATGCACAGATCACTGAAGATTCAACTGACATGATATCTTCGGAAGATCCCAGTCAAGTCCTTACCGACTGCTCCAATAACAGCACCAACCAACTAGACATGACATCTAAATCCTTACAAACCCAACAAGTTACTCTTAACGAATTGGCTGAAACGAATACAGATGTTACTCTTACAAGAAGCCTGGAACCCACTTCTCCACCCTCCCATAAGCACTATTTTACGCATTTCCTTATCATGGCTCTACCCTGCATCAGCCAAATCATCACAGCGACCTGCATTCTATCCCCACTCCTATGGCCAGTTAGCTTCATGTACATCTGTTTCATCCTCCACGATAAAGCACACAGCAGAGGCTTCCGCACCCCCTCCTCCAAAGATTGGGGCCTTGGCCATGTCATTGCAGAGTACTTCCCAACAAGGCTCCAAACTGAAACCACTCTTGACCCCAACAAAAAGTATATCTTCCTTTACCACAGCGAGCCCAAGTCAGATTCCTCACTGGCTGCATTTGCTGCATTCACATCTCAATTCAAACACCACATCTACTTCATGACTCCAAAGAAGGAATTCTCTTCTCCGCTGTACCGTGAAATCCTGCTTTCCTCCAAGATGGCAACAAACACCAACTCCACTATACTGCGTATCCTCCAGCATGGCCACTCATGCTTAATTCCTATCAATGATCATCCCAGCTCCATAGCACCCGATCTGCTTGAAATTGCCAGCATCACTGGGTAATCTTGCATAGTTAACCTTTGCTAAATTTTAGTGCTTCGCTTGTTCCTGTCTATGGTTTCAGAAAGGACTCTACCATACATCCCCCCACAAAGTTTGAAGAGGTCATGGGCATCTTGGGGATGCCAACCCCTTGCTTCTATGGCCAAGAAGGCCGCCCATCGCTAGCCAGCCTTCCAGAAGATAGAAAGGCTATCAACATCATCGGTAAAATATTATCTTTCCTAGCTAACTTTATCAGTTGGAGAACCTACTCCCTCTCCTGTCAGTCAAATCAACCAGGACACTGAGCAACTCCAGCACTCCTACTTCTTAAACGCTACTGCCCTGCATCTCAAGTACAAATATCTGGCATGACCCTCTTCAATAGTTGATCCATCATCAAATAAATTTCCAATTATTTCTGTTTAACTTTCCAACCCTCACTTGACTATCAAGGCAGCATGAAGATGTTTTTTACCAGTTTCCAGCCACCCAATCCAAATGTAGGCTCGACCAACTTAGTTTCTGACAAGCTCTTCTTCCCAAACTGACAGGATATAGTGGCCAGATCCCAGGGAAAATTCAACCTTTGTATACTTTTGATCAACCAAATTTCTTAACCCTAACCCTAAACCAATTAAAATCCACTTGGTTCTTATTGGCCTATTCTCTGCCACTGTTTAAAAGTAGCTGCCAAACTGTAGCTTTTATGGGGTGTAACCCTACCAGATCAGGTTCCACTTCAAATTTGATCCCAACTGTCATGGCCCATACCAGAGTCTGACCGAACTTCCACGGGGAAGGCAGGCTGGGCCTGGAAGGTCAAGTACACAATAGGCGCAATTCTGACCAGATAGTTGACTGCAGTAGCTAGGGAACACCAACTCCTAGTATGGGGCACGACCTGGTTGGCCAGACCCAATACTGTGATATAAACAAACCCAACTTACTGAAGTCCTGGTCAGAAGGCACAGTTGGCAGGGGAGGAGTAGGAGGAATCTCCAGCATGGAGGGTGAAATGATCACTCTTGGTGGCCAGGAGAGAGCAGATACGTAAGGTTGTAAGTGTAGTGGATCTACTAATAAATGCAAAAAGAATAGTTATATTGGCGAAAAGTAGATAGTTCTTGCAAGAAAACAATGAATCCTGAGCATAAAGTTGTTTATTTTAAGATGTCAACAGTGAGGAGGGCTTCTCCTCCTCACTACTTATACTGACTGGTACTTTTGTGGCCTTTTGGGCCACCAGAGAAGTGATGGCATCAATTTCAGTTGAACTTACCATTTTCACTGGAATTTTTTACTTGGGCCAGGAGGTGGGTGGTCATTGGTTTTATAACATGAACCTTTCTTGAACTGCAGCATGCCAAGGCGCCACAGTTATTTATAGATCCCACAAGCAATTGAACGCTCAATTGTGCTCCTGATGTACTATTTCCCAAAAGTTGAGAGGCCCAAATTTGATGATAGAATTGAATCCAGGGATTCAAGACTTGTGTGTTTCTCAAATCCTGGGCCATTTGTTAGTTGAAAGGGGGTTTCTTGCTCTGGGAGGTACTTGATAAGGGTTTCCAATCTGTAGAGTTTTTTGCCTCTAGGAAGGCCAGCTGATTGTTCAGGGCATTCTGGGCCCTGACACCAACTAACCCCAAGCTGAACCTTCTATTAAATGTGGTGCCATGGAAATTTAAAACATGTATTCCCTGAAGCTTATAGATAATTGGCCCAAGGTTTTGGTGGCCCAAAATTTTTCTCACCGCTTTGCCATGGGTCTCAGGCCTAACTCTATTGATCTTCTGAAACTGGGGCTGCTTTTTGATAAGCTCTTAACTTTGGGAAACCCCCATCACTCAGCTTGACCCACTATGGAATGTAAGCTAAGGCTTATCAGGAAGATCCAGCATCCCAGTTCTTACAGAGGTTGCTTACTAAGAATGGCTTCCCATCAATTTATCTTCCACATCTGCTGACCTACTCCTGGTAACCTTCTTGTCCTTTAAGCCCCCTCCTACATCTTAAAACCTCTCCCCTGAAACAAAAACACCCTCTATAACTGTCTGATTCTTCCTCTGTAACTCTGCATCATGGCTTGGACTTGCAAAGTTTCTGGGTGGGCATAAGAGATCCTGCTTACCCTCTGACATTATTTTTACATGCCGATTCTCCAGCTTTCACCCAGCAAGGGTGAAGATTGACTCATTCTTAACCAGGATGGGTCAAGCTTAACCAACTACAAGCATGTCTGTAAACCATACTCAGGTACACTGAACCTGCCAGCTGTCCAACCACAGATTCAGCATGGGCTCCAAGGCTTGATTAAGGAGACCTGCTCTGCAAAAGAACCTGATTGGTTCTAATCAAGGAAAGTTGGCCCAGCCATCTGCTAATCCGAGATAACCAGTGTCGTGAATTTGGCCTTAAGGTTGTCCCAGAGGTTTTAGTCTATAATGCTAGCTTTAGAGAGTATGGTTCCAGGACTATACATGAATTAATACAAGTCTTAAAGACTCTGAAGTCTTTACCCTTAAATCTAAGGTAACAACTAAGTAGAGTGTGAAAGCAAGTAGGTAATGTGTAGAAGTATAAAAGTATGCTTATTGGAGAAAGAAGGGAAGTTTATATACCAGAAAGGCTGTGCAATGAATGCAGGGGTGTTATTAACACCTGCACCATTATCTGGAATATTATATCATCTTCTAGTGTCCACCAGGCTCTTGCATCCACATTCCTTTCATTTGGGGATGATCCAGCGGGGAATAGTGGATGCACGTTACCCTGGAGTGGCTGCAGCTTGCAGCTGCCCATTATAAAAGCCGCTTACAGTTCCCAAACTTGATCCAACTGGATGTAACAGGTTGACCAAAGCATTGTAACATCCAAGATACAATTGGAATTGCAAATTCATCAGATCTGACGGATTTGGATGCAAACCAAATTAGCCTTGACTACCAGGATTAATTCCACTGATAGCCTTGACCATTCTAATATGCACCTAATTTACAACAACCAGGGACCAGATTGCTGTCCATTTATTTGTTACCTCTGGAAAGAATCCTCACTGGAGGGATCCCCTAACCACCTTCCCAATCTGCCAGATATTTTCCGGCTGGGTATTGGGATAGAGTTGATTGGGCTTGAAACAATGAAAGCTTATCCCCAGGCAGGCTCCAAAACTTGAGGGGGTTCTGGAACAGGGGGGCTGGAACCCTTTATTGTAGGCAAGTTGTATCAGGAGAGCTATTCCCCATATCTGTAGAGAGGGCACCTACTTCTCCAGCTGCTGCTGGTATTCCCAGGTGGGGTTCTGAAAGCCCAGGCTCAACACAGGTTTTTTCTTCAATGGCTGAAGAGAGTTTAGCCCAGGGAAGAGCCTTCTTCCCAGGCATATTCACCATAAAAAGGCTCCCCCCCAATAGTACCACATTTAAGCCTTTTCTGGGGGAAGCTTCTAAAGAACTTCTCATGGGCCCAATAGATCTAAACTTTAGTATCTACTGCAGCCCTGGAATATCTTTTATATGGGTGAGATATTACTCTGTAAGAGCCTGACCAGTCAGTGCCAAGCTTCTGGTTTTATCTCTAGGTTGACAATGAAACCCCCCACAAAGCCTCCCAACTGAGACTCTGGTATGGCAATTGGCTAGCAGTTTGCCCTTAAGCTTCCTGGAGGTGGTTTCAAATCATGCCTTGGCAGCAGAGCTTAGAGCTGAAAGAGGTCATCAGCAATCAGGTACATCTCAACTCTGGTGATCTTAGGTCCAGAAAAATATAGGATGTATGGCAAGAGAGAACCAAAAGCTCTGGATTGTATAGAGCCTTTAAGAAGGATATCCAGATAACCCAACCATAGTCAATATAATAAGCTAACACTACATCATCTAAGCATTGAGCCAATGAAGAGGATAGATTTTTACCATTTTTCATGGGACAGATGTATGTGTTCCATCTGCCAGTTCTACATTCCCATCTGTAGAGGGATGGTGGGGCATAGTGAAATTCTGATAGCCACCAAAACAAGCTGTGAGTTCAGCAATGGTCTGAAGAAAAAATTTGACCCAAAGTTCAGGTGGAATACCTTAGAAATTCCATGTCTATAAGAAGGATGTCCCAATCAGGAGGGAGCAGAAGTTGTATAGCTGAGGCAGAAGATGTTGCTGCAACCCACTTGATAAGGTGTGTTATTCCCAGGATTATATACTTGTGCCCTCCCATCTCTATAGTGGGGCCAACTAGGCTAATACCAACTCCATGGAGATTAGCATCCAGAGCAGGCATGCTAGATTTGAACCTTTTCTTGGACCCAAATACTACTTTAAGTTAGGCAGCTATCTAATGAGATTAAACCCAATCACTATTCTTTCAAACGCGCCAGGTCTTTAACTATCTATAAGCCTCTTTTATTACATTATTCCCCATCTGAATGTGACCTTCCATGATAGTATCTTCATCTCAAAGGGTGGTAAGGGTAAGCAAGCCAAGAATCCTGAATAAATGTATATATTGTATCAAATCTAACCTCATAAAGCGTGATTCAGTTTTTTATTTGATGAAGAAGCCCCATCTCATCCTCACTAAGAGCTTTCTCAGCTGCTGTTTTAATAGTTGAGGTTGTGCACTACTTTCTATCCCATCATCTCTCAGCTCAGGCTATATAGCCCCAGAGTGATTATCATTAGAGCTTAACTTGGTCCTCTATATCCCAAAAAAAGCCATGTGATCTAAAAGCCTGTCATGTTAAATCTGGGCAAGTGAGTTATTAAACTAGATAGGCAGCTGCACCTCCCTTTGAGTACCCTGATCAGGTTTAGGAGAGCAGCCATATGCCAAGTTGGCTTTGGAGGCTGAAAGAGTGTTCAACTTGTATCTGATTTGGTCTTGTTCCTGTCCTTTGTCACTTTTCTGTCACTTTGCATCAGTTCTTTACACTTGACTGCACCAAAGGGCCCCAAGCCCTGTGCTGGTTGCTGACTACTGTGTAATAGAGTCTTATAAAGGCATTCCTGCCCAAATCTTCTGTTGTGGCCGGAAATACCCCATTCACCACACAAGGGAGGCCTCTTTAATCCAGGTACCAGGGAACATAAACGTTTGACCAGGTATGTGGGAAGTTTTAGATTTCAGAGCGCTTCCCAGCCTAATTGATGTAAGTTGGATATGCTTGGGTGAAGGTGGGAGATGGTTGGTCATCAGAAGAGACCATGCACAGTTTGATTATAGGGCCAGCCCAATGAAGAATAGAGTGATATTATCCCAGAATTCTTCCATTCCCCCTGGCTATGAGGCCTGCATGGCCTTCCATTGGCTGCCGCCAGACTAAAAGTGAGGGATCAGCAGCTGTTTTAAGCCTTGTTTTGTATAAAGACAGCTGGAAATTTTTTAAGCTGATGGCACAGCTAGCCAATATTTCTAGGTGTCAGGATTCAAAATCCTGACAACATTTTTTATCACTTTACTTGATTTTATCATGTTCAAACTCAATTTTAAATAGGTTTTTATATTAACTTAATTCAATTGTGCCATTTTTGAGTGCTTTTGCAGTCCAAATACCTTTCAAACTATCTGTCTTCTTGCACATAATTGCTGATCCTCAAAAAATCATATCTTTGTGGCTAGAGAACCAAGCTCAACGTTTAAAGGCATTCCTGAAAGCTGAGACCAAGAGAAACTTAGTGGTGCCATTTTTGAACCGCTGACATATATTCTAATACACCTTCAAATGCTATATCCCTCTTGTAGCATCCTTGACTCCTCTCATTCAAGAACTGATGAGTATAAATCACCTTTCTCTTAACCCTTATCCACCATTCTCATTATGGTGCTTCAATAATTTTATGGTTCTTCACTCCTGCTATTGTCTTATGAATAATCTTATCCTGTCTACTTCTGGATCTTTTTGGATTAATGTAAGATAATTGGAGTAGTCAATGGTTCAAAGTTCTGGTGGTTCATGGAATCTTACTTCCATACTTCATCCCTGACACAAGGTTACAATGCAATCTCTCTCAGACTTGGGTAATTAGTTTCTATAGTAAACAGTTAGAAGATTTTCTTAGATTCATCCACCAGATATTGGATTTCACCAGCATCTACACTCCCTGAATAGATGAGTAGTAGGGATGGTTTGAGGAGCCCTGGGAGACATAGTTGGCACTTTAACCTTAAAAGTTCTCAACCCACTGAATCAGAGCATTTCTCTTCATTTCATAGAAGTTTTCTTCCCTAGTTTAACAGGATTACTAAGGTTAAGGCAGCATTAAAAATTTGGGAGAAAGCTTGACAGTAATAACTCACCCCTTCCTAGGAACACTTGGAAGTACCTGGGCTACTGGGGTGGTCATTTTTTACAGCTGGGGTCTTGGCATTCAGGAGCAATACTTCTTGCTTAAAAAACGCCATGCCCCAGGGATTCCAACTCTACTTTAAAAAAATACCCCTGTATTGTTTTGGCTTTAATTCATGCATCTCAGATGTGTTGAAAGACTCCTTGCAGATGCTTCAAATGATGATCATTATTCCAAGTACCCATTCTGTATTTCAAAGATAAACTAGTACCCAAAAAGAGCTTTTAGCTGCTGAGAAGGGTATCAATCAAGCTTTATAAAACAGATGGCATATTGAATAATCCTGGATGCATCTGGATTAGCTCAAACAACCCTTCAATGAAATTGAAGCACATAGCTCACTATATTTGGGTGACTGATCAATTTTCCAGAGGGCCAAATCTTTTTTTGCTTTTTTTTGAGAATCATTGTTCCAAGAATGGCCAGATTGCTAAATGAAAGTGGCACTAAAAATTGATCCATATACTGTAAATTCAGAACCTAAACGTAAAAATGCGGGACTGTCAAATCCTTGGTCCAAATTTTGAATCACTTTTGTGGGCTACTCAGCTGAGTGAAAAATAAAATATTTAATAAAATCAAACATTTAATTTGACTTTTTTGATTTATTTAAATTGGCAAATTTTGAATCACACAAGCAGATAACTCAACCAGAAAAGGATAAAACTCAGCAAACAAATGCGGGATACATGAATCAGAAATGTGGAATTCTAATGTACAATTTGAGATTTCCTGAATTTCAAATGAATCATAGACATCATGTAAAACTTAACAAATCTGAAATTGCGGGAATGTCAAATCCAAGAACCAAATTTCAAATCATAATTGCGGTGAATTTGAAATAAATATAATTTATGGGTGTCTCAAAAAGGATGTTAAAGGATCTAGAGTGGATTTGTGCTGATTCTTTTAGGAATCACAGACATTCTCAAAAATCACCCTATTCCAGTTTAGGACAGCTAAAATTTAGATGCTTGATTACAGTTGATTTTAAAAAAACACTAATAATAAATTAGAATTATATATTACAATCTATCTTATCATGTTATCTTTTCCTTGATGTGTTTCTAGTTCATTTGCTGTTGATAATGTGATTACGTTTAATTGGATAGTTTCGCCTCCAGTTGCCTTGGCAATAGGAAATCAAGCTGCCTCCCCGAGACCAGCTGTGGTCGCAGAGGCAACTTGATTTCCTATCCCCAAGGCAACTGGAGGTGAAAATATCCAAGTAAACACAAGCAAATTATCAACAGCAAATGAACTATCAACACATCAAGGTAAAGATAACATGATAAGATAGATTGTAATATATAATTCTACTTTACTATTTGCATTTTTAAAATCAACTGTAATCAAGTATCCTTAGTAGCAATACATGAATACATAGTTAGTAAACTGATGGTTTATCTTTCCCCCTCTTTTCTTCCTTGAAAGGAAGTTTTATGGCCCCTGGCTACGCTAGGGGCCAAAAAACTTTCAAAAAATTTCTGTTGCATTAGGAGGGTAGCTCATATATCATTATATGGTTTTGTGGTCGCTATATTGGTGATTTAGAGTGCAGAATATTGTATCATTTCCAGTTTAGACAATTTTGCATTTCACTTAATTTCATGTCTAAACATGGTTGTTGAGATTGGATTTTTCATTTGATTTTATCCAGAGTGGAGCTTCTTGTAAGGTCTTTCCCATAATGGTGCAAAGTCATATACTAGAGCGTGCAAGGCATTAGGATTCAAATTTAGAAGATATAAAAATGTAGGAACTGTCTGTAAAATAATCTTACAGAACCCTGCTGAAAACCTATATTGTGTCACAAATGGAGTAATAGAGTGTAAGAACCCTAAGTAAAGAAGATAAAATAAAGTTTTCAATAGTGAACAATTTGTAACTAAGGGAATATCAATATTAGGATATTCTCCATCAGCAAATTGGTATATATAACTATTGAAAGATTCCTTAAGGGAAAACAATGGATACAACAAGCCTAAGGCTTGTTTTTTACAAGTTCAATTTGTTTTAAGGAAAGAAAAAGCTCAACTTAAAAATGAATTTAATAAAAATGTATAAATTTCTAGAAATTAAAATCTCAAAGTTTAAAATTTTAAAAGATTGAAGGGAAGAAATCACTTAGAATTTCAGCTTACAGCCTACTCTTCAAAAGCTCTTTATTTATAAAAGAAAGACTTTTCCAGTTGGATTTGATAATCAGGGAGAGCAGCCAAGAAGAGGAGCAACTGGAGAAGTTTGGGGTGACCTGGAAAAAGAAAGGAGACAAGAAAAGCCAGCAGAAGTTGCAGATCAGCAACGTGGAAACTGGGGAGAGCGGCAACAACATAAGCAGGAGTTTAAAAGGTAAGTGATAAGTGAAAATATTCTAACTTTAAAGTAGAAATATATAAAAAGCAATAGTAAACAACAGAGCAAACAACAACAATGATTTCAGCGCAAATTGTGAAAGGAAAACAAGGTAATTAACTTTAAAATACTTATATTTTAACTCTTAATTCAAAAACTTTAATAAAAAATACTGAATCTTTTAAATCAATTCAAAAATTAACAAATATAATAAAATTAAAGAGCCTGTCTTTTGGGGCAGGGCATGACATTACCCCTCCAGATCCAAGCTCAGTATGTGCTTGGATATAAAATTTGATGGTATCAGGACAGTTTTCAAGATTGGACAATGGCTCCCAAGAACTCTCCTCAACGGAATATCCCTTCCAAAGAACCAAGTATTAGAGTTTACCATAGTGGTAACAATGGTTGATAATGGAGTCAACCTCATATGCAGGGGTCCCTTGGACCATGTGAGGAGGAGGTGCTTTGTTGTTCTGATGGGAAGGAGGAGGAGAAGTCTGGAGTTTGAGGAGGGACATGTGGAAGACATCATGAATGCAATAACCTGGAGGAAGTTGGATACAGTATGCAACCTTCCCAACTTTTTCTTTTACAAGAAAAGGCCCTATGAACCAAGGGCCAAGTTTACGAGAAGGCCATCTGATAGAAAGATTCTTTGTATTTAGATATACAAGGTTGTTGACTTGGATGCTCTTTCCTTCCTGACAATGACGGTTGGCCTGGACCTTGTAAACCTCAATAGCCTTAGAGAGATTCTCCTTTAAGGAATTCTGGATGAGTTTTAGCTGTACAAGAAACTCCTTGGCTAAAGAACAGACAGAGGAGGTAACAAAAGGGACAAAGGCAGGAGTATAGCCTAAATTTGCCATGAATAGAGTCATCTTGGTAGAGGAATGAGGAGTAGCATTATAGGAATACTGGACCAAAGATAGGTGAAAAGCCTAATTGTCTTGTTGTTTGTTGGAAAAACAGCAAAGTAAACATTCTAGTGTCTGGTTTGTACGTTTGGTTTGCCCATCAGACTGGGGATGATAGGAGGTGCTAAGAGAAAGGTGGACACCTAGCTGAGTCATAAACTCCTTCCAGAACAGGGAAAGGAATTGTGATCCACAGTCAGAGACAATATCTCTTGGAGTACCATGGTGAATGAAGACGTTCTTAAAAAGGGGGAAGCAGTCTGCTTTGCAGTAATGTCAGAATTACAGGGAGCAAAAATAGACTGCTTTGAAAATCTTTCTACAATGACCAGTATGGCGTCAAAACCTTTGGACTGAGAAAGCTGGACAATATAATTCAAGGAGACAGACTGCCAAGGACATTCAGGGACTGGTTGGGACATAGAAGACCTTTGGAACTCTGGGTGGAGTGTTTGCTTCTCTGGAAAACTAGGCAACTACTGACGTATGACTTGACAAAGGTGGACATCTTTGGCCACCAGAAGTGATTGTGGAGTTTAGAAAGGTTTTCTTATATCCAGAGTGGCCTGCAGCAAGGGAGTCATGGAACTTGATAGTTAGAAGATGTTGAAGGTTCAGAGAAGGAACTACCAAAAGGTTGTTGAAGTATAAAACACCATCTAGCAGGGAGAAGGAAGTATGTGTGACCGTCTTATTGTTTGTAAGAGCGTCAATGATCTGAGACAAGGCTTTATTGGAAAGCTGATATTTGTGGATTTGCTAAAGTATATGGGGGTTGTAGTACTGATAACATTAAGTTTCAGAAAGCTCTCAGGTGGGAGGACCATCTTGGTGTTAAGGAGTTTGTAGACTTTGTCAACATTGGATAATGAAGGATGACAACTAAGCGTGTCAGGTAGGGTATTGAGTATACCTTTCTTGTACACAAGCTTGAAGCAGAAATTTGACAGTTCCAGTACCCATCTAGTGTGTCTTTGGGAAATGTGGTGTGACTCAGTGAAGTAAAGCAAGTTCTTATGGTCCATATAAATAAGGAAAGGCTCGTCAAGTCCCTCAAGGTAGAAATGCAAATTCTTGAGTGTTTTGATGATGGCAAGAAGTTCCTTGTCATGTACAGGGTAGTTTTGTTCAGCAGGAATGTGTTTTTGAGAGAATAATGCAACAGGGTGTTGCATCCCATCCCACAAGCTGAAGAAGAACACCACCAACGGCATAGTTGCTGGCATCAGTCTCAACCAATAATGGCTTGGAAGGATCAGGCATCAGGAGGACGGGAGTGGAGACAAAGGCTGCTTTGGTAGCATTGAATGCAAGCTGGGCCTCAGGGGTCCAGACAAAAGGGGAAGAAGGGATAGTAAGGGTAGTGAGAGGCAAAACTAAAGAAGAAAAATTTTCCACAAACTTATGGCAATAGTTTGCCAATCCAAGGAAACCACAAAGTTGTGAGCAGGTTTGGGGAACCGGCCAGCTTTGGATAGCATCCACCTTGCTAGGAGAGACAGAAAAACCATTTTGTGTGACAACGTAGCCAAGGAAATTGAACTCAGTGCAAAAGAATGAGCACTTGGAAGATTTTGCAAACAGGTTGTAGTCTCAAAGTCTCTGGAGTACCTGGCGGACGTGGGTGACATGGTTGTCAATGGAAGAGGAGTATATAAGATTATTGTCAAGGTAGACAACAACAAACTTGTTAAGGAAGGGCAGAAGTGCCTCATTCATTAAGGCCTGAAAGGTTGAAGGAGCGTTACATAATCCAAAGGGCATTACATTGTACTTGTATAACCCAAACAGGGTACAGAACGCAGTCTTCCATTTGTGTCCAGGAGAGACTCTGATCTGGTTGAAAGCATTTGGAGGTCAATCTTAGTGTATACAGAACTACCCGCAAGGCAATCAGTCAAAGCCTCATCAGAGGGAATAGGGCATCTATCCTTGATTGTGATATTGTTGAGGGCTCTATAGTCTACACAAGGGCGCTTAGAGCCATCTAATTTACCAACAAAGAAGATGGGAGAGGAGCATGGGGACGTGGATCAAGAGATGAAACCCTTGGAGAGTTCTTCATTGATGTAGTTCTTTAGTAAAGTGTTGTTTGCGTCAGAGAGAGGAATAAGCCTTCCCCAGGGAGGAGTGGTGCCTGGTTTAAGGTTTATCTGAATATTGTAGGGCCAATGAGGAGGTAGCAGATTGCATTCTTCTTTGCTAAAGTGATCCTTGAAGTCAGAGTAACAATAAGGTAATCCATCCTCATCCTTATAGGAAAGAGTAACCGAGATTGTACTAGAGATGGTAGTCAGGTTCAACTTGGAGGGAATTGGACACAGAGTACCAGATACAAGGGGAAGCAATTTGACAACGTCATTGCATGTGAATGAAATTTTGTTGTTCAGGTGATTGAAGTTAAGCAAAGACTCTCTCAACCATAGGAATCCAAGGATGAATGGGAAGGATAATTTGGGAGAGGAGTTACACGTGACGCAGAATGGAGAGCCCTCCAAGTCAATAGTGACGGGTTAGAGTATAGGTGTGGCGCCAATGATAGTGCTGTTTCCCACCTTAACGTCAAGGGAACCGGAAGCGGAGAGTCCAATTAGTTTAGCAAGTTTCTCCTCAATGAAGTTGGCATTGGCGCCAGTATCAAGAAGAGCAAGGACCTTGATCTTTCCCAAAGGTCCATGAATAGTTATCAATACAGTAGGTGACTTGAAAGTGTCAATAATAATGTAACTGTGCTGTTTTAGAAGAGTTACATGGGGAAAATATTTAGGAGATAGATAATAATCTTTATTGAGAGATAGTGATTATATAGTTCATGTGAATCAAGGATAACAGGAAAAAGATTGGTGATCACACAGCTGGATGGAAGAAGGGGGTGGCTTGATCCTGATAATGAGTCAAGCACCAAATTGAGGTATTCATCATAAAGGATCATCATCTGTTAATGTTGTTGGATTTGGTAATTTGAGTCAACTTTCTAGTCTGGCTTAGGTGACCGGATAATTGGATTGTGGGTCACAAACCCGCTTGGTTGGAACCTTGCTGGTGGGTCAAGCCTGTGGTTTTGACATCTTCCCAACTGAAGGTCGGCCTCCTCTTGGGGCAGGCTGTCAGGAGCCTGGGCGCCGTATTGAACTAGTTGCTGTTCTGTGGTGGGCAGGGCGGTTTCTCATTGTTTCTGTCTTGCTTTGCAGGGTTGTAGGCCATCATGGTGTAGGGTCTTGTCTTGTTTGCGCTTCCCAAGTCCTTGCACAAGGTAAGTGTTATTGTCATTTATGTTGCAACTGAACCAATGAGAGTTCAGTACTGGAATTGGGGAAGACAACAGTCCAATAGGAAAGGACAGAATAATAAGAATAAGGTCTTGTTTATTGTAGAATATTGTGATTAATATACCATAAGGGGAAAGCCACAAGGCCACAAGGGGGTGGCATAGTGGGAAGTTCCATGTAAGGTTTGGAGCTGAGGAATAACTTGTGCGGGGATCAGCAGGTTGAATTGGCAGCGCTCCTAATTAGGATGGAGTACCCACCATTTGACATTGCCATCAAATTAGCTCATAACGTTAGATACGTCAAGGGGCAACTCATCAAGCGCCCCCTGTGTATTGTGAGATATGTTAGCAGGCAAGGCTGGAAACTTGGTTGCAACATTTACCTTTAGAATGATTGCTGGCCCCACTTTTTCAGGTTTTAACTTGCTCTTGTCAACATTCATAACCCATACTTTGTCCCCAACTTTATGTCTACTGTGGATGGGGACAAATGTCTTTTGCAGACATTTATTCTCTTTGGCTATTTGCTCACTGTTAGCCTCTATTACTTGAGGATCTGAGTGTGGGGGGACTTCACTTGGAATTTCCAGCTTAGGTCCTGTCAATGCTTGAATGATATTTGGCTGTGTGCTGTATACCAGTTCAAACAGGCTTTTTCCAGTGGATCTGTTCACTTGGGTTTGACACACAAGTAATGCAGTTGGTAGCTGCTTATACCAGTCTTCAGGTCTCCCGGTGGTGAGGTTGGATAGGGCTTGCACAAGGCTACCATTAAGCTGCTCCACACATCCATTGGCCTGTGGGTGGTATGGTGTTGTTACGGTGTGTTTGACCCCATTCTTGGTGAGTTATACATTAGTGTCTTTGGAGGTCAATTCTTTGACTCCATCAGTTATCAGGAGTTCTGGTTTTTCCAAACTTGCTGATTATTTCTTTGCCAATAAATTATCAAACGTCATTGCTGGTGTGTGCCTTCACTGCTTGGGCTACTGGCCATATTGTGGCAAAGTCAATGGCGGTGATGATGTATTTCATGTCATTGTGTTTCTCTGGCATGGGACCAACAATTTCAAGAGCCCATCCTTTGAAAGGTAGTTGTGTGCAAATGGGGAGTACTGAATTTGGTGGGGTTTTGCTTTTGGCAAACTTTTTGCACACCTCACATTAGTCTAGAACTTCCTGGACATTGCGGTATAAGATTGGCCACCAGGATTTATGCTTTAGAAACTTGTATAGATTTTGGCTCTTGGTATGCCCAAGGTCTTTGTGATAGCAAAGGATAGTGTTGACTTGCTGATGTGTGGAGATGTAGGGAAGGGTTGTGCCATCAGTCATCTTTCTGTGAATAGTCCTGTATACGTCAGCAAAGAGGTGTTCATTCTTGATGACTGTTTCTTTGATTATGTTGGTTGTGCCTGGGGGAACCCTTTGTCTTTTGTACATAGCACTAAGAGAGGCCAGTCTGGGTTGATCCCATTCTCTCCTCTTGAAGCACAGACATACAGGCAGGACAGGGCGTCTGCCATGGCGAGCTTGGCCCCAGGCTTGTACTGGATGAGCATGTTAAATCTCTTCAATAGTTCCATCCACCACGCTTGGCGGCGCAATAGATTTGCTTGAGTCTTGAAGTAGATTAGTGACTTGTGATCATTTAGTGCTTTGAATTCTTCCTGGTGTTCTAGATAACAATGCCATTTGACTAGGCAGTGTACAATAACCAGCAGTTCCTTGTCGTGGATAGGGTATCAGCACTTGTCATCTGTCAGTTTTTGCAATTTGTAGGCTACAGGCAGGAAGTCACTGTCACTATTCTTGATTTGTAGTACCCCCTAATGGATGAATCTGAGGCGTTGGTTTTCATTTGGTATTCCCTGTCACATTTGGGGTATTGTAGGATGGGAGCTGTTGTGAGCTTTTCTTTGAGGCATCTAAAGCAGAGATCACATTGGGGGGTCTACACAAACTTAGACTTGGCGCCTGTTATGGCAGATAAGGGGGCAGTCAAGACGCCACAGTTGGGTATGAAGCATTGTACATAGGCCACCATCCCCAAGAAGGTGCGTAGTTCTGACTTATCCTTGGGTGGTGGCATCTTGAAGATGGCCTGTATCTTTTGACTGTTGGGTTTGATGCCATCTTTTGAGACTATGTGTCCCAGGAAGGGTAGTTGCTCACGGAATAACTGGCACTTGGAGGGCTTGGCCAACAGTTTATGTCATGCCAAGGTCCCAAAGACTGCCTCCATGTCTTTGTGGTGTTGTTCCACTGAGGGGCTGTAAACAATAATGTTGTCTAGGTACACTAGGGCATGTTTTCCTATGTGGGGCGCAAACACTTTGTTCCAAAAGGTTACAAAGGTGGATGGGGCATTTGTCATGCCAAAGTTGAGTACCACGCATTTGTAGGAACTGTATTTAGTGTGTAAGGCCTTTTTGGGAATGTCTTCCTCCTTGATACAAATCTGATTGTAGCCTGCAGTTAGATCAATCTTGGAGAAGACTGTAGCTCCTCCTAAGGCATTGAAGAGGTTGGCAATCAGTGGCAGTGGGTAACAATTCTTAATGGTAACTTTGTTTAGGGTGCAGTAGTCTGTGACCAGGCGTAAGGTACCATCCTTTTTAGCCACAAAGAATACGGCGGCCCCTAAGGGAGACTGTGAGGGGCGGATAAGTCCTTTTTACAATGCCTCCTTGAGGTAGGCGCGTAAGGTGTTGTCTTCATTTGGGGTCAGCCTGTAGATGGGGCGCGCCTTGGGTACAGCCCCCTTGAGTTGAATAGAGTGTTGGATATGCTTCTCAGGGGGCAGCCCGGATAACGCTTCCTTAAAGATTTCTGGATGGCGGGCCACAATGTTGCGGTCCTGAGGCATGGAGGTATACTGGTGATCCTTGAAGTGTATGATCTTGTATTGGCAGGAGTCCCAGTCAATTGACTTGAGGTCTTTCTTTTTGTCCTGGGTCTCTGTGATGCGTACAAAGACATGGTCACATAAAAGTTGGTCCATGAAGTCAGGCTAGATCTGGTGGTTGACGCCTTCACGCTTGATGGTCAATACTGAGGTTGCCCAGTCTACTTGAGGGTTGTTTTTCCGTAACCAGTCTAGTCCCAGTACAATGTCAAAATTAGGGAAGTCAATGATGGGACCTTGGATGATGGAGTGGAGGTTCTCAAGCATGACGGAGAAGGGGGCAGTTTCCTGTGTCACGGCAATGTGGTGTTCATCAGCCAGGACCACATTTTTAATCCGCAAAGGATTAGTGGCCAGCTTGAACTTATCCACAAAGCTACTGTTGACTAGTGTTTGGTCTGCGCCCAAGTCCAGGAGTGCTGAGCCTGTGTAACTGCAAAAACGGAAATGATAGGACATCAATTTATTGGGATGTCTGGCAATGGTGTACAGTACCAGGTCCTCCAAGGGCACTTGGATCATTGGGCATTGGTCTACGTCCTTGGGTTGGTATTCATTGTTAGAAAGTAAGGAGTTGCGTGGGGAGAGCTTGGCTTGCTTAGTGCTCTCCCTGGGCTTTTCCCTCATCTTGGTTGCCTTGTGTGGCGGTGACATGGAAATGGGTATAGTTTGACTGACCATTGTTTCCATTTCCATGCCCATTTGAACCTGTGGGTTTATGGTTAGTTGTTGTTTCCGTTGCCTCCAGGAGTGGTCAAGCAGAGCGCCTGCTTGGATGGGAATCCTTGGGTCTTTCTTGTTTCCCAGTTTGTGCCTTGTGCAGAGCGTTGGATGTTTGTTCCGCTTTTTCCGCTTCACAGTACAGGCTTTGCAGGTTGGTCACTTGATCTAGGTTTACATGTTTCATCACGTATGACTTGAGGGCGTCATAGTACATGAGAAGTGTGGCTGGGGTGTCAAAGGCCATGTTGGATGGTGAACAAAGGCAGAGTTCCTTGTAGGCGCGGGTGAGCTCTTTTACAGTGCCTGTCTGAGTCAGGTTCTTTACTTGGCGTATGATCATGAGCGCTGTATCTTTAAGCACAAATTTTGCCAGGAAGTCTTGCTTAAAGGTATCCCAGTTCTTGTCAGTGTGCTCTTCATGCCATTTGTTGCACCAGGTGCCAGTGTCATGGGTCAGGAAAATGGAAATTTCTGTGATCCAAAATTGCTGTGGGCATTCCATCTGAGCTATCTTGCTCTGGGCAGACTGGATCCATGTGGCAGCGTTGTTGTTGTTGGCCCCAGCAAAAGGTTCCAAGGTGGTGCTTTGCAGTCTTTGTGTAAATTTACTGCCACGTCTGGCTTTGGATTGCGCAATCTTTCCTTGTTGTACCAAGAAAGGCTCTAAAACGCCCGCCAAACCCCTTCATTCCTTAAATGATTTAGCTCACACGGTAGATGAGAGGTTTGTGCTGGCCTACCCTGCGGAACCTTTGCCTTTGGTTGCTCCCTCCTGGGAAGAAACACTGGTTAATTTAGACTGCTTATTAGCTTGGTATTGCTCACTTCTAAAAACCATTAGAGCTACCCAATCAGAGGTTGCCACATTGACACTAAGCAATCCAAGTGAATTCCAAATGACCAGTGCCTCTTCCAGCCAATCAGATCTGACCGCAGAAATTGGAATGAAACCCTCCAGTCTCCCTGCCCCTGCCTAGCAAATTTTTGCCTCCAGCCAATTGGATTTAGTTCCACTGTCATGTGACCCATCTTATTTGCAGCCCATTCCTTTTATGCAAGCAAGGGGACTTCTAGTCCCCTGCTTGTCTATTTTCCAATAATATTAAAGTTTTGGAGCCATCTGCACTTTATTTTAAATTTTTTGTTCTTGGGAACCCAGTTTTAAGTTCCTACAGCCTAAAAGATTGTGGTGTTAGTCTCTGTTCAAAGCTTACCTTCTGCCAGCCAGTTTTGAACCCGGCTTCTCTTCTGGGCCCCTATACTAGTATTTTTACCTAGTTGCTATCTATCCTGCTCTTGCTTTCAAAAAAAGAGTTCAAACTTCAAATTTTTTATGATTTTCTTTATAATTCCTATTATTATTTTGAATTTTCTCATAAAATCATTGTTTTTGAACCCGCTCTTGCTTGCTGTTACATCCAAGGCTCCCAAGACTATAGTGAAGCCGTTCAAACCTGTTCTGCTTCTCTTTGCAATATTCTGCTAAAGACTACCCTGTCTACACTTCCCACACTCTTTTTTTATCAAAAATTCAGACCAACCTGCTCCAAATTTTGTGGTGAATATTCTTATGATACTCCTAGCTCTTAAATTTGTGGTATTTTTCTTGGCTCCATTCTTGCTGCTTCTGTGGTCCACCTCCCCTGATTTGTGGGGGAAATCTCTTTGTCAGCCCATCTTGTAGGTAGAGACCCTTCTAGTCTCTGGGACCTCCCCAGCGGCCTTCTCCTTTCTGGTGAGGCTGTGGTCAAGAGCCTGACGTGTGATGATTTGGACTTGGGCACTGTGGATCATACTTCACCTGTTTCTGAAGAAGCAGTGCCTCCCATTCCTCCCCTCCTCAACCTGGTCCAAAGACATACAGTGCCCCCAGGTCCTCCAAGGTGTCCTCTCCTGCTCCCACCTGCACCCCTTGGTTGCTCACCAGCCTGATACTGATGGGTTTGAACGCCTACTTCCCTCAGTTGTCTCCAGTGTCCTCCCTGTGGTCCCCCCCTCCAAGCGGTCATCCCAGTTCTTCACTGGATGGCATCCTGGTGGTTTGTTTCACCGGGATGGGAGCCAAACTTAGTTAGTTTAGCCCCCCTCTCTCACATAATAGACAAGCCCATTTCTTCTGCCTTTGAAGCCTTTTGCTACTGGGTTTGAAGTTTACTTCTTGCCCTCATCTAAGCCAGCTTGGGATCCCTCCTTGCTGGATTCCTCTCAGTGTGGGCCGTGTGGTCACTTCTGTCCTCCTTCAAGTTGTGTCTCACCAATAAGTCTGTCTCTCCCTCCACAGCTTCCTCGGCCGCATCTGCAGTAAATATTACCCAGTGTCACCCTGTAACCCCCCTCTGTGACCGTTTTTGAGAAGGTTCTTGATGCTCATGGGGAGCTACAGCTCTGCCTCTCTGCGGACTCAGCCTCTGCAGATACCCCCATCTCCGACGCACAAAGATCAGTGGCCCTCTTGGATGCACTTGATGGAGACGCCTGCCTCTGGGTGTGCACCCTCCTCTGTCAAAGCCAGGAACTTGGGGACACCTCCTCCCTCATCACACTGGCCTCCTCAGCAGTGGCCGCCATAGGTTCCAAGGCCTCAGTTATATTTGAGACTCTTTGTTCCAAGGGGCTTGCTCCTGACCTTGCCGCCCATGTTGAGTGTTTTGTAGTGAAGGATGCCTCCCTGGATCTCCCTACCAAGATGGTGGTGGCCATGTTCCACAATTCCTTGGATGCTGCTTCAGCTGACAAGAGTGCGTGGGACCCGGCTCCCACCTCCCTCAAGAAGGCATTTGTGTTGGCTCGCAAGCTTGGCGCTAAGCCAGCTTATCAGCCCAAGTATGGTGTACTGGCCCATCTCCCAGTTTCTAAGCCCGCCCAGGCCAATCCCCCCGCGGCTAAGCCTCCCAAACCGCCTGCCATCAATGTGATGTGCCACCCTTGCCAGGTCCCTAACTGGCCCACTTCCACAGATTTCCTTCCTGTCTTTGCGGCTTCAGCTGCCATTTCTGAGGTTTCTTCCTGCAACCCTGCTGCCTTCATTCTGACCCTGCAGAATAAAGAAGATATTTCCTATTTCCTATTTCCTTTTTACTGCAACATTTTATACCAAATACTGCCAGGCTAAGGCTACAGTTTTGGTAGATACAGGTGCTGCAGGCAACTTTATGGAGCTGGCACTGGCTCAGTCCTTGGGTTTGTTCCTGCTCCCTCTCCAGAGCCTGATTGCTGCTAGCCAGGTACTGGTTCTCAGTTACCCCCTCACTAACCCACTTAGTTACTGTACAGGCTCCCACGTGTTTGTGAGTAAATTCTCTGCTGTGGAGGACCTCCTGTATCCTGTAATTGTGGATGTGGGGTGGTGGCGGCGCCACTTGGTTCAGATTGACTGTCTCACCAATGAGCTTCACTTCTTGTTGGACGGATGCCCTGGGTCATTCCCCCTCCTTCCCTTGGGGTGGGAACTGCCTGAGTCATGCTTATCTCTTGCGGCAACCCCAGTCTCCCCTCCTGAGACCTTTGCCCTGCTGGCCATCCTGGCTCCTTTCAAGGATACCTTTGACACTACCCTTTCCTGTGCTCTCCCTCCGCACTCTTGCCACAATTTGACCTTTAAGACAACAGTTGACCTTGTGAAGATTGACACCCCAATGTACTCCCTCAGTGAGCTGGAGGACAAAGCTTTGGGCGCGTGGTTGGACAATATGCTGGCTAAAGGATGGATAGTCAAGAAGGCTTCCTCAGTGAGCTCTCTGGTGGTTTTTGCTAAGAAATTGGATGGCTCACTTTGGCCGTGCGTTGATTACACTCTCCTCAACAATGTCACCATTCCAGACTGCTATCCCCTCCCCTTGGAAGCCTCCATTGCTCATCCCATTGGTAAGTCTTGTGTCTTTTTGAAGCTTGGTCTTGTTAATGCTTTTAACCAGGTTTGGGTGGCAGAGGGGGACAAGTGGCTCACAGCCATCAAAGCTTGGCGTGACTGCTTCCAATTCAAGGTCATGCTTTTTGGCTTGAAGAACACTCCCGCAATCTTCCAGCAAGTCATCAAGGATTCTCTGGGAGACCTCTGCTTTTCCTGCGCTGTGGCGTACATTGATGACATCCTAATCCACTCTCCCACTCCTGAGCAGCACGCTAAGGACCTGGTGGCTGTGGTGTCAGCCATCCACAAGGCGCGGTTGTTCATCAAGCCCAGTAAGTGTGAGTTTTTCAAGTCCAAGGTCACCTTTCTGGGCAACTTGGTCCTGAAGGACGGCCACGCGGTCTCTCCCAACAAGGCCAAGGCTCTTTAGGAGTGGGCTACCCCTAGGAACCAGAAGAAGTTGTGTTGCTTTCTGGGCACAGTGATCTTTCTCAAGAAGTTCTCCCCAGTCATCTCTGAGCTGGCTGCCCCCCTTGGCTGGCAAGAACGCCTCCTTTGTGTGGACCCCAGCATGCAAGGAGGCCTTTGAGGCTATTAAACGGGTTTCGTCTCTACCCCAGTGTTACGCCATGCCAACACAAGTAAGCAGTTCATCCTAGCTTGTGATACCTCCAACGTGGCTGCTGGGGCGGTTCTCCTTCAGGAACACAACGGTCAGGGCTCCCAGTGCTTACTTCTCCAGGAAGTTTGCCCCCAACAAGTGCTCCTGGGCAGTGTTTGACAAGGAGCTGCAGGCTGTGGTGGATGCCATCACTCATTAGCGCCATCATTTGCAGGGCGCTCAACACAAGTTTGTGGTTTGCACAGATCACAAAGCCCTCTGTTATTTCCACAAGCCCCAGAAGCTACTCCCTTGCCAGGCACGTGTCATGCAGATGCTCTCAGGTTACAAATTCAAATACAAGTTTGTGAAAGGGGAACTTAACATCATGATCCCCCTCTGTTTGGTCATCCTGGTACCAAGAAGCTGTTTGAGCTCATCAGGCGTACTTATAGCTGGGTTGGGATAACTAAGGCAGTAGGTCCCAGGATTAAGAAGTGCGTCACTTGTGCTGCTCCAAACCAGATTGTTTAGGGAACAATGGCCTTCTCCACCCCCTACAGCAGGCTCAAGGCCCATGGTCATCCATCTCTGTGGACTTTGTGGTGGCCCTCCCCTTGTTGGGAGGCTTTGATTCCATCATGGTGGTAGTGGATTGTTTCACCAAATATTCAGTTTTCATCCCATGTCTGACCACCCTGGATTCAGTAGGGATGGCAAAGCTGTTTGTAAAACACATCTTCTCCAACTTTGGTTTACCACAGGAAATCATCAGCAACCGAGGTCCCTAGTTCACGTCCATGTTCTGGGAGTCCCTTCTGGGGATTCTAAACATTAAGCCATGTAGTTCCACCTCCTTCCATCCTCAGTCAGATGGGCAAACAGAAAGAGTCAAACAAACCATGTAGCAGCACCTGCGTTGCTACGCAAATGCCTCAATGGAATCCTGGTCTGATGATCTCCCATTAGCCCAGTTTGCCTACAACAATACTGTGCACGCTTCAACAGGGGTGTCCCCATTCCAGGCTACCCTGGGGTTTTCCCCAGCCTTTGTGATAGGTCCTGTGCTCCAGGCAAGCATACCGGCAGCTGTAGACATGGCGGCTCACCTCAAAGTCATTCATCTCAAAGTTCAAAGCACCCTGACTAAGTCCATTGAGGCGTACAAGAAAGCGGCGGACAAGAATAGACGGCCTGCTCCCCAGTACCCAGTAGGCTCGCTTGTGATGTTGGATGCCACCAAAATCCAAAAGAAGGTCCCCTCAAGGAAGTTTGCTCCCAAGAGGCTGGGCCCCTTCAAGGTTCTAGAAGACAAGGGCAACGGCGCGTTTGTGTTGGACCTCCCCCCTCTTATCAGATCCACAGTACCTTCAACGCTTGATGTTTGTAACCTTTTGAGGGGGACCTCCCCAGCACCTCTGACCCCACCTTGGTGGATGGATCCCCCAAGTATGAGGTAGAAGCCATAGTAGCCTCTCATAGGATTTGCAAGTCACTCCAATATTGTGTATCTTGGAAAGGATATCCCTCTTACAACAACAGCTGGTTAAGCTCCTCTGACTGCGGAAATTGCTGGGACCTGGTATAGGAATTCCATAAGAACAATCCCACGGCACTTGGCCCCCCTAAGTCCCTTCTGGCGCTCAAGATTCCTAAGGCGCACAAGAACTTCTTGGTGGCTACGCTCCCCCAGGGAGGAATCCGGCCCCAGGAAAAAGGAAAGGATAATGTAAATTCACTGCCACCTCTGGCTTTGGATCGCACAATCTTCCCCTGTTGTACCAAGAAAGGCTCTAAAACGCCCGCCAAACCCCTCCATTCCTTAAATGATTTAGCTCACACAGTAGATGAGAGGTTTGTGCTGGCCTACCCTGCAGAACATTTGCCTTTGGTTGCTTCCTCCTGGGAAGAAACACTGGTTAATTTAGACTACTTATTAGCTTGGTATTGCCCACTTCTAAAAACCATTAGAGCTAGCCAATCAGAGGTCACCACATTAACACTAAGCAACCCAAGTGAATTCCAAATGACCAGTGCCTCTTCCAGCCAATTGGATTCAGTCCTACTGTCATGTGATCCATCTTACTTGCAGCCCATTCCTTTTATGCAAGCAAGGGGACTTCTAGTCCCCTGCTTGTCTATTTTCCAATAATATTAAAGTTTTGGAGCCATCTGCACTTTATTTTAAATTTGTTTGTTGTTGGAAACCCAGTTTTGAGTTCCTACAGCCTAAAGATTGTGGTGTTAGTCACTGTTCAAAGCTTACCTTGTGCCAGCCAGTTTTGAACCTGGCTTCTCTTCTGGGCCCCTATACTAGTGTTAATTTACCTAGTTGCCGTCTTTCCTGCTCTTGCTTTCAAAAAAAGAGTTCAAACTTCAAATTTTAAATTGATTTTCTTTATAATTCCTATTATTGTTTTGAATTTTCTCTTAAAATCATTGTTTTTGAACCTTCTCTTGCTTGCTGTTACATCCAAGGCTCCCAAGACCATAGTGAAGCTGTTCAAATCTGTTCTGCTGCACTTTTGCAATATTCTGTTAAGACTACCCTGTCTACACTTCCCACACTCTTTTTTCATCAAAAATTCATACCAACCTGCTCCAAATTTTGTGGTGAATATTCCTATGATACTCCCAGCTCTTAAATTTGTGGTATTTTCCTTGTCTCCATTCTTGCTGCTTCTGTGGTCCACCTCCCCTGATTTGTGGGGGAAAATCTCTTTGTCAGCCTGTCTTGTAGTTAGAGACCCTTCTAGTCTCTGGGACCTCCCCAGCGGCCTTCTCCTTTCTGGTGAGGCTGTGGTCAAGAGCCTGACGTGTGATGATTTGGACTTGGGCACTGTGGATCATACTTCACCTGTTTCTGAAGAAGCAGTGCCTCCCATTCCTCCCCTCCTCAACCTGGTCCAAAGACATACAGTGCCCCCGGGTCCTCCAAGGTGTCCTCTCCTGCTCCCACCTGCACCCCTTGGTTGCTCACCAGCCTGATACTGATGGGTTTGAACGCCTACTTCCCTCAGTTGTCTCCAGTGTCCTCCCTGTGGTCCCCCCCTCCGAGCGGTCATCCCAGTTCTTCACTGGATGGCATCCTGGTGGTTTGTTTCACCGGGATGGGAGCCAAACTTAGTTAGTTTAGCCCCCCTCTCTCACACTTTGCACTACATAGGCAGGCATGGTGTTTTCATTGGCTGGTTGCAGCATCAATGAGGGAGCCTGAAAGAAGCCTTGTGCAGACATGATGTTGAAGGCGGGTAGCAGGATTACTGTGTTTTGGTATAGGAAAAACCCATTGGGTATCTTGGTACAAGGAGTGTACAGAGTCCAGTTGGGCGGGAGGCCAGACATGATTCTGTCAAGGATTTGTTGGCCGCAGCCTGTGCAGGCAACAGGCAGAAATTTTCAAGATAAGGTAGGATGGAGAACCTACCTGTGCTACCAATGTTGTAACTGTGCTGTTTTAGCAGAGTTACAAGGGGAAAATTTTAGAAACTAGATAATAATCTTTATTGAGAGATAGTGATTATATAGTAATTGTGAATCAAGGATAACAGGAACAAGATTGATGATCACACGGCTGGATGGAAGAAGGAGGTGGCTTGATCCTGATAATGAGTCAAGCGCCAAATTGAGGTATCCACTGAAAAGGATCATCATCTTTTCATGTTGTTGGATTTGATAATTTGAGTTGACTTTCTGGTCTGGCTTTGGGTGACCGGATAATCAAATTGCGGGTCACAAACCTGCTTGGTTGGAACCTTGCTGGCGGGTTGATCCCGTGGTTTTGACAATAAGGGAAAGCAAAGTGAGAATAGAGCTCTTGTTGACAAAGGAGGAACGCTTGGAGAGAGGGCAGGCTGGTAGGAGATGGTCCTTTGATCCACAGTAGGAGCAAAGGTTATTGTTCCTTCTTCTAAGGACTTCTTTGGCAGTAAGGCAGAAGTCTCCCCCAGACTTTGGCTCAGTGCCAGGTGGAGGGTTTGAAGGAAGTGGTACCTTGTCTGGTACAAAAAACTGAGCTGCAGGGGATAGGTTAGAAGAAGGAGGTGCTTTTGAGGAAAGGTATTTTTGGTTTCACTTAACTACCTCTCTGATAAGAGGTTCTAGTTTGTTGGGAAGGTTGTGGTGGACTAAAAATTCCTGAATAATCTGTTGAGGCCTAACTTGTAGAAGCTACAAGCCTCAGTGTCAGAGGCTTGTAGTCTTGACTGAAGAGAGCAAAACTTCTGGTTGTATTTGCCAAGTGGGAGCAAACCTTGGGTGAGACCTGCAAAACGAGAAGCAGAGGGAGTGGATGTCTCTTTGTCTTCTCCAGAGAAGGATAGTAGTGAACTGACATAGAGGTTTTAGTTCTGGAAAATACCTGGGTTGCATATTGAGTGAGAGCTAAACCAATCTCTGTAGTGACCAGTAAGCTTCTCTGCAAGATAGAGGACCTTCTGGGAGTCAGTGGAGAATTTGGATCCATAAGCAGTAATGTGGGCCTGTGCATAAGCTAAAGTGTTAAAAATACTAGGGGGTGGCAAAATATGAGCTAAGTTATTAAGAACTACTCTTTGGTTGGTGTAGGAAGTAGGAGTATGCCCCTCCTTATTACAAAAACCTTTATCATATAACCCACTAAGTAAAAAAATACTAGAGATAACAATGTTACAATAATAATAGAGAGAAACAAGGCTATAAAGATGATAGAAAAGATGGAGAAGGTATTGCCTGGGTCAATCCCATGGGAGCCAGAATAATGTAAGGTCTTGCCCATAATGGTGCAAGGTTATAGACTAGAGCGTGCAAGCCATTAGGATTCAAATTTAAAAGATATCAAAATGTAGGAACTGTCTGTAAAATAATCTTACAGAACCCTGCTAAAAACCTATATTGTGTCACAAATGGAGTAATAGAGTGTAAGAACCCTAAGCAAAGAAGATAAAATAAAGTGTTCAATAGTGAACAATTTGTAACTAAGGGAATATCAATATTAGGATATTCTCCATCAGCAAATTGGTACATATAACTATTGAAAGATTCCTTAAAGGAAAACAATGGATACAACAAGCCTAAGGCTTGTTGTTTTACATGTTCCATTTGTTTTAAAGAAAGAAAAGGCTCAACTTAAAAATGAATTTAATAAAAATGTATAAATTTCTAGAAATTAAAATCTCAAAGTTTAAAATTTTAAAAGATTGAAGGGAAGAAATCACTTAGAATTTCAGCTTACAGCCTACTCTTCAAAAGCTCTTTATTTATAGAAGAAAGGCCTTTCCAGTTGGGGTTGGTAATCAGGGAGAGCATCCAAGAAGAGGAGCAACTGGAGAAGTTTGGGGTGACCTGGAAAAAGAAAGAAGACAAGAAAAGCCAGCAGAAGTTGGAGATCAGCAACGTGGAAACTGGTGAGAGCGGCAACAACGTAAGTGGGAGTTCAAAAAGATAAGTGGTAAGTGAAAATATTCTAACTTTAAAGTAAAAATATATATAAAGCAATAGTAAACAACAGAGCAAACAACAACGACAATGATTTCAGCGCAAATTGTGAAAGAAAAACAAGGTAAGTAACTTTAAAATACTTATATATTAACTCTTAATTCAAAAACTTCAATATTAAAAATACTGAAACTTTTTAAATCAATTGAAAAATTAACAAATATAATAAAATTAAAGAGCCTGTCCTTTGGGGCAGGGCATAACAATTCTTGATTTGGGTTGATTTGTCCTAGTTACTTACTTTACATTCAATTTGGATTCCAGTTCCTGCAATTATTATTTGAGTTTACTAGTGGCATTCAAAAGTGATTTGAAATTTGGTTCTTGGATTTGCTATCCTGCAATTTCAAAAAAACATAGTAAACTTAATGAAAATGGTTGATGGATTTGAACACTCCAAATCTGATTCCAGTTAATTCATTTTGTCCATTGGAAATATGCAGTTCAACTTGAGCTTTGCAAAGTGTCCATGAGTTCCCACATTTTTAAAAATCCAATAAAAACACAAAAAATTAAATTTAGTTAAAAAAGGCTATCCTGCAAAAGAAATTTGAAATTTGGACCAAGGATTTGACAATCCCGCATTTTTACATTTAGGTTCTGAATTTACGGTATTGTCTGGGATCAAACGTTTGAGTTTCAAGTGTCACAACATCATTAAGTATCCCCTCTTGGGAAGATACTTATCTGAGAAGCAACCAACTACCAGATGATTTTTAGCACTCTAGCTGCACCATCAGGGTGTACAGGGATCAAAATTTTCAAATCCTAAGAGGAACAATACCTGGACAAGCCCCATGACTTCCATGAAGTAGAAGGACATAGTTTGGCTTATCATTATACTATAGAATACTATTATCTCATATCAAATTAAGTGGTATTCTTTTCATTAAATTTTATCTTTATCTTGTTTAATATACTTCTCAGAAGTATATATGTGACACAATAGAGGGCCAATTTTTGCAACTGATATCAACACCTTGTCCATCAACATTACTTACAATACACAGGGGTGCTCACAGAGCTGTCCCATGACACATCTAACAACATGAGATATTATTCTATAATGTCAAAATGTGGGTAATAACTCTTAATTAGGATTATAGCCAATCCCAGAAATAATCCTTCAATTAGTTATTTAATACTCACATTATACTTGGATCCTGCCACCCTTCCTCCCCCTTGTGAATTATTGGCTTTCCTTTTCAGTATATTAACTACTTCTTCCTAATAAAGCTATTATCTTATCCTTATTCTCTGTTTTTTTTCTGAACTGTTGTCTTGCCTAATTTAAAAATTGATCTATAATTAGTTCAGTCATGATAATAAGGGGATCCCAATCTCCAGAAAGCTCTAAGAGAGCTTTGCTCCAAATTAATGCTATATTTCCTATCACTTCAATATATAACAATATTCTTCCATGTCAAATAAAAATATCATTCTCTGCTTAACTTCCCCTTTTTTATGTAATTCCCAAAGTAAATACTGGACAGTGGTAGCAGAAGTAAGTTTTTCCTATGTGAAGCAATATTGCTGGTTGCTTATAAGTTCACAGCTATGGAATGTCTTGATGTCCTAGTTAGCATATCAAATTACATAAAATATAACTGTCTTATGTACCAGAGCACTAAAAACAAACCAGTAGAGGAGAAATTTAAAGCTTTGTTTCTGTATAAAATTTAGCCAATGACTGCAATATTTTCCAAAATATAACTATAAACTTGTGATTGGGCTACAAGGTGTCTGCATTATTTTATACTGCAAAAAGCTCTATACTACTCTTTCAGACAGTTTATAGTGGATAATATGTGAGTAATCCTGATCTTTCTGGTTATGTATATCCCAATTGGCTGTCCTTGATCTTATTACAACTACTGGCCTTTCCTGGGTACTCATAATGTCCCAGTTGCAGCTTATTCTTCTCTTTAATGACCTACTGATACTTTTATGTTAGCTACTCTTTTGCGTGTCACAGAGGGCTGAGAGTTATTCTAGATTTAGAGGGTACTTATAAGTATTCTAATACCATCTTCCTACAAAAAAACTATAATACTGGTATGTTTCTTTCCTGTTTGGTTTCTAATCATAGTTCTTTAACTAGATGGCACAACTTTGGCTGGTTTAAGTTGATTCAAGATAGGTATTATATACTGTATAATATCTCATTTGATTTGATATTGGATCAAGGATTACATGGTGTGTAACTTTAATTTGATTTGGTGTTTGAAATGTGTTATGTACTTTGTAATTACAACCTAATTATATGCACTTTCATTGGACTATTAGAGAACCAGAATGGTAACTCATATTCACAGGGCAAGACAGTCACAATAATCCTTATGAATGATAATTCTATGACATGTGATTGTCAACTAATACTAATAAACTAGAAACTATACAGTGAACAATCAATGCACTTAAGATGATCAAACTAGTGATAAAAAGTGTTTAATATCCCATATCTGATATGATAACACACCTATTTTTTGTGGTCAATTGGTCTAATCTCACACCATGCCTAATTTACCCAAGAAAAATCTCTCTAAAAAGATGCAAGAAATGACAATCTCTACTGACTGAAGAACCTTTAAGGAAGGAAAAGCTATCCTGTTTTTTACAATATCCTTGATAATGTTCTGCTGCCCATAAAATAGCTCAAATTTCTCACTGTTAGAGGAAAATTTAACCAAATGATATATCAGGTGGCACCTGAGATATCAATTGTAGTATTCCAGCGCCTACTTTATGTCAATATGGGTAGTTTAAATAGCCTAACTAAGAAAATGCCACCCTCTGGACCTGGAACACTTGAACCAAATTCACACAATTTGGTTATCCCCAAAATCTCTTGTAAGGTAAAAATGCACACAGAGTCACAGGGATTGCTTCCAAATCTTTATGAGACTGTTTTAACATAACCCAGCTCATAATTATAAAATCAACCTCTTTAAAAAGGCCTTTTTGAAATTTTGTACTCAAAGACACTAAAAACATGAATTTCTAAGAGCTCAAGAAGCACAATATGATAGGGAATAATTGTTAGTGCATCATCACTTAAGGAGATATCTGATATATAGCACCTAGCTATATAAATTTTGACAATCCTCTACTTGTGCTAACTTTTAAGGTGACATCCAATCATATATAACTAGACACTTTGAGTTGAGCAACTTTACCAACCTTCAGAAAGCCTCCCAGGAAGAAAAAATGCAGCACAGAAAGCAGATAGTCTACATCTGACAAAAAAACCAAGGATAGTACAATTTTCATAAAAGACACACACCTAAACAAGAATACCCTATTCACTACCAACTTCAATCCCAGAGGAGAAACCCATAGTATCCAAGCTAACCAGATGATTACTGGGACTATACCCAAAAAAATACATTAGTTTTCAAACCTGTTGAGTTAAAAAAATATAGTCAATTTAGAGAACACTGGTTTAGTCACACAATAAATTCCAACATGTTAGATCTAAATAGTTGCTAATTCCACAGAAAATATGTGTTATTTTGCAAATATGTCCAGTCACACAACAACCTATTCAAACTGGGGGAAAATTTATAATGATTCAACAACAAATGTGTCAAACACTAGAACAGATGAGTTTCAGTCACAGAACACATCAACTATGTCTACTTTCTTTTTTATGAACTCATGGAACTCAGTCACAAAATTTATAAACTCAATCCAACAATAAACCCCAATAGCATTGAAACAGACAACAAAAATATCAAATATCAAAACAAATGAGTGAATCTATAATACTATTACTAGCTTGTCATAATTAAGAAACAATCTAGAATACAATCAGGAAATAAATATTCTGAGTTTCTTTTTTGGGATTAAAGTTAATAAAAAGATCAAATTTATCAAAACATTTAAGTAACCGTGTACATGTCAGAATACCAAGAATACCGTGGAGCTCCAGCAGGTGAGGGAGGAGTCAAAGCAGGTACTGGCATGGCCCACCAGATGATGGGGCCTAACTTTACCAGGTAGGAAAGGGCCTTTCCAGCCACAGCCCAAGGTCCAGCCGCTGGCAAGGCAGAGTCAATCAATCCTGTGAGCGTCAGGTAAAGCACTCCCAGGAATTGACTACTTTGGCCAGTGGAATCAGAAGTGGGGGGATGAGATGGTTGGTTTGGGTGTTGGGGGTGGTTCCATGGGGACCAAATAGGTAGCAGGGTTGTTGTGCTTCCTGTTGAAGATCAAAGAGTAGATGGTGATTGCTTTGCCGTCACAGACAATTTGGTAGGGTTCCTTGGGTGCGTTTGGGCGGGTGTACCACTGCAAGTCTTCCAATGTCCAGGGTTTGTGGTCAGAATTGGCAGGATACTCAGTGAAATGCACAGGGCCAAATGGAGCGTTGGGTGGATGGTAGTAGTCAAAGGCTTTGGTTTTGTCAACTAGAGTCTGACTATCTATCCCAGTGGATGGGTACTGACGCTTGGGTGTATGCAGATGGAAGAGTATCAAAAATAGGTATGGAAACAGATTGGTGAACCAAAGGTTAATAACAACTTTATTTGGTAAGGATGACTATACAGAACTTTTTCAAGTGCTTCTGATTTATATACTTACTCACATGCAGGTGCCTCTGGGCATTTTTCTGGTGCTATCTGTGTAGAAAGTCTTGGCATCTGAGGTTCTGCTGTTTGGTTGGCTGCTTCATGGTCATTTTTGGGGTTTTCAGGAAAAGTTGTTTGGCTTTTTGGTGGTCCATCTTGGCTTGACTGGCCATTGATTCTGGCAGGTTTGGCTTCTTGGGTTATGGGGTTTTTTCAATTTGATCACCATTTTGGGACTGGCTTGACAGGCTCTCCTGAGCCCAAAGAACTTAATTAAAAAAGGGGTCCCCAATTGGGACCCCAAATTACTTAATGGAGGGTGAGCTTGATCTGGGTTTACTGGGCAGCTAAAAATAGCCTGCCCAGGCCCAGCCAACCCCGCCAAGGCTTAGGCGTAGCTTTTGGGTCCAAAACAGGCCCCTCAGCTACCACCAGGGCAGGAATGATTCCTGCACCTGGATTTTTGCTTTTTGAAGCAAAAATCCAGGTGCAGGTGGATCTCCCCTGCCCGCTAGCCCCGCCTGGTGGCTAGGAGCAGGTTTGATTCCCACCTTGGGCTTCAAAATTGTTACTTTTGTAACAGTACATTTAAAACAAAAAATAATTAATATAAAAAATATAAAAATCTAATTTTAAAGAAAGGTAGTGACTACAAGCTTTCATGCTACTTTAGATTGACAGATAAATTATAATAAATATATTATATAGATAAACTGGTTTTAGTTTTATTTTATTTTTATACCAAAATGGAAGCTTCAAAACAACAGAGTAATAATGCAGAAACTGTGCGCTGTGGTTTCAGTTGCCCCACAGGCCAAAGAACAGAGTTATTGCAACAAAAGTGCTTACTCAGGAAGGAGACAGAAGAGGAGGGTTCACTTGTGAGACTGCACTGACACAACCAATTCAAGGAGCACAACGTGCAAGGGTGCAGAGCATCAATTCTTGGGTCCCCAAGCTGACTTGAAAGCCCATCAAGGTCACCACTAAAAAGAAAATTAGAAACAAGGTAATTGAGCTTACTTCCTTTGTGTTTGACCCTTTGTACTGCCAGAAGTTGGTCCTGTCAGCCATGATGGAGAAGGTTAAGCCTGTGCTTGACACTAGGTACAAGTCCTACATCAGTGATGGCAACCAGGAAGACAACAATGAGCCCAAGTTCTATAGGACTATGGAACAGCAGCTAGTGATTAAGAAGGCTGTGGCCTTCTACAACAAGGTGCACATGCCTTGTGTACTTGTCCCTGAGCAGAATCCAAATTCAACTACTCCCGCTAAGGCCACCTGGAAGCTCATTCCTGATATAAAGCGCATCATCCTTCTCAAACTAATGCAGGAATCTGATGACTACAAGTCAACTGTGGCTCTTGTTGGTGTGGATCCCAAGTACACCTCCAAGACATTCAACTCCTTCATTGAGACTGGCTGATTCCTTGCTGCAGAGAAATCCTGTGTATTTCTACTATGCTCACCAAGGAGCCCAAATGGGCAATCTGCCAGTGGATAGCCTGAGACTGTCATCTTGAACTGGAAAATATACAGTCCATGGTCAAATCTACTTTTGGGGTTAAGGCCTCAATTTCCTTTTAATATCATCTGGTGAAGGGAATGTTCTTTTCCTGGAAAAAGCTTGGGGTATCCCTGTACAATTGGAATATCCCAACCAATGTCAAGACTCAGAAAAAATACACTGAGGCCTACACTGCCCTCAAAAACAAAAGGACACTGAAATTCTACTATATTTATGAATTGGTACTTACCTTGTCTATGTGCAATGCATATGGGTATGTCCCAAAAGGCTCCAATGATGGGGTAGCTTGGTGTGCTGCAGTATGCACCACAGCCTATTTGATGGTGGCTCTCCTTGTTCCAAAGGGGATTGAGCTCTATCAAATTATATTGGGTTCTCACAATAGCAGTACCTTCTTATCTTTTCTCTGATTGATCCAGTAGAGCCTGAGGCGCACAAGCCTGGGCTTCACCAATTTTATTTTGCAGAATAATTTTGAACTCCATAAGGTGGCAGATATTCTTGAGGAATTTCTAACTATTGACACCAGCATTGCATTTGGCCCCCAACAATTGGCCACAGCAAATTTGTACCTTCTCTTCCTCCCTGCCTATTCCCCATTCCTAAATACCATTGAGAAGATCTTTGGATGGCTCAAGCAAGTTGTCAAGTGGGGGATGCCAACTGGGACCAAGGACCTCTTTGATTTGCTGCAGGCCAGGATCTACATCCTTCTAGCCAAGACAATGGTTGAATTCTATGGTCACTCTGATTCATTTTCTCTGTGTGCTTTGCCAAACAGCCAATAAACTAAAGGCTTAACAATTCCGACTATTTTTTATATTTTTTAATTTACTCTTTTAGATTCATGGATTAGCATTTTATCTTTAGATGACTCCAAGCCTGCAATTTCATACAGCTGCACCATTGACACAAAGATTTAATACTTAATTGTAAATTTATTTATCTTTTATATTATGAAATGGCTATCTGAAAATGTAATATCACAATATGATAATTATACAGAATTCTCATTTCCATCAAATACATATATAAATTAAATTAAAAAAATAATGGTAAAGCTCTCAAGGTATTTGTGATTTTTATTAACAGAAATTATTACACATGTATAAAGGCCTTCTATAAGATTTTTTGTCTAATTAATAGTTCACTAAAATAAAACTTATTTAAAAAATTAATTCATATAAAAATTGAAAATTAAAAGTGTAGAATTATATTTGAGGGAAAGAGATTTTATTAGTTGCGCCAATAATGAGTTCTGCTGTTTGTACTCACCCAGCAATGGAGGTGGCGCACAACCTCTACCGCCACACCATGTACAATGGATATTCTGCTGTCAATGTATTTGCAGCTGCTATTAAAAGGGAGTACTGTAAGGTGAGAATTCAGGAGCAGCTTCTCTGGTGGGGCTGCAAACCCATAGATTCCCACCAGGACCAGGGCGTCTTGGATTACATGGTCAACTGAGTCATACCTGGGGGACCTTCTTCCTGTCCAGGGAGAGCCTGGCCTTGTCAATTCCTAGAAGGACCCTGTCAAGATCCTCCACGCTGGCGCCCATCCCAAAGAAGAAAAGATATCATAGGTAAACCACAAGGTGAAGCCTTTGCTCAGAAAAGGCTTCAGTAAACTCACACAGCTTATTGAACACAGTACTAATCTTCTTATCATGTTTTGTTTTAGCAAAGGTGATATCCATGGCCATAGGGATCCCCATCTTGTCAGTGCTCTAGGCCAGCCCAAAGTTGGCAAGGAGGATTTTGGTTTTCTTGACAGCTGTTGCGTGTGCAACAGCCAATTTTCTGAACACACACCCAAAGTTCTCCAGCAGGTAAGAGAGTGTGTGCTCCACCAGGAAGCAGAAGCAAGCAGCTGCATGGGCCTGGCCCATCTCTGGTATATTCTTGAATGGGAGCTTCACCAGGACGTCCCAAACAAGCTCAATGGAGTTTACACAGTAAGCTCCACCAAGGATCAGCAAGTCCAAGAGAATCATTTGTAATCATTATAGGCAGTAACTGCCCACTTGGATGCCCTATCAGCATGGGTAAGTCCTGCAAGTGTGTCCCTCAACATTAGGAAGATCCCATGGATCCAATACTTGAGCTTGCACACAACAGGGGGTGACAGAGTAATCTGCCTATCCAGATAACTAGCATAGTTGGCTTAGAACTTGGTAGAGACAAAGGGGACCAGGACCTGGCATATTACGTCATAACTTATTTCTAAAAAAGGTAATAATTTTGAATTTTAATTAATTTTGTTTTTTAGGTTACCTTTGTGTGTTTCCTCTTTGCCTGCAGCCTTGCTGGCTTGGCCCTTCTTGGCGCAAGCAATTGTGCTGGCAATTCTGTGTCCCCAATTCTGGCTGGCTTGAGATGTGCATACATCTCAGGGTTGTTGACCCAGACAGACAGTGCAGAAAGATTGTACACCTTAAATTGCAGGCCCTCAACCACAGTCTTTTTAACGTTTAGAGCACGCTCAATGGTCTTCTCTGATGTGTCAGGCATCTTGGCCATGAGCGCCTTTGCAGACTTCTTGTTAGTTTCTTGTCTGTTAGAACAGCAGACTTCACCTTTGATTTTTACTTTGTAATCAATCTCCCTGATCTTTGCAATTGCACAATCAAGGTCTTTAAGTATCTTCTTTTAATCTCTCATTAATTTTTTTACTAACCTTTGCATAAAGTAGTTTTAAAAACTATGGCAACAAGCAAAAATTCTTCAGATTTAAACAAAATAATTTCAGCTTTAAATAAAATCCAAGTTGCGCGAGATTCAGGTTTCAATTGATTTAAATATTTTTGGTTAACAAATGAACTGTCAAACCAAAAACAAAATTTCACTAGCCCATCATACAAAATTATATCAAACATCAAGCAGTGTAGTTCAAACCACAAACAAAATGAACTGACACAACAACTGAAATGGATGGATGCTGTTCTGGAGTATATTATAATCCAAGCAGGATTCATATGAGGCACTAACAGAAGGACTAAAGTGAAACAAAATTGGAGCAATCTAGAAGCAAGATTACACAAGCACAAAACAAAATAAACTCACACAAGATGTGTAGTATGAGCAGCCTAAAATAGAAAAATAACAGTTTAACAGCCAATCAACAGCTATCCAATTTAGGACCAGAGGCATTTTATCCATTTTCATGGCTCCAGATTTGTATGAAAAGGTTTTGAGAACTTTCCAAATATGGACTTGAGATTACAATAAAAATAATTCATTAAATTTTAAAATTTCTACTTTTAGTGATTTTATCCTAGGTTTTTTACAATGGTTTTTAATAACAACATCTTCAACGGCGCCAGCAGCCAAGCCAGCTTCAATGGAGGCAAGGCTCAGAACGTAGAGGCACCAGTTTACACCCAAGCCTTTGAGGCAGGTAACAAGGAAGCTGACCTGTACCTTACCTTTGACCCCTATGGCTTTGACTTATTTGAGAGTCACTTAGTGTCTAGCTCTGCCCCTGCTCCCACACCCACCCCTGCACAAGCTACCCGTCAACTAACCAATCAGGATGGCAACCCTGATTTGGAACATCTTTCTGCCACCAGCTAACCTGCTGCCCCCTGAGCCAATCAGGCTTCAGCTCCCCTGGCCCAGCGCCCCAAGCAATGAATCATCACTGCCCAAATTCTTCAGTAAATTGTGGCACTCAACCTGCAGGGTCTGTCCTGGGATCAGATTGCTGCCCAGTTGCAATTTACCCGAGCCATCATAATGCAGGGGTTCAACAACCTAATGAATAAGGGGAATCTAATTGGGACAGCCAAGAAGCCAAAGAAGGCCACAGAGTCCAAGATAATCAAGGCCTACCCAATAATTCTTGACCTCCTCCAGCGGGACCCCAAGCTTCCCTTGAGCCAGGTCCAGAAGCAGCTTGCGCACCATAACTATGGGTCTCCAAGCGCATGATGCAGCTCTGGATTTATGGGAAGGTGGCTTCCATATGGGTTCTTATCAATTTTGCCGGCAACCAATGGGATGGCGCTGAGGATTCCCTGTATGATCCCGCCATTGAATCCACCCTGGTCCAATGCCTGACTAGTCTATCAGATGATGTTATGTTCATCTCTTACTATAAGCTATCCATAGCTTTTGATGATTTTGGCACCCAAGGAAAAGCCGCCACCAAGAATGGAAGGAAGAAGGTCAAGAAGGAGACTTTCATTGGTGTGTTTCTGGCTGTTTCAGCCAAGTGTTTTGTCTACTATTGGACAAACCCTGATTTCATTGATGGCTACTCATACAACCACATCCTCGGTGGATTGCTCAATTCCTGGGATGGCTCAAATTCCAAATACCAGGTTTTCTTGAGCCACCAGATGGAGGGAAGCTCCAACGCCCTTGAGGCCATCCAGGGACGCAGGCACCAGGCCTCAGTCTACCCTGCCCGCCATGCCAACGTCCATCTGGCTGATGTTGTCTTCTTCAACATTGGAGATACACTACAGGAGCGCCACCCTCAGGCTTTCAATGACCTCTATCTTGGGGTCCTTGATCACAATTTTCTCTTTGGTCACCAAATGGTGGCTGACTTTTTTGCGCAAATGGTTTTCCATGTGAACATGGGCAACCAATCACGCAAGGATAAGCGCCTCCCACCCTGTGCCACAGCCACCTACTAGCCCATCCAGCCAATGACTGATGAGAAATACAATCAGCGGTATATGGCAGCCATCACACAAAATCCTCCTGCTCCACCCCCGCCACCAACACCCCCGCCCACAAACCCAACCCATCCAATCCCAGACTCCCCAGGCCAGCATTGCCTCTATGTCCTCCTTCCCGCGCCATTCTGCCTACTAGGCATCACTCTTCCCCACCCCAATAAACACCTGTCACCAAACATTTTCTATTTATATTATCTTTTTTTGAATTTCAATTGTTCATGTTCTCTTTGTTTATAGTTGGTTTTATTCTTTATGTTCAGCTTATTTTTATAAAATCATATATTTACTAAGGTGTGTATCTAGATCCTGAACATAGTTATTTTTAGCACCCAACCATAGCCCCTTGTGAAAACATTAACAACAATTTGGTGATCAGCTAAATTTGAATTAGAAAATTATAGGTTAACTTTTTTTAGATAAAGTTGTTACTGATCCAAATTCAAACCCTTAATGATAAACTTTAAGCCAATCAGGAGCCAAGTGATAAAGTGATTGTTGTGACATAAAGGGACATTCAATAATTCTTTGATGCATGTGCGCTAATTAATATGATTGGCTGGATGTTTTGCCATTGTACGCCATTGCCGCTGTGGCAAGTTGTTGGTGGACTAGTACTAACCCAGCAGCTGATTGGGCACTAGTCCATCAACAACTTGCCACAGCAGCAATGGCGTACAATGGCAAAACATCCAGCCAATCATATTAATTAGCGCACATGCATCAAAGAATTATTGAATGTCCCTTTATGTCACAACAATCACTTTATCACTTGGCTCCTGATTGGCTTAAAGTTTATCATTAAGGTTTTGAATTTGGATCAGTAACAACTTTATCTAAAAAAAGTTAACCTATAATTTTCTAATTCAAATTTAGCTGATCACCAAATTGTTGTTAATGTTTTCACAAGGGGCTATGGTTGGGTGCTAAAAATAATATGGTAATCAAGGAAACAATGCCAACACAAAGCAAACAATTCATATTGAGATGAGCGTAAAACATATACACAATGGGTAAAAAGATGGGATAATGTGATAAATGGGAAAACAAAAAGGATAAACAAAGCGGCAAAAGTATAAAAATAATACAGAATTTATTGGGGCAAAAGCTATAAAAACATATGGAAAGGTTAGTAAAAAGCTAAAATGAGATAACTCAAAAAGCTGCTAAAAGACTTCAACTTGGCAATTGCCAAAATTAAAGAGATTGACTGCAAGGTCAAAGCAAGAGTTAAGTCTGCCGTCCTTGAAGGGGAAAAATTGAAAAGGTGTCCGCCAAAGCACTCAGGCCAAGATTCCAGACACCCCCAAAACAACAATTGAGAGACTTTTAAATGTCCAGAAGCACTTGTGGAAGGCCTTCAATTCAAGTCATTTGCCCTCTCCGCGCCGTCTGTCTGGACAGATGACCCAGAAATGTATGCCCACCTAAGACCCGCAAAATGTACCTAAACAGATGACACTGAGCAGCCAGCACAACTGGTTACACCAAGAATAGTGAAGCCTGCTGAGGCAACAGGCAAGGAGGAGACTGCAGAAGTTAACCTAAAATAATAATTAATAAAATTTTCCAAATACTTACCTTTTTTTAGAAGAAGTTGATGGTGAAATCCACCGGGTCCTGGTCCCTTTTGTCCCTGCCACATTCTACGCCAACTACACCACTCATGTGGCCAATCAGCTTTTCCTGTCCCCCCTGTCTTGCAGGAGCTTGAAGACTGTATCCATAGGTTTTTTCCTATGTCCAGGGAGGCACTGGCTGGGCTGACGCATGAAGAGGGGGCATCCAAGTGGGCTGTTACTGCCTACAAGGATGCTCAACTGGTCCACCTGGACCCTGTATCACTCAGTGTAGTTTACTGTGTAAACTCCATTGAGCTTGTTTGGGACTCCTGGTGACTCTCCCATTCAAGAATGTACCGGAGATGGGCTGGGCTCATGCGGCTGCTTGCTTCTGCTTCCCGTTGAAGCATACCCTATCTTACCTTCTGGACAACTTTGGGCGTGCGGTGGGAAAATTGGCTGTTACAGATGCAACAGCTGTAAAGAAGACTAAAATCCTCCTGGCAGACTTTGGGCTGGCCTGGAGTGCCAACAAGACGGGGTCCTGGCAGCTATGGAGCTGACCTTTGCCAGGACAAAGCACGACAAGAAGATAAGCGCGGTTTATAATAAACTGTGCAAGTTTACAGAAGCCTTTGCTGGGCAAAGGCTTCATCTGGTTGTTTACCTGGGGTTCCTATTCTACTTCAGGATGGGCGCGTCTGTAGAGGACCTGGACGGGGTCCTTCTGGGGATCAACAAGGCCAGGCTCTCCCTGGATGGGAAGAAGGCCCCCCCGGGTACAACTCAGTGGATCACGTCATCCAGGACGCCCTGGTCCTGGCTAGTATCTACGGGCTTGCAGCCCCGGACAAAAAGCTGCTGCTCCACTCCCACCTGACCCTACTTCCCTTCACCAGCAGGAGGGAGTATTTCAATACTGGTGTATCCACTGTCCACGGTGTGGCAGTGGAGGTTGTGCGCCACCTCCATTGTGGGGTGGGTACATACCGCCAAACTCACTATAGGCAATCTTAATAAATTCTCTCTTCCAAATAATTCCATTGCAATTTATAATATTTTTATTATAATAAATTTTTCTAATTCTTATTTTAGAAAACAAGATCTGCAGAATATATCCCATAGAAGGTCTTAATAAAAGCATAATAATATATTTCAATAAAATCTACTTCTGATTTGGACACATTACATTAATCTTTTTTGATCATTATATTTATTTTCTAAAAGTGATATTAATGTGTTTGTGTAATCCAGTATCAAGCGTTTGGGATACCCTTAGATGGCATAATAAAATAATATACAATAAAATAAATAAATTACTTACATATATTGATGGATCTTCTGAATGTGATTGCGGGCGTAGAAACATCTAAATATAAAATGATAATTAATAAATGTTGAATAATAAATTAGAGAATATAAAAAATTGGACACACTAAGCCTTTAATTGATTGGCTGTTTGGCTAGGCACACGGGGATGAACAAATCAGTGTGGCCATAGAATTTGGCCACAGTCTCAGCTGGGAGGGTGTGGATCCTGGCCTGCAGCAAATCAAACAGGTCCTCAGTCCCAGTTGGGGTTCCTTGCTTGACAACTCGCTTGAGCCACCCAAAGACTTCCTTGATAGGATTTAGGAAGGGCAAATAGGCAGGGAGGAAGAGAAGACGCATATTTGCTGTGGCCAATTGCTGGGGGCCCACTGCAATGCTTGTGTCAATTGATGGAAATTCTTCAAGAATATCAGCCACCTTGTGGAGACCAACATTGTCCAACACAATTAAGTGGTTGAAGCCCAGGCTCATGCGCCTCAGGTGCTCCTGGACCAATCGGAGAAATGACAGGAAGGTCCGGCTATTGTGGGAGCCTAGTATCATTTGGTAGAGCTCAACCCCCTTTGGACCAAGGAGAGCCACCATTGAATAGGCTGTGGCACAGACTGCAGCACGCCAAGCCACCCTGTCATTGGAGCCTCTGGGGACATAGCCATATGCATTGCGCATCAATGAGGCAAATGCTGATTTGTCAATATAGTAAAATTTGACCGTCCCCTTGGCTTTGAGGGAAGTGTACGCCTCTGCATAGTTTTTCTGGGTCTCAATATTGGCTGGGCTATTCCAATTGTATGGGGATACCCCAAGCTTTTTCCAGGAAAATCACATTCCCTTGACCAGATGGTAGTAAAAGGAAATCAAGGCCTTGATCCCAAAAGCAGACTTGACCATAGCCTGTATATTTGCCAGTTCAAGATGGCAGTCCTGGGGGATCCACTGGTGGATTGCCCATTTGTGCTCCTTGGTGAGCATAGTGAAAATGCGCAAGGATTTCTCCGCGGCAAGGACTCGGCCAGTATCAATGAACTTGTTGAAGGTCGTGCTGGCGTACTTGGGATCCACCCCAACAAGGGCTGTGGCCGCCTTGTAGTCACCTGATTCCCAAATTAGCTTAAGCAGGATGATGTGTTTGATGTCAGGGATGCGCTTCTGGGCGGGCTTTGTGGGTTCAGACAAGCCAGGATCCTGATTGATGACAGGCTTGCAAGGCATGGGCACCTTGTTGTGGAAGGCTGCAACTTTCTTTAGAACCAGCTGTCCCTCATTGATTTGGTAGAACTGGGGCTCCTTGTCATCCTCCTGATTGTCATCACTGATGTAGGGCCCATAGCTAGTATCAAGTACAGGCTTCACCTTCTCCAGCATGGCTGACGGGACCAACTCTTGCCGGTACACAATGTCAAACACATATGAAGTAAGTTCTACCTCCTTGTTTCTAACCATTTTTGTTGTGGTAACCTTGGTGGGCTTCCGGGTTAGCTTTGGGACCCAAGGGTTGATGCTCCGCACCCTAGCAGCTTGTGCTCCTTGAACCAGCTGTGTCAGTGCAGCGTCACTATGGAACTCTCCTCTCCTGCCTCCCTCCTGAGTAGGCACTTGTGTTGTACTAAGTCTATTCTTTGACCTGCAGGGGCAACTGCAATTGCGGCGCACAACGGGTGCATTGGTACTCTGGTGGTGTATTCCTTCCATTTTAAAATTTAATAAAATACTAAATAATTTTCAATTAAGTTACTCCCTAATTTTAATTTTTTCTTTTATCTGTTTATGGATATTAAATTATTATTTTTTTCCCACCCAATATCCCAATTATAGATTTTTTATTTCTTAGTTAGTTGTTTTGGTGTTAGAACGCCCATTTTATAATACTCAAAAAAAATCCACCCAATTTTCCTAGATTTTACTGCCAAATTCAAACACCCAACACAATATTTTTAAAATTTATGTTTCAGATCTTGTGTCTTATTTTAGATACCTTGGTATCATTCATGATTACAATCCATTGCACACATTGTGTGAGTGATTTTGTTTACATTGTGAGCTGCTATTGTGTTTTGTTTTTGGATTGAGTTTTGATACACCTTGCTTGGGTGTATTTTGTCACCAATTCACATAGTAAAAATATGTACACCAAAAGTCAACTCACACCATTTTGTTTGTGAATTGATGTATTTTGGATTATATTTTGAATGGTTTTGCTTTGCGTGTGAGCTTTTTGTTGCTGTGTTGACCCATTTTGCCCATTAACGCCAATAAACCCTGTTAACAGAGTATATATTTTAACCTGAGACTTGGATTTTGTTTAAATCTGAAATCATTTTGTTTAAATCTGAAGAATTTTTTCTTGCTGCCATAGCTTTTAAAACTACTGTATGTTTTTATAGCTTTCACCTCAATAAACTCTGTGTTATTCTGAGATTATTGCCTCTTTATGTATCCCTGTTAGTTTTCCCATTTACTACAATTTCCCATCTTTCTACCAATTATGTATATGTTTTACACTTATCTCAATGGTTGTTTGATTTGTATTGGCATTGCTTCCATAATTGCCATATTATCTTTAGCTCTTTAGACAGCCCTTTGTGAAAATATTATTAATAACTTGGTGGTCAGCTAAATTTAAATTAAAAAATTATAAGTTTATTGTGTTTAGAGAAAGTTGTTTCTGATCCAAATTCAAAACCTTAATGATAAACTTTAGGCCAATCAGGAGCCAAATGAGAAAGTGATTGTTGTGACATAAAGGGTCATTTAATAATTCTTTGATGCATGTGCGCTAATTAATCTTATTTGGCTGGCTGTTTTGCCATTGTGAGCCATTGCCACTGTGGAAAGTTGTTTTTGGACTAGTACTAACCCAGCATCTGATTGAGCACTACTCCACCAACAACTTTCCACAGCAATAATGGCGCACAATGGTAAAACAACCTGCCAATTAGATTAATTAGCACACATGCATCAAAGAATTAATAAATGACTCTTTATGTCACAATAATCACTTTCTCACTTAGCTCTTGATTGGCTTAAACTTTATCATTAATGTTTGAATTCAGATCAGCAACAACTTTCTATAAACACAATTAATCTATAATTTCTAATTCAAATTTAGCTGATCACCAATTGTTGTTAATATTATCACAAGGGGCAGTGCAAAGCTCAAAAAATAACTGTGTTCTGGATCTAGATACATGACATAGTAAATATATGATTTTATAGAAATAAGCTGAACATAAAGAATAAAACCAACTATAAACAAAGAGAAAATGAACAATTGAAATTCAGAATAAATATAATATAAATGGAAAATGTTTTGTGTCATGGAGTTTATTGGGGGCGGGGAAGAGAGATGCCTAGTAGGCAGAATAGTGCAGGAAGGAAGGCGTAGAGCTGGTGTTTGCCTGGGGGGTCTGTGATTAGGTGGGTGGGGCTGAAAGGTGGTGGGTAGTGGTGGCAGGGGTAGAGGCAGGAGGATTTTGCGTGATGGCTGCCATATACCGCTGATTGTATTTCTCATCAGTCATTGCCTTGATTGGCTGGTAGGTGGCTGTGGCATGGGGTGGGAGGCGCTTGTCTTTTTGTGATTGGTTGCCCATGTTCACATGGAAAACCATCTGTGCAAACAAGACAGCCACTATTTGGCAACCAAAGAGAGAATCCTGGTCAAGGACCCCAAGATAGAGATTTTTTGATAGCCTGTGGGTGGTGCTGTTGGACTGTGTCTCCAATATTGAAGAACACTGCATTAGCCAGATGGATGTATTTGTTGCCAGCTGGGTACACAGAGGCCTGGTGCCTGTGTCTTTGGATAGATTTGAGGGTAGTGGAGCTACCCTCCATCTGGTGGCTCAAGAAACCCTGGTGCTTGGATTTGAGCCATCCCAGGAGTCAAATAATCCACTGAGGATGTGGCTGTACTTGTAGCTATTGATGTAATCAGGGTTTTTAATAATAGACAAAACCCTTGTTCAAAACAGCCAAGAATGCACCAATGAACACCCCCTCTTGAACTTCTTCCTTCCATTCTTGTTGGAGGCTTTTTCTTGCTCATCAAATTTTTCAAAAGCAATGGATACTTTGTAATAGGAGAGAGAATGACATCAAATGATAGACTTGTCAAGCATCAGAAAAGAGTGGACTTGATGGCAGGATTGTATGAGGAATCTTCCTGTCATCCCATTGGTCCCTGTTGTAGCTGGTCAACACCCTGATCAAAGCCACTTTTCTGTGCATCCAGAGATGCACCATGCGCTCAGACACCCAAATGCCATGGTGTGCAAGTTGCTTCTAGACCTGGGTCAGGGGAAGCTTGGGGTCCTGCTACAGGAAATTGAGCATGATTGGGTATGCCTCATTGATCTTAGACTCTGGGGCCTTATTTGGCTTTTTGACTGTCCCAATCAGGTTCCCCTTGTTCATCAGGTTATTAAATTTCCACATGATAGTGGCTTTGTTAAATTGCAATTGGTCAGGAATTTAGTCCCCAAACAGACCCTGCAGGTTCAGGGCCACAATTTCCTGGAGAATTTGGGCAGTAATGATTCTGTGTTTTGGGCGCTGGACTGGTGGGCTGAAGCCTGATTGGCTGTAGGGGGCAGGTAGGGTGGTGGCAGGAAGTTTTTCCAAATCAAGGTTGCCATCCTGATTGGTTGGTTGGAGGGCAGCTTGTGTGGGGGTGGGTACGGGGGCAGGGACAGGGACAGAGCTAGACACTACGTGACTATTGAACAAGTCAAAGCCATAGGGGCCGGGGGTCAAGTACAGGTCAGCTTCCTCATTACCCACATCAAAGGCTTGGATGTAAATGGGTCCTCCACGTTCTGAGCCTTGCCTCCATTTAAGCTAGATTGGCTGCTTCTGGCTTGTTCACTGATGCTGTCAAAAATGTTGCTAGTAAAAACCATTGTACAATAAAACCTAGGATAAAATCACTAAAAGTAAAAGTTTAAAATTTTATGATTTATTTTATTGTAATCACCATTACATATTTGGAAGGTTCTCAAACCCATTTTATACAAATCAGGAGCCATGAAAATGAATAAAATGTCTATGTTCCTAAATTAGATTGCTGTTGATTGGCTGTTAAACTGTTATTTTTCTATTTTAGGCTGCTCATACTATACATCTTGTGTGACTTCATTTTGTTTTGTGTTTGTGAAATCTGGCTTCTAGATTGCTCTAATTTTGTTTCATTTTAGTCCTTCTGTTGGTGGCTTTTATGAATCCTGATTGGATTATAATATATTCTGGAACAGAATCCATCCATTTCACTTGATGTGCCAGTCTATTTTGTTTGTGGTTTGAACTACACTGCTTGATGTTTGATATAATTTTGTATCATGTGCTAGTAAAATTTTATTTATAGTTTGACAATTTTTATGTTCACCAAAAATATTTGAATTATTTGATTTCTGAATTTTACCTGATTTGGGGCTTGCTTAAATCTTAAATCATTTTGTTTAAATCTGAAGTATTTTTGGTTGCTGACATAGCTTTTAAAACTACTGTAACTGAGGTGTGTCTGGTCTGAGCCAAGCACAAAGGCAACAAAAACTAACATCCATTCTAATTGGCTGGTCTATAGAACTTGTAGTTTTTTAAATCACTTTATTGTAGAGCTACAAAAAATAATTTTAAAATATAATTAAATAAACTGATGAATATTAAAGCAGCCAAATTTAACTTGTGGAATGATTAAAATCAATCATCACTGTAGTTAAATATAAAATATATTTAATCCTAATAATAATGCTTTTTAATTAAAATAATATATATTATATAATTAAAAAAATTTAGGTGGTACAAGGCTTAATTAGCAAAATGTGGGAGTGGGCAAAAAAACTAGTTGGCAGAATGGATTATGGGGGAGGGCTTGACTGGCTGAAGGGGTTGATTCTAGTAAACTGGGAGGATTGGATGGGGACTAAGGCAGCTGGAGGACCTTATATTGCATGAGTTCCTTGAGCAGCTTGGCGGAATCAGTGATGAATGACTCATAATCAGACTTGGAGAGAACAGCAATTGGCTTGTACACTAGGGAATTGCAAGGGGCAGCTGTGGGTCCTTTGGTGATTTGCTGCGCTGAGATTATTCAAGGCCATCTTTGTAAACATGTCAGCAACCTTCTGACGGGGAAAGGCACAGTGTGGTCATGGTTTGCACTAATCACTTGGCTGAAGGTTGTGAGGTTGCGCTCACAGATGGTGTCCCCAAGGTTAAAGAACAGCACATCACCCAGGTGTAAAACAGCATGGCCGGCAGGGAAAATTGAAATATTGTGGCCTTCTACTTGTATTTTCTCAGAGGCCACTTCAGCGCACTTCATTTGGTGGCTCAGAAATATTTGGGATTTGGAATTGGCCAAGCTCCAGATGACAAGCAGGTCAGAGAGGAATTTCCCATACCAGTAACCATTGATGTAACTGGTTGTAGTCCATTAAAATACAGTCCCTTTGGGGGAAACTGCAAGGAATGCACCAATCACATTCCCCTGTGCTTACTTCTTTTTGCACTTTGGAGTGTTTTTTCACTCAAAATGCCATAATTATGGACTTGTAATGACAATTTATAGCAAGATATAAATACAAAATTATCAAAAATAGAGAACAGGCAGCGGGTAATAGTGGAACTAATTACATGATCATAGGGCAAATCATATCCATCATCCAACTCATTACATGGCTGATTGGTCAGAATCAGATAACTAAATACAAGCCCATGCATCCAGAGCTGTGCTTTGCAGCTGGCAATAAATATGCCCTGGAGTCCAAGTAGACAACAGACCACAGTCAATTGGAGGTATGGGTCATGTTGCAGAAGGTCAAGCATGAAGGAATTCACCTCCTTGATCTGAGATTTGACCTGCTTCTTTGGCTTCTTGCCCAGCTTTTCACCACCTCTCTTCAAGAGGGCTTGTAACTCACACCTAACCATCACCTCAGTGAATTGAAGATGGGTGGCAATTTCTGCAAAATTTACTCCACTCTGCTTGAGGCTCAAAATCTCCTCTATCACATCATTGGTTACTAGGCATTGTTTTTGGGACACATTGGGCATAAGGGACCTGGATTAGGCAGGACAAGATTTGATTGGCATGGATTCTTGAGCAATGGCTGAATAGAGTTGGAGGGGGTCACAGTTGTCCAGTCTCCAAAATGTGGCACAGGCTTGGATTGGGCCTGGTCTTGGGGAGCACCATACTTGCTATCAGAAAAGCCACTTGTGGATGTGCCTGGTGACACATACAACATGCCCTCCTCCCAACTTGCATTGAATTGCTTGTACACAGGAACCATAGTGGTTGTGCTCCCTTGATAAGCAGCCTGAGCTTGAAGTAGCTCCTGGTAATGCTCCTTGATTATGTCAAAGTTATCTTTACTGGTGAAATTCATTGTAAACAAAAGGCAATAAAAATTCTATTAAAACAGAAAAGCAAATTATTTCTAGAAAATTTATTTTATTTAACTGTGTGCTCCTTTTTGAGACGTTCTATCAGACATAAATGTCCATATTTAAAAGCACATACATTTAAAATAATGCTGTAGTTCCCTGAATATATTTTGGTTTATTTACTCCTGAAATCCCTTATTTCCAATTTGACTCCCAAAAATAATCAATATTTTCTAAAAAAATGAATCATTTTGTATTTGAGCTCATCACTTTTGTGACTGAAACTCATGTGTTCTCTTTTTGTATCATATTTTCCACATACTCATTATCAAATTTGATGTATAATGTTTCAGAAAGTGACTGGTTTGCATTTGTTTTGAATTTGGGTTTCATGTGTTTGCTGTCTCATTTTTGGAATTCAGTATTTGACTTTAGTTTTGTTGTGTTATTGACTATTTTTGTTTTCTGGCCCTAGATAAATGAAAGCTTTATTGAGTGAATTGACCTTCAGCAGGTTCCAGTTAAAATTTTTTGTGTGAATGAAGCTTTGCATTCTAAATTGACTAATATTTGTTTATCTCAACAGGTTTGAAAACTACTGTAAAATATCAGGGATTTTTTTTTGAAAATTCATCTCCCAACAAAAAAGACTTTTACAGAGACTATTATCTGGATTCAATCACCATGATCCAATTATACTCTAATAATCCTACACTGTTTGTTACCCAGACTGTAACTAAACATCTCACTTACCATCTATGCTTTATATGTTAATATGAAACAGCTTTATTTGATATTAGAGAAGACAGCTTCCTTATTGCCAATATATATTAGAGCTACCTACCTCTAGGAGAAATTTAAAACAATTCATTATGGAAAACAACATAGTTTTAACAGTAACCAAGGAAGATAAACAATATTATTGAAAATAAAAGATTTCTGGACCATAATAACTGGCCCAATTATGACCATAATCAAATACAATTTAAAACTGGGCCTAGATTAGATGAGAAAGATAATACCATACCTTGACTGAGAAAGTTCTACACTCACCATCAAGTGGGGAGAAGTACATCACCATGTCTATTTCACACACACCTTGACACTCTTATGAGAGACCACATATTTGTCAATATTGTCTGAACTGAAAAGGAAAAGGACCTCAGCTTAACTGATTGGAAAACTTTCACCTAAAAAAATCCTTCATGATTGTAGAGGCCTCAAAAGAGCAAGTCCCTATATTCTAAATGCTGATCTGAGAATTATCATATGTCTTTTGAGAGAAGCTTTCAGGTCTTTCCCCTGACTGAGGGACCCAACATAAGGTGAAATTCAAGTACAGTATTCTAAAATAAAGAACTATATACCAATTGACACAAAAACTGTGGTGAAATTGACTCCCTGGTAGTCAAATATTAAGTAAAGTGATAATTTGGTTTTTTGTCTGATCAACTCCTGGAAGTCAACACCTTTTAATTAATGCTACTTGATGTACTAAATACTTTAAAATTAAAAAAATAATCTATAAATATATATCATACTAAATAGACCCCAGGAAGCACAAAAATGCAACAAAAACACGACAATTAATTTGACTCAGGAGAAATAAGCAGCTATTTCTTGTTTTAATATGTAAAAAACAACCTTACTATAAAATATTTTCTTAGCCTAAATATTAAAGTCTAATGAGACATAAAATCAAGAGAGTTAAAGATTATAAGCACTAAAATATAAGAAAATAAGATTATTTTTTATACTTAATATAAGTACAACCAAATATATCTGCAATACCCTAAAGTTGTGGGTGTTATCTTAAGCAAGTATGGCAGGAGGTTAGCAAACTGGAATCCTGTCAAAGCTGTGACAATGGGATAAATGGACATTAACTAAAGAAAGACCTTGAGAGTAGTGTTTTAGTGTCCAAATCTGCCAGCAAAGTATTTCAACATTTAGTAGGTGGAGGTGTGCATGACAACAGATATGGTGGAGTGGGGTGATACCAGAGGAGGCCAGGATTCACCGTACAAAGAATTGAGTTGTGCTGGATCTTTATAGTAGCTTTGTCCAAGCCCTTCTTGTGATAGTCCAAAGGTAGAAGGACCAGGTTGGTAACCTCTTAACCCAAGGCAAGCTGTAAGCACAGCTGTGAAGATGAGGTGACTAATTTTCACTTGTTTTGGGCATTGGGGATTGGTTAAGATTAGTCTAGTTGCTTAGTAAGGAAGATTAAAACTGATATAATTGAGGGGGTATTTTCTCAATGATAGCATAACCTATCACTGAGAGGGTATTATTTATTTATAGTTTTTCTCACTATGCAAAATTTTGAAAATGGGAGTGAAAACAGAGTATGGGGGATCCCAAAAGTCTGGGTTGTGAAGGTTGGAATTGAGCATTAAGAATAGGGACAAACCTTTGTTATCCTATTATCTTTGGCTTGGTGGGCAATTTTTGGTTGGAGCCAATAGCTTTTGGCTGTTCTATTTCCAGGAGGAGAAATGGGTTCATGAGTTCTTCAGTGCTTATTTTTAACCTGGATGGCAAGGTTTAGCAAGAGTCTGGCCCTAACCATATGGTCTGGGTCCCAGATCCTCATTGGCTGGGGCCAGGATGGATGGCCAAGATTTGGGAATTGGTTGCATATTGTTCTGGGCTTCATGGATTGCCCTCTATTTTTAACTCTTTTAAAGGGGACTTGTTTGATTGACTGCCTCCTTTTATGGCCTCTGACTGGCTGGCCAGAGGAAGTCTGGCTTGCAAGTGCCTGGGTTGCAAGTGCCTGGAAGGCGGGCGTGGCAGGCGCCTGTCAAGATGCTAAATTATACTGGCTTATAATAAATTATATTTTGACTTCAAAAATTCAGTTTTCCTCTGGTTCAGGAGTGGTAAATTCTGTTCATATTGGGTTGTATTTGGTTCAAATTCCCCTTCTGGCTATCAGGGCCCAGAGTGCCCTGGACAATCAGCTTTTCACAGTAAATTCCATAATGCTGGGAATTATTTGGCCAAGTAAGAAGGCTCAAAAATCCAGAAAACCTTTAACAAAATTTGACCAATTTAACGGATTTAAATCAAACAGTTGATTGAAAATGGGTTACAGCTGCTCCAGTTTTCCAGTTGAGCTCAAATTCTTCTTGTAAGCTGACATTGATAAATTAACATAATTTGAGGGTCACCCAATATGATCTTATTTATCAGCAGGGTTATCAGAAGTTGGTCACTCAAGGGTTTTTTGCAAACTGGACCAGTTACTCACTTGACAATGTGGAAGAAATAGGAGTCCAGGATCCAGGCAGTATTGCTTAGTTGAATTTTGATATATATTGAATAATTTTCACTGTTTCAACTCTTAAGAGTTGAGTCCTCCCAAATTTTACTCAACAAAATCAAAATATCCCTTGGTCTAATTTTTATTCAAATACATCCTGTAGTAGGACTTTTGCCCTACATTCCCTACAATTTAATCCTTATCTGGATTATTACGGGAAGATAGGGGTCTGCTGTTGGTACTTTGTTGTTGCCTCTGCCAAATGTCAATTCAATGCCTGCCAATCTCAAAGTTGTTCCTCCTACCGTCAAAAATGAAACTCTGGTGCTATCTTAATGTCCTGAATTTTATGCCAAAGACACTCTGATTCTCTTGCAGGCCATTTATCTTGGGCTCTTTTGATTAGGGTTAATTATTTTATTTAACCCTAATATCTCATTTGGAAATTTCACAAAACAGTATCTGAAGCTGCATTGGTGGTTAATCATTAACTCTATGTGAATTGAGTAGTGATTCCTCACCACTTGGAGACAGCTTCTTATTATCTATCAATTTCTGTCACACAGCTGGCCTTCCTAGAGGCCAAACAACCCACAGCTTGGGAATTCTTACCAATTTTCTCCCAGAGCATAAAAACCCCCTTTTGATTAAAAAAATGGCCTGGGATTTAAGAGGCAAATAAGCCTCAACTCCCTGGCTTCAATTCTATTAACAGATTTGGGCCTTTTAATTATTGGGAAATGGTACATTGAGAGCGTGATTGTTCAATTTTGCAATCTGGCGCTCAATTGCTTGCAGGTTCTATAAATAGCTGTAGCACCTTGGCATACTGCAGCTCAAGCAAGGTTCCTGTTATGATGACCAATAATAACCCCTCCCTAAGTTCTAGTACGCATTTCCCAGGCAAAAAGTCAGTTTGACTGAAAATGTTACTGCCAGATCCCTGGTGGCACTAAAGGCCACAAAATTACCAGTAAGTATAAGTAGTGAGGAGGAAAAGCCCTCCTCACTATTGCATCTTACTAAAACAATTTTATGCCCATAAATAATTATCTTCTTGCAGGAATTATCTATTTTTGCTCAAATTTAATTATTCTCTTTGCATCTATTAGGAATTCCACAACTCAATATAAACTTGCCTGTCCATACCCTCCTGGCTATACTCCTGCTACCTCAGTCAATCCACCCCGTGCACTTGACTTGGAGTATTTCCACCCCCATCATCTGGATCTCTCTCCTGGTTGTGCTAAAGAGACCATCCTGGCTGCTATGAAGGAGATTTCTACTACTCCCCCCTACCCAAAGCGCCTCCTGCTCAGGACTTCAGTAAGTTGGGGTTTATCTATATCACAGTATTGGGGCTGGCTGACCAGGTTGTGCCCCATACTGGGAGTTGGTGTCCCCTAGCTACTGCAGTCAACTATCTGGTCAGAATTGTGCCTATTGTGTAAATGTAGAATTGTTGACCAGGGATTGTGAAAAGCCTAATTCATTAGACAGTTAATGGCAATTAATTGGGGCTAATCAATTACTCTTTCAGAAATTAGTGTCTTTTATCACATAATTAAATGTATTATTGGTGACCCATGACGCTGTCATTGTGATTATTCACTTCACAATGCTGCCACCCTAGATAATAGCGCCGGTGTCAGGGATTCAGTCTCGGGCGGCTGGCCCGCCATTTTTGGGGATAACTTGGGCTGGGGGTTTTGCGGGCAGGGCCCACCACAAGAGAGGAGCTAACTTTAGAAGGTAGAAAGCAGACTTTCCCACCCAAGACCACGGGCCAGCGGCTGGTACAATGGTGTCCACCACCCCTGTGAGGGTGATGTACACTATACCAAAAAGCTTGCTGGTATGGTTGGTTGGAAGGTCAGGTGAAGAAGCTGGCATCAGTTTGGGTGTTACAGGCGGTTCCATGTAGATATTATAAGCTGGGAGATAATTGAATTTTCCTCTAAATAGTTTGGGTGTAGAGAATATCCACAGGCCTTGGTGGTTGTATCTAATAGCGGATTGGATGCGGGCTAACAGGTCAAGTTTGAGGATTTTCTCTGGCGTATAGTCCTTGTATTTGGGCTTCAAGGGATAATCAGTAAGGTGGTGGGCCTAAAGAGTACACCAGGTGGACAGAAAACTGCGGGTGGTGGGGAAGGAGGGCCGGGAGATCTTAAACTGAATTGATAGAAGGCAAATACAAAATATGCAATACCTGTATAAGCCAAAGTAACATAACCTTTATTCAAAAATGGCAATAAGTTTGGAGCGTGGGGTCCTTGGGTCTATATAGCACCCCACCTCCAAACTTAACATTCTCCATGGGGAGATCATCAGGGCATTGGGAAAGGCAGGGCCGGGGGAATTGGGTACTTGGGTCTAAAGGCAGAAAAATGGTACTTGGCCTGGAAGTTCTTTCATTGGTTGAGACTCCCAATCTAGCTACCTGATTATCTTGCTCTAGCGTTGTGGTCATGGGCCCAGGTTGCAGGCCAGTGCCTCTTCCTTGGGTTGGCTCTTGATTGGTTGCTGGTGTAGACTTCAAACTCATGAAGCTAATAGTTGTTGCTTTGGCGCCTCCTAAGGTGTCGTGGTTGACACTCCACTCAGAGCAATAATTTCCTTGGCTTGATCTGTTTCACTGGATGGGCCATCATCTTCAGCGTCAGCTTGTGGGGGCTCAACCCCAGAAAAATGTGGGTGGGCGGTCCCGCGGTCCAGGGGGATCCAGGTTCCAGGTTTGATTCCCGCTCTTAGGCCTGGGGTTCCAGAGGAGGAGAATTTTCAATCCTGACATCATCCCCTTCTTCCCCTGAGCTCCCTCCCTCCTGATTCTTCTTGTTCAGGTAGAGTTGGACAGCTTCCTGGGCATTAGTCAGGTTGCTCAGCAGTTCCCAAGTATTTTCTTCTAGTGGGTATCTTCTCCACTTGACGTAATACTGGGGTTTTTGGTAGTGAGTTCTGTCACTGTGTATGTATTCAACTTCATATTCCTCACCGCAGTTTGTTTGGATGGGTGGGGGGCTGTTTTAATCCATTGGTGGGGAAGCAAATTCTCATCCTTTTTGAACAACAGGGAGCAATGGAACACATTGTGAATCTTCCAGGAGGGGGCAGGTCTAGCTTGAAGGTAATTTCACCAACTAGTTTGGTGTTTTTGTGGAGGCTGCTTCTTTTGTGAGCTAATTTCCTGCAGGGCACGTGCAGGGGTACGTTCCGGGAGTCTAAGTATACCTTGTCTCCCATTTGCAAGGGCTAGCCCAGGGTTTGTTTGCGGTCAGCAAAGGCTTTTTATGTCTGCACAGCGCAATTCAGGTTGGTCAAGTATGTTTTTTGTGTGTTGTGGATTTTCTCAACCCAGGAACGTCCAGTGGTGTTAGTTTCCTTCTTGCCAATCTTGGGATCCCAGGTGGGATCAAACCCATAGTTGGCTTTAAGCAGAGACATCCCAGTGGAGGCGTGGTCTTTACTATTGTATGCAAACTGGGCTATGGGAAGCATGTTGGCCCAATTGTCCTGGTTGGTGTTGGCATAGCATTGGAGGTATTGTTCTAGGATCTGGTTTACTCTTTTAATTTGGCCGTCAGTCTGTGGGTGGTAGGAGGTAGATACACACCGCTTGATTCCCAAGTCTCTCATCACTTGTGTCCAGTAGTTTGACGTAAATTGGGGTCCTCTGAATGTGATGATTTCCTCCAGTGTCCCGTGTTGGGTGAGGATGCGGTTGTGGAAATGTTGGGCTGTCTCTGCTGCTGTGCAATGAGTGGTGGTTGGTACAAAGTATTCCATCTTGGTGAAGCCGTCTACCATGACCAGGATTGTGTTGAAGGAGAGAGACGGGGGCAATTTGACAATGTAGTCCATGGAAACGGATCTCCAGGGTCCAGTGGGTATATCCAAGGGTCTTAGTAGTCCTTCAGGTTTGTTTCTGCGGGGTTTGGTTTGTCCACAGGTCTCAAATCCTTTCAATTACGTGCTTACTTCTTGATCCATCTTTGGCCAGGCAAAGTTCCTTCTAATGCTCCAGAGGATCTTGAGTCTCCCTGGGTGTCCGGCCATCTCAGAATTGTGATAGTCTCTCAAGATGTTGGTCCTGATGCTTCCTTCTGGCACAAAGATTCTGTTGTGCAGCATTAGTGTTGTTCCCTTCAATGAGTAGCCTTTGTGGTAATGGGGGCTATCCAAGGATTTTGAAAGGTTGGCAATCATGGTTTTGATGGATTTTTCAAGTGATTGGGCCTTCAGTACTTCTGGTTTGCTGGCCCTGATCTTCATCAATCCCAGGTGTATGCCTAGGCTAGCTGGGTCCAAGAGTACTTGGGTGTTGTGGTTGCAAGTTTCTATGTGGGTGGGTGTCAGGTCAGTTCTTCTACTCAGGGTGTTGGGTACTATGTTCACCTTTTCTGGCTTGTAGTCTATGGTCAGGGTGTAGTTGTCCAGTTCTAAAGCCCATCTAGCTTGTCCTTGGTTGAGCTGTTGTGGTTTGAAGAAATAGACCAAGTTCTTGTGGTCTGTCAGGACCTTTACTGGGAATTCAGCACCACAGAGGTACCAGTGCCAATGTTTCAGGGTCTTCATAATGACTAGCATCTCATTGTTGTAAATTGGATAGTTCCCTTCCGCAGGCAGCATCTTCTTGGAGTAATATGCTACAGGATGTAGTATACCATCCCCTCCTTCCTGAAGGAGGACACCCCTCACCGCAAAGTTGGACGCGTTGGTTTCCAGCAAAAATGGCTTGGAGGAGTTGGGCATGGCCAGGACAGGGGAAGAGGTGAAGACAAGTTTCAGGGTTTCAAAGGTGGTGGTGCATTCCGGAGTCCAGTCAAAGGCAACCTTGTTAGAGCACAGGATGGTCAGGGGCAGAGTGATGTGAGAAATTTTTGAATGAAATCCCTGCAATAATTTTCCAGGACCAAAAAACTTCTTGTGTCTTTTCTGCATTTGGGGGTTGGCCAGGAGGTCACAGCGTCCACTTTATCTTGGGCCATGGAAAACCCTCCATTTTTCACTATGTAGCCCAGGAATTCCACTTTTGGTTGGAAGAACTCACACTTCTTGAGCTTTGCGTGTAAGTTGGCTTGGGAGAGTTTTCTCATGATTAGATCCAGGTGGAGTAAATGCTCTTTGTGGGTCTTGTTGTAGATGAGGATATTGTTTAGGTAGGCCACATAGAACTAGTCGAGGTATTTGCCCAATACTGTGTTTATCATGCGCTGGAAGGTGCTAGGGGCATTTCATAGTCTGAATGGCATCACCAGGTATTTGTAGAGTCCATACCTGGTCTTGAACGCCTTTTTGTATTTGTTGCTCTCTTTGATTCAAATTTGGTTGAACACATCTCTAAGGTCAATCTTGGAGTACACCTGGGCGCCTGTCAGTACGTCACACAAGTTGTCAGCGTTAGGTGTGGAGTAGCAATTCTTTACAGTTATCTTGTTCAATTTCTGATAATTAACACACAGGCGCATGCCACTGTCTTTCTTGCCCACAAACAGCATTGGTGACAAACAAGGGCTCTTGAACACGCAGATGAAGCCTTTCTTGGTCACTTCCTCAATATATGCCTTGAGAGTCAACTGCTCCTTGTGGTTGCAGCTATATATAGGTCCATGTTTGGGTTTGGTGCCAGGTAGGAGGCCAATAGCATGATCATACTTGGTATGTTTGGGGAGACAGGTGGCAACCTCTTTGCTGAATATGTGGGTCCATTTTTCTAGGGAAGCCAGGAGGATTCCCATGCTTGGTTCAATCTGTATGATCATGAGCCTTTGGGTGGGTTCCTTGGGGTTTGTGCAAAAGGGGACAGTGTTGCAGGTATCCTTATCATCTAGGGTGATGTTCTGTTCTTGGTAGTTGAGGATGAGGCCATGCCTGTCTGACCAGGAGTCTCCAAGAATGAGGGAGTGTGGTAGGTCTTTCAACAAGATGAGAGATGATGGGCATGTGCTGTTTCCTATCACCAAGGGTAGTTCTTGTTCACATTTGTATCCTGTATCCTTGGTGCTGTTTCCCAAGATGATCTGTAGATGATTCTCAAAGGCAGACAGCCTTAGTTCTTAGGCTAAGTCCGCGTCCATGAAGCTCTCATCTGCTCTGGTGTCAATGAATGCCTTTAGTTTTTGGGTTGTTCCCCCAACGTTAACAGATACTAGGATGAACTTGTAAGACTAGGAAGAAGTGTTTATTTGGGCCAAAGAGACAGGCACAGGGTTTTTCTTAGGGAAGGCTCTGGTCAAGTGCCCCGCTTCATGGCAGTGGAAACAGAGTCCTTCTCTGTAGTGTCTTTGAAGTTCCTCAGGGGTCATCCCCCCTCTATTGGGTGTAGCGGCTCGGGTTTGGCGGGTCTGGGAGGGCCCAGCATTCTCTTGATTCATGCCGAGGCCTTTGCATAAGGGGACCAGGTCTTCCAAGCCAAGGGTGGGCAGGTGGTGCTTCAATAAGTCCTTCATGGCTGGGTTCACTCCCTTTCAAAAGATGATGGCTGAAAATTTGTCCTCAAGTTGAGTGCAGATCTTCAGTTTAAGGAAATTATCAATGTAAGCCTGAATGGGCCAAGAGCCTTGGCGGATTTCTAGCAAGGAGTTCAGGGCGTAGTATCTGGTGTCTTGATCCTCCCCAGTTTCCATTAGTTCAGCCTCAAACTTGGCATAGTCCAAACAGAATTCTACATCTTCTGCTGTGGCTTTGCCAAACCAGTTTAGGGAATCTCCAGAGAGAATAGCAGCTACCCCAAGTACCTTCTTGATGTTGCTGGAATAGGACAGAGCATTGGATTGGAAATGTAAACAGAGTACTGGCATGGTGGGCTTCCTTGAGAGTGAATTTACCCATCTGGGGCATCTCAACCTTGGTGAGGGATTGGTTCACAATTACATTTTGCACTTGGGAGGAGGGTTTGTTGGTATTGGCGGCAGTGTTGGATCTTTTTGGGTTGTTTGGGTTTGCATTCTTCCACGTGGAAGAGATCAGGTTCATGGTCATCTTATAGGTGTAATAAGTGATTATCAATAACAAAAGCATACAAGATGCCCCAAGAAATAATAACATCTTGGGGCTCAGGGTACCAGGTTTTAAAAAGATTGCCATAATGTCAGGGATCCAGTCTCGGGCGGCTGGCCCACCGTTTTTGGGGGTAACTTGGGCCGGGGTTTTTGCGGGCAGGGACCATCACAAGAGAGTAGCTAACTTTAGAAGGTAGGAAGCAGACTTCTACACCCAATACCACGGGCCAGCGGCTGTTACAATGGTGTCCACCACCCCTGTGAGAGTGATGTACATTATACTAAAAAGCTTGCTGGTATGGTCAGTTGGAAGGTCAGGTAAAGAAGCTGGCATTGGTTTGGGTGTTACAGGCGGTTCCATGTAGATATTATAAGCCGGGAGATAATTAAATTTTCCTCTAAATAGTTTGGGTGTAGAGAATATCCACAGGCCTTGGCAGTTGTATCTAATAGCGGATTGGATGCGGGCTAACGGGTCAAGTTCAAGGATTTTCTCTGGCGTATAGTCCTTATATTTGTGTCAGGGATTTTTCCCCTGACTACCTGTCTTTTATTGACAGCCTTGGAGAAGAAATATTGAAAAATCCACACCAGAACAAAGATATTGGAGATATTCATTTAAAAACACAACACAACAGAGTCAACAACTATACGGTCTTTTGTAAAACCTTTGGAACCCAGATTCAAACCCAGGACGCTGTAAATGAATGGTTCATTAAGACCAGGACATCACAAAGCTTTGTTTTACCTTTTTATATTCATTTGATTCAATCAAATTTTGCTTTCAAAAAGCCTTTGAACTCAAAAACGTTAATAATCAACTGGTATACGTCAATTACCGCTCTGCATATGATTGGCTGAATCCTGGCACCCGCTCAATCCACAACCCGCTCTCTATGTTAAAGGACAAGGCTCTGCATATGAAGCTAATAGATCTTCTGATGATTCACTGCTTAATTATCAAAAACCTAGTGGCATATATGTGGCTGATCCTGTTCAAACAATATAAACTTTAAGATTAAGGTACTCCCAATCAAGCCAGGTATGCCACAATTCACAATCTTCATGTAAATCCCCTCATATCCCAAGAAACTCCTCCCATATTCTTCAGCCATGATTTTAAGCCTATTTAAAGGCCCAAGCTTATTCATTTCAAATTGTTCCAACAATAAAGATTATTACTCTTCTAGCTACTCCTCTATTTTGATAACACTCCTTTTTGAAGCCATGAGGGGAATTCTTTTCCTATCCTGGTTTCTAGCCTACTTCTTGACCAAGGTGTACACCTTGGAAAATCCAACTCCTAAAACCAACTGGTATAATTCCTCCTCAGATGATGCCCACCAGAAGGAATCCCTTGTCAATGGATGATTCAAATATCCTTCTGGACACTGGGGACGTAAATTCCACTATGGCTGCTTGTTTGCTACCCCACCCACTGAACCTACTCTGGTTAGACCGTACGCCTCCTTTTACCTCTTGATGTATTTGGTGGGCTAGTATCTACTTGGACAATTCAGTTCTATGTTTGGGAGATTTGCTTATCTAGGACAACTTGGACATCTTGCAATGATCACGGTTCCTATCAACTTGGTAATAGCAGGCTTGAATGTAGGGGCCTCAGCCCATCAGCTGGGAAGTTTATTCCCCGCAAAGTGGGTCCCTAACAATTTGGGCTTCAAGGAATAATCAGTGAAAGGGACAAGCCCAAGGGGTACACCAGGTGGATGGAAAACTGCAGGCAGTGGTGCAGGAGGGCCAGGAGATCTCAAACTGAATTGATAGACAGCAAATACAAAATACGGCAATAGCTGTATAAGCCAAAGTAACATAACCTTTATTCAAAAATGATGATAAGTTTGGAGCACGGGGTCCTTGGGTCTATATTGCACCCCACCTCCAAACTTAACATTTTCCATGGGGGATCATCAGGGCATTGGGAAAGGCAGGGCTGGGGGAATTGGTTACTTGGTTCTAAAGGCAGCAAAATGGTACTTGGCCTGGGAGTTCTTTCATTGGTTGAGACTCCCAATTTAGCTAACTGATTATCTTTTTCTAGCATTATAGTCATGGGGCCAGGTTGCAGGCCAGTGCCTCTTCCTTGGGTTGGCTCTTGATTGGTTGCTGGTGTAGACTTCAAACTCATGAAGCTAATAGTTGTTGCTTTGGCACCTCCTAAGGTGTTGTGATTGACACTTCACTCAGAGCAATAATTTCCTTGGCTTGATCTGTTTCACTGGATGGGCCATCATCTTTAGCGTCAGCTTGCGGGGGCTTGCCCCCAGAAAAATGCAGGTGGGCAGTCCATAGGCCCGGCGGCCCGGGGGGATCCAGGTTCCGGGTTTGATTCCCGCTCTTGGGCCTGGGGTTCCAGAGGAGGAGAATTGTCAATCCTGACAGCCAGGATGCCAGCAACCTCATAAATGTGCGCCACAGTGTCAGCAGTAATTATTTGTGGCGCCAGAGCGCCGCAATAATTAACATAAAGCGCTGAGATGCCAGCTTTGAGAAGAAATAATGCCAGGGCGCCAGGTTCAATTCAAATTGTTGACTCAACTCCCAATTAAAGCTGGATATAGAAGTGATTGTACATCCTAAAAAGGATCACTGATTAATGTGCTAGAAGAGGGTGTCCTTGTGCTAGGCATTGCAGGATTGTGCCCTAAAATGGGAAGTTGTCCCTTTTTCACCAGCACAATCAATACTCTACAGTGTGCTGGAATGTCCTATAAGACATTGCCAGCAACTGATGATTAGTAATATGAGAATACCCCTATATAAGGCATTGGTATTAAACACCAAGGGGCAGAATTTTCTACCTACTTGTATAGGACCCAATAAAGTTATTCATTACAAATCAAGTTGGCCAATGTCTTTGGAATCTTCACATTCAAAGGTGTATAGTGAGTGTGTGTCCCTGCCTCCTAAATGTTCTGTTGAATCTGCCAGTGTACGCCAATTTTCAACAAGTGGTGCTCACTACAGGGGCACCACACACTCCAACCAACTCTTGTCCTCTGAGTCTGACGCGCCTCTCTCCATCCCCAAAGACCTAACTGGATTTGGGAAACGTCATTTGGTAATGGAAACCAGCAACGTCAAGAGAGACCAGCTCTTCTGACAACAAGAGGATATAATCAATGTAGAGGACTTACCTGTACTCCCCTCCCACCAGTACACAGAAGTCACTGTGGTACCTCTTCCACGCCTCACCCAGGTCAATTGCCAAGACCTGACATTGGTGGCCTCTGGGCTCTTTGTTGGATATCAACTCAGCAAGTAACCTACAAACATCCAGTTATCCTTCTTCAATCAGCACCCTGAGGCCCAACACCTCATGAATGTATCTTGCAGTTACCTGGCAATTGATGAAAGAAACCTTGAACACTTTCCTACTATCAAGAAAGTTACTGACTAACTGCAAGGATTTTTTCATCCTGTGCTACATCAGTTGCTGGGAGTGAAGCACAACACCACCTGGAGCTTTGAGACCTGGTTATTTATGCTGAGTGCCAGCACTATTACCAGTATTGGTTAGTACAACAACTGGACTCTGGGTTTGAGGAAATTTGAGCCTACGCTCAAGCCAACAAGGACAATCAAGCCACTTTGGCTTGCCAGGTAAAGACCTCACCCATCAGTTAAACAATTGCTTATCCCATGTAATAGAGTCAATCCTGAAGAATCTTGGCTTGGGGCCCTTCTGGGCACAAGACGTCACCCACCATGTTATAGCCATCAAACAATATGTGACGGGTGCCAATATAGCAAAAAGTATCATGGACATACTTCTTGCCAAACACAACGCCTCCTTGGAGCAACAGGGTAGTTGTCTGCGCAACCTGGGAAAGAAGGTTGCCAACAATGAAGATAATATCAATGAGGTATGGTGCCTTGTCTGGCAAGAGGTTGAGGAGTCAAGCAACGTTGCTAATGCTGCCAAAGCCAAGGTTCTGGCACTTCAAGATGGCTTTGCCCAATACAATGACCATATCAAGGAAACCATTTGAGAAGAGACCTCTCAGTTACGTCAGGAATTCTTATCACAATTCACTAATGACTCAATCACTGAGGGTCCTGGCTGCGCTGAACTTAATGAAGTACAGCAACAAGTGAAGGATATTGCAGTTGCAAATAACAATATGTTCCTGGAATTGAAACAAGTATGTGACTAAGAAGAGCATAGTATTGCTTCCCTCAAGGCCAAGCTCAATGAATTACAAGCTAAAATGAAGGGATATGATGAGCAATCCACCTCCCAGTGTGCTGCCTTAGAAGACTTTTGCAAAGGAATGGTCCAGTGCGCACAACTAATTGAGTGCCTCTGCTCTTCCCTCCAAAATGCAGAGATGGATATAGCAGATGTTTGGGCTGAGCTTATATATTCCAGATGACGCTGCACTAGCCAAGACTCAGGAGGATCCGGTTTTCCTGCTATGCCATCTAGAGAAAGCACCACACTACAACCCACTTCCAGATAGTATACAATGATGGGGCTACCTCATCTTCTTCAGGTGCCGGAGCCTCCTGCAAGTCTTTGCTGTTCCCCCTACGCCTGTCGAAGCCCCACAGGCATCCAGGGAGACTGGCTCAGCCAGGAGCTCCTGTACCAACTTCTTCAACTGTAGCTGCCGTGAGGAGTCCCCTCCTTGCTGATGTCCTCAAGACAAAATCCTTGCACGTTCCAAGCCAATGAACCTGTCTAAGTTTGACCCTAAAGGCAATGTACACACCTTCATCCACCTTTTTGAGATGTCAAAGTATGAGGCCAACAACCAATATAAGGCCACCACACTACTCAACCAACTAGATGCAGCCAGTACCAACATAATTATCCTGCATATGCCTGAACATGACTGGTTGTATGCAGTGGCAAAAAATGTGCTATTATACAAGTTTGGTAGCATTGCCTGGGTTACTGAAAGAAAGAATAAGTTCTTGATAATTAGCTTCAGAAAAGACAAGACAATTGCTGATTTTGCTGACTGTTTCTACCTTGAGGCCCAGATCCTCATCAGTTCAGGGTCCTTGATAGTACACAATGTTCATATAGCTCTACGTGCAGCAGTAAAGCCTTATGAAGCCTTGTATCAAACCCTCATACCTGCCTTCCAAGATAACTGCACCTTGGACAGTATGGTACGTTACTTGAGCCAGTGTGGTGACACTTTTGGCCCCCCCAATACCTGAACAAAGCCTTGTCCAGATGCCAACCTTCCAGGGTGCTCAGAGGCTCCTACCAACAATAACAAATTCCTGCCAAAGACTAACATCACCAAGGTAACCTGCCATCACTGCAACCAGAAGGGCCATTATGCTTCTAGTTGCAACTCAAAGACGGTTATCCACGTGCTGCCCCCCTTGGAATCAGACTTACAGGGAAAAGTCAGTGTGGAGTAGAGGAGGAACTCTCTAAATCCACACAATCTATGAACGTTCCACCCAATCTTCTCTTCACGCCTGACACTGGGTTTTTGGGGAATGCGCTCCATCAGGTCCTCATAGACAATGTACACATGGTAAAGACTCATTATAAGGTTCAAGCCTCCCAAGAGGCCACTAAGGAGGTATCCAAACCCTATGCTTGTCAGCTCCTAGATAACGCGCCTGATATGGAACCCCAGTGCTTGAGTGATGCCACCCCCCTTAGGGGTGTCAATGTGGCTATCCCCATGGAAACAATATGGATCATCACCCAAAAATATGCAACAGTATGGAGTAAAGACTGATCTTGATAATGATGTTCTCAAAATCTTGGGACAGGCAATACCTCTGTACTACAATTGTTTGAGCCCAGAAACAGGTAGCCAGACCACTCCCTGTGTTAACCTTGCATATTGCAATGGTGTGGTCCCAGTCAAATACCATAAATTGGGACACCAGGTTAAACACCTTCCCACCCAGGTTGAATAGTATAAGGATCTGTCATTGTGCGCCAACTCTTCCTATACTATCCTGGCTGGCCATCAGGTGCTAATGGACATTGGATTGGATTTAAAGATCCCTCAAGGGCTTTACAGGGAAATATAAACCCCCGTAATTTCTCTAGACTAGAACCCCTGGTTGCACCTGGCATTGTACTCCCTAATAATGGGCCCATAAAGGTACTGCTTGCCAACCTTAACAACTCTCCTTTTGAGGTAAAACGCCATCAAGTAGTGGCGTATTTACATCTATTCCCAGTGGAAGAGGTGATGGAGATACACAATTTTGGCACCCTGGATTAATTTGATCTCCCTTCAGAAGAAGAAGTACCGCCTGCTGTATGCACAATCATTCCACGTGAGTAACTGCAAGGACTCACTGTTGCTCAACAAGATGCTGCTCTTGCCCTGTTTGAGAAATAAAAGGAGATATTTGCCAAGGATGACTTTGATCTGGGGTGTGCATGTAACATGCTCCACCACATTGACACAGGTGAGGAACGTCCTATACACCTCCTCCCCACACAATGCTCCTGTGCCTCTGACGCCGCTGTAGATGTTGAAATTGGGAAGCTGGTCTAACTAGGTCTACTTTTTCCTTCCAAGAGCCTGTGGTTGTCTCCAGTCCTCATAGTTATGAAGAAAGATAGGAGCAATTGTGTTGCCATTGACTACTGCAAGCTTATTAACATCACTAAAAAGGATTCTTATCCCCTTCTGCGCATTGACAATGCACTTAACTGCCTGGGAGGCGCTAAGTTCTTCTCTACAATGGACTTAATATCTGGATATTGGCAGATTGAATTGCCACCTAAGGAGCAAGAGAAATGCGCCATCATCACCAGTCAAGGTCTCTTCCAACCTACTTGGATGCCACAAGGGCTTTACAATGCACTGGCCACATTCTAACATGCCATGGACAACATGCTCCATGACCTCAAGCTGAGCTGTGTCCTGGTCTATCTGGACGACATCAATGTCTTCTCACAAACATTCTCTGACCACCTTCAGCATCTCAAGGAAGTCTTCTGATGCTTAGCAGCTGCTAACCTTAAGGTCAAACCAAGGATTTGCAACTTCTTTAAGGATCAGCTTAAATACCTTAGTTTTGTGGTTGACGCAGAAGGGTTACAGCCTCAGCCTGTCAAAGTTGCAGCCATAGAGAAAATGAAGGTGCTATCCAATAAATAAGATGTCCAAGTTTTCCTGGGCATGATTGGTTATTATTGGTGCTTTGTCAAAGACTTCTCAAGGAAAGGGGAGGCCCTCTTCTATTTACTGAAGATTCATGTGCAATTTGATTGGACTCCAGCCTGTCAACAAGCCTTTCACACCCTACGCTTGAGTCTCATGAACAAACCAATCCTGCAATATCCAGACTTCAGCCATAAATTCATTGTTCAAACGGATGTGTTGCTGACTTCTGTGGGCAGTGTGCTTTCTTGAGCGGACTCCAATGGCAAAGAACACCCTGTATACTACTTCAGCAGAACCCTGAACGTCCATTAGCACAATTACACTGTGACTGAACGGGAATGCTTGGTAGTAATATACACATAAAAACAGTTTTGGGTATACCTACATGGTGTTTACTTCAAAGTAATCACCAATCATGCATCATTACGCTGGCTTCAGAACTTGAAAGAACCTGGAGAACGTCTAGCACAATGAGCGCTAAAGCTTCAGGCCTACAACTTTGAAATATCACACAGAGCAGGAGTCAAACATCAGAACGCAGATGGATTATCTTGGCTATTGACGGTAGCCCACCTGGCTGATGTCTCTGACCTACTATATGACAATATGTTGGCAGGCAACTACCAAGATGAGCCTGCAGAAATTCAGTGCACACTAGACAGAATTTTGGAAGACACCAAGATCAAGAATGGGTGTATACTGAAACACACCTTAGAAGGAATAAGAATAATGCCCAGACCATCAGAACAGACTGATCTAATAGTTTGCGCTCATAAGGCAGTAGGACATGGTGCCTTCTGGAAAACACTTGCACAACTGAAAACCACATACTTTTGGGAAGCCATGGCCTTTGACGTACAAGAAACACTGAGCTGCTGTAAAGAATGCCAAGGGGAAACCCCGTTTAAAAAGTCAACAACCTACCACTTAACTCGGCCTAGTTTTGCTTGGCACACTGTCTCAATTGATGTTGTAGGACCCTTGCTGGTCAGCAACTATTGCACCAAGTACATCATTGTTGCAATAGACCACTTGACCAAATGGGTGGAGGCAAAGGCGGTGCAAGACTTAGGTGCTAACACTACTGCAAAATTCCTACTTGAACATATCATATTACATTATGGTTGCCCCCAAGTTATTCTCACTGAAAATGGCACCAACTTCACTTCCCACATGGTGACCAAGCTCAATGAGCTTATGGGAATCCAAGGAGTATTTTCAACCCCCTTCTCCTTCTCAGCATGTGTGACAGTGTCACATTCTGATCATGCCACTGTGGTATCACAGTCCTGGGCCTGCAACTGACAACTGCTTGCAGGAAGTAACTGATTCAGGAAACAGACTCAGGAAGAGTGTGGCATACGCATAAACGCCTTACAGTCTTCAGCCCTCATACCAGTCATGAGATCTTGGTAGACTTGGTGAAGGGAAGTATGTTTATTACTGTGAGCGCTCATGGAAGAAAGAATGGAGAGTAGCCCTGGTCAAGTGGGGGGATATGTAAAGAATTGTTGACCAAGGATTGTGGAAAGCCTAATTCATTAGACAATTAATGGCAATTAATTGGGGCCAATCAATTACCCTTTCAGAAATTAGTGTCTTTTATCACATAATTAAATGCATGATTAGTGACCCATGACACCATCATTGTGATTAATCATGCCACACTGCTGCCACCCTAGATAATGGGCGCCGGGACACCAGCAACCTCAGAAATGTGCGCCATAGTGCCAGCAGTAATTATTCTTGGCGCCAGAGCGCCGCTACAGTTTACATCAAGTGCCGGAATGCCAGCACAATTAATTGCAAGCACCAGAGCGCCGCAATAATTAACATCAAGCGCTGAGACGCCAGCTTTGAGAAGAAATAATGCCAGGGCGCCAGGTTCAATTCAAATGGTTGACTCAACTCCCAATTAAAGCTGGATATAGAAGTGATTTTACATCTAAAAAGGATCACTGATTAAGGTGCTAGAAGAGGGTGTCCTTGTGCTAGGCATTGTGGGATTGTGCCCTTAAATGGGAAGTTGTCCCTTTTTTCACCAGCACAATCAAGACTATACAGTGCGCTGGAATATCCTAGAAGGCATTGCCAGCAACTGATGATTAGTAATATGATAATACCCCTATATAAGGTGTTGGCAGTAAACACCAAGGGGCAGAATTTTCTATCTACTTTTATAGGACATAATAAAGTTATTCATTACAAATCAAGTTGGTCAATGTCTTCAGAATCTTCACATTCAAAGGCATATAGTGAGTGTGTGTCCCTGCCTCCTAAATCTTCTATGGAATCTGCCAGTGTAAGCCAATTTTCAACAGTGTACATGGAATTCCAGGCCCGGCCTGCCTCCCCTGTGGGAGCCCAGTTGGACTCTTTTATGGGCCATGACACTTGCTCCAAGTTAGAATGATGGTGGCAATTCAACTAGTGTTAGGAATATTCCTGAAAATATCTTATGTTTTACTAGTAAATTAGCAGGAATTAAGACATTCCATCATTTCAACTAAAAACATTCATCTGAAATTTTCCAAGTATACCTAAAAAATTATTTATATATAAAAATATTTAAAATGTAGAAAATTAAAACTAAAAGGTAAAAAATTAAAAGCAAAACCCATAAAAGCAAGCAATTTTATTTGTCACACTTTTACCCCTTCTTCATTTTGGCCCCTTTCAGGAGGGCAGGGTTGATGAGCTCAAGCTACTGCTTGAGCTCAGAGGCCTTATAATTGTACTTTGTTGTGTCCTGAATGGCCTTTGTGAAGAGGGACAACTTTGTTGAGGGCTTGGTGGGGGACATGGTTGGCAAGATCTCTGAGCTTGGAGATGGTTTTCTCCTGCTCATGCTGAAGGAGGTCAAAGAACTTGCTGAAATTAGTATTGTTGTAAATTGTGCAATTAATGCTATTTTGATCTGGCCTTTGAATATTGATAGTTGTGAAGATTTGTCTGGTTTTGCCTTCAAGTCCGTAAATTCCCTGCCTTCTGCAAATGGGTCTGGTTCAATATCCACCCATTCCGGATTATTGTACCTGTCTGTGGTTGATCCTGATATGACCTCATCCCAATGTGACCCCCTCAGCCACTCTGTCTTCCTATTGAGTGATCACTGTCCCTTGTCAACTATTTAAAGTATAATCATTACTCCTAATAAAGACAAGTTTATCCACATTTGCGTTGACTTTTATAATCTTCAAGCTTTTCCTGTCCTTTCTGCCAAAAGGACTTTTACATCTTGTTTTCCAGGAAATTAAGGTATGTGCCCTTAATTTTGCCCTGAAGGCTAACCCAAGACTAGCTTCAAACCTCAAATCTTTTGTAATAAAGATTTCCCGCCGTGTCCTCCAGGATGTTGTCCCCTGGAGCCAAACACAACAAAATGGTGCTCACTACAGGGGCTGCAAGCCCCTTGGTTACCCTGTTCCCATGTGCATTCTCTTGCTTCTCCCTTTGTTTCCAAAGTACCAGATCAACCTAAAGTTTCTAGTCCCCCTCTAGAAGAAGACATCACCAATGCCCCTGCAAATCCTATGGTATTGGTTCTGTCCCCCAGGCCCGCGTGGGCCCCCCTTCCTGCTTTCTCCCTCAACTATGAACAAGCTTGTGCTGCCGCCCACTCCCTTCTTCATTCTGGCAAGGTAGCCATGCACTCTATCCCTGGCCTCTGTCCCAGGTACGCCTCTGAAGACCTGTACTCTTTCATTTTGGACTTTGGTCTCCCCCCCGCGTTGATGGAATCCATGGATACTATTGGCGTGTTGGTCAATCAGTTCATCACCAACTTGCCTTAGGATCCCAAAATCAACTTTTAGATGCTGTAGCTGCCGCCGTTTCAAGTAACCATGCTCAAAATGTGGCCTACCAAGAATGGTCACACAGTCTCTTTGCTTATATTTCTGACAACCAGCGCAACTTGTCGGTGTCACAGAAGTATTTAACCACCTTCCTGAATCCCCTTTGATCCTTGCTCCCTGGATACTTAAAGGATCAACTATGTGAATTGGATGAACATCAGGCAGCATGGCATGAGCAAATTGAGGCTTTTCTGCTAAACCATTGGCAGGACTTTGAGCTCTGGTTAGTGAGCTCAATCAATTCAGAGAGCATGTCAACTTGCAACTCAAATTGATAGGAGCTCATGTCAATACTTGGGGCCGCCACCTGCAGCATTGATATGGTCTGGATAAGGCTGCACTAGGCAACACTCTATACCAGGTGCAAAATTATATGGATGACATAGTAGCGTCTATTGAGATGACTCCTCCCGCTCCTCCTGTCAAGACCCCATCTGATTTCAAAACCAAGGTATGGGAGGCCATTGCCAACCTCAAGGCTACCACTTGACGTCAAGCTTCTGTGCAGACCCCCCCTCCAGTTGAACCTATGCCTGACCCTTGTATTGCCTCCCTCACTGATCAGGTGGCTACCTTACAAGGTGAAATCAAGTACTTAAGACAGAGCCTATCTAATTCTGAAGATTTGTCATCTGATTCTGAAGATGAAGAGGAAGGTGAAGTTGCTAATACTCACGCTCTTGATAATCATGGTTGTTGTCCTGGTCTGGAAGGTCAACCCTGGGTCCACTGTGCGCGTGCTCTAGATCAACTTGCCAAAGTGACAAATGATGTGGCTGATAGGCAAGACGCATTGGAAAGAGAGGTCCAAAACCTCTCCTGCTTCACCAAGACCCTAAATGAACAAGTTGCCCCCTTGGTTGCTCCACCACTTCTCTGGCTACCCGTGTTAATGGGATTGATGGCACCCTGGCAGTACAACAAATCAAGATTGACAAACTTGGGACTGCTGCCGCCACTTCTTGGGACATTAGTGGGCAGAACAGCTCTACCTTGAACACTCTAGAGTAAAGCCTTTGACTCCTCTGGGCTAGACAACCTGCTGCTGAATCCAATTTTGAGGGCAATCCTCCTATTAACGTCCTCAACCCAGGTGAAAACTGTCAGTCCTTATCCTTGTCTATCAACCCAAACTATAAGCCAACCTTCAAACAGATATTTGATCCAAAGACCTCTACCATTGCTGCTTTTCTTACCATTTACAAACTGCAATGCGTAGAGCCACTGACAAGCTCAAGAAGGAACACACCCTCACCTGTCTTCATCCTACTTGCCAGGAAGTTGTGGTCCCCGAGCTCCCCCTCCATTGTCACTTAGGAGGATATGAAGCACCTCCTTATTGAGGAGTTTGGAGGAGACCTCAGCTTGGAGGTCAAGAAGGATACATTTATGCATATTTCTTTCAAACCCAAGGAAACCCTGGCTGAGTTAGCAGATTGTTTCTACATTGAAGGCCATCAGTTAATTACCAGTCAACAGTTAACTCCCCAGGAAGCCTACACGGCTTTTTTAAATTCTCTGAAGGTGAACCAGCTTCTATGCCTACACTTTAAGGCACACAAGGCTTCACTCACTTCTATGAATAGTATTAAGACGCTCCTACAAGACATGCATTTGACACATGGAGGTACAGTGGTACATGAGAATAAAGCCAATAATTCTGGGACTGCCTCTTGTACGCTGTGCATTATGACTCTGGGTATTAGTAGACAGGCTAAGAGGCAAGGCTGCCAAAACTGTGGCCAGATTGGGCACCACTTGTATACTTGCACTAATCCCTAAATGAAAGGTTGTGACCCCAAGGAACAGGCGGGAAAAGAGAGGTCAGCTTAGAAACAGAGACGTTCTCTGCTGACCAATCTCCCCTGTCTCTCCCTGATCCTTTGTCTGATGAGGAAGCTCCCTCTTCCTCTGGCCCAACTATCCTTCATCTATTTCACAATCTCTCCAGTGATTCAGAGCCCAAAGATTCTGATAGTGAAGACTCTGATAGTTATGGCTATTCCTTCCTGGCTGTTCCAGAAACCATCCCTGTACCATACAAGCTTTGCTCTGAGAAGACTACCACCACTTCCCAAATATCTACAAGTGAAGCTAAGTCCATGATGGCTTGCCCTTACCTAGCGTAAGCCCACTGACCTCCTGTCTTGATTGATTCTTCTGAGGAAGCAGCCAAGCTAGCTGAAGCTCTTTTCCACAGCGTAACTGTATCTCTCCCACTACAGACTGTGTATAAGGAAATTCCTGTGTTAAGGTACATGCTAGCTAAATGGGAAAATGAGCTAGAGGCTGCGCAAGATGTGTTGGTAATCTTGTCCCCCTTTGGAAAGGATACAACCCAAGTGGAAGTATCAATCCAAAAGGTTAAGATCAAAGCCATCTTGGACACAGGTTCACCAGTCAACGTGGTATTTTCCAAACTAATGAAGAAACTTAAGTTGGCCCCTGACCTCAACTACACACAGTTGTATGGCACAGCTGGTATGGCACAAACACGGGCCATTAGTGCCTACTCTGCTCTACCCATGAGGTTTGGGAAACTCCTTATTGCTTCCCCGCTGTGGTCCTTGAGAATGAAAGCTATGACCTCTTGGTTGTACTCAATTCCTCCGAGAATATAATGGGATTGTAAACTTACAAGATGGATACCTTTTGCTCTTGGGATATGAGGTTCCTTTGATTTTTGAGGAACCTCCGCGCCTCCCAGGAAAACGTCTTAAAACTTTTGTGCTTGAGTACCCTACAGGTATCTTCTCACTCAAGTATAGGACTCACTCCTCCAAAATGCTTACCCCTCCTCCTTCCTGCCCTGTAGAAGAAGGGGTACACCTGCTAGCGCCAGCTGCTATCACCATCCCCCCGGGCTCTCAAGTGGTGATTATTCCCATATTTCCTATGAGCTACCTGAAAAGTCTTTCTTGGAGCTTTACTCACCTGAATCCTTAAGTTGTACCAAGCCTTGCCTGTGTCCTGGGATTTTAGACCAAAGCCACAAAGAGCCCATACAATTACTGCTTGTCAATCTGACGGCCCTGCTCATGCAGGTTACCAGAGGCCAGGTTGTAGGTCATGGTTGTATACTGGGAGCAGAGCAAGTATCCTCTCTCTACCCCTTTGGAACCTTCAGTGATTTCAATCTACCTGAGGACAACCCTCAAGTTCTCTCTTTGTTCACCGCTGCTGATTTCCCTCAACTGTCTCCTGTTCAACAAAAAGACGTGTTGGACCTGCTTGATCAGTTCAGTGACATCTTTGCCTCTGGACCTATGGACTATGGCCTAGCTAAAGGAGTCATCCATCAGATTGATACTGGGTATGTGCCCCCTTTTTGTGCTAAACCATACCGCTGTAGCAGGGTGGAAGATGCGCAGGTGTCTAAGGAACTCAAGCAACTTCTGGACGCTAAATTACTGGCTCCTTCCCAAAGTCCTTGGGCTTCCCTGTTACTGATTCTCAAGAAGAAAGATGGGGGACATCACATTGTAATGGACTATTGCCGCCTGAACTCTCTCACTAAGAAAGACTCGTACCCTTTGCCCATAATTGACAATGCTCTCAGACGGCTGGGTGGTTCCAATTTTTTCTCATCCATGTATCTAGCTTCTGGATACTGGCAAGTTGACTTATCTCCTGAATATTGAGAAAAGGCTACAATTATTACCTCAGAAGGCCTCTTTGAACCCACTTGTATGCCCCAAGGACTCTGCAATGCCCCTGCCACATTTCAGCGGGCTATGGACTCCATCCTACAAGACTTAAAGCTCTCTTGTATCCTTGTGTACCTTGATGATATCACTTTATTCAGCGCTACCTTTACCAACCACTTGGACCACCTCAAGGCTGTCTTCATCAAGATTTGCAAAGCTAGCTTGAAACTCAAACCCTCCAAGTGCTCCTTCTCAAGGAATGTCTTGAGTTCCTAGGGCATGAAGTCACTCAAACTGGAATCCGCCCCATGAATAATAAGGTGGAAGCCATCAACAAGATGCTACCTCCCACAAACCTTTGTGAGGTTCAAGTATTCCTTGGTATTATGGGCTACTACCAACAGTTAATACCTGACTTTGCTGAACTGAGCAAACCCCTTATCCAACTGCTTTGCAACGTCCCCTTTGAATGGACTGACAGCCAACAACAAGCATTTGAAGCACTGAAGGCCAAGCTCAAGGAGTCCCCTATCTTAGTCTATCCTGATTATGATAAATAGTTTATCTTGTATACTGACGCTAGTGGAGTAGCTGTGGGTGCCATCCTTGCCCAACTTGACAATGAAGGTGTGGATTGACCTGTAGCCTACTTGCCAAGAGTCCTCAATAAGCACGAGAAGAACTACAGTGTCACTGAGAAGGAATGTCTGGCAGTGCTGCATGCGGTGAAAAAGTTTCAGCATTACATCTATGAAATCCACTTCACGGTAGTCACAGATCACTCCTCTCTCAAATGGCTACAACAGCTAAAGGAACCTGAAGGTCAACTAGCGTGTTGGGCTCTGCATCTACAAGGGTATGATTTCACTGTGATATACTGTCCTGGGGCCCAACATCAGAATGCTGATGGCCTGTCAAGGATGCCAATCCTAGCTATTCATCCTGCTGACGCTGATTGACTATACAAGCTAATAGGGTATCCTGACTCTTGGACCACTGAGCCCAAAGACATCTGCTTAGCACTACAGACCCTATCCAAGGACACTATAATTGTGATAGACAACTCTTCAAAAAGGTTAACAATGCTTACTTACCCTATGTTTGCCCTAGCATGAGGATAGCCATTATCCTCCAAGCACATATTGACACTGGCCATGGAGGCATAGCCAAGTCTCATGACTGGTTGTGCAAAAACTTCTATTGGGAAAACATGTGCCTCTTGATCCCTGATGTCCTTGCCTCCTGTCATTCCTGTCAGATCCAACGCCCTTGGCTGTCCCAACACCAGTTCAAACTCATCCCTCCAAAGCATGCCTTCCACACAGTGAGTATTGATGCTGTTGGGCCTTTCCCCCGGTCTAGGTTGGGATGTTGGTTTATCTTGGTTGCTGTAGACCACTTTAGCAAGTGGTTTGAAGCCAGAGCAACAAAAGATATAAATGCTAGGACCACGGCTACTTTCTTGCTGCAAGACATTTTCTATTGACATGGCTGCCCTCAAGTCCTGCTCTCTGACAATGGTACCAACTTTAATGCTCGCCTCATCACTTCTATTGTCAAAGCTATGGGGACTCACCAGTTGTTCTCTGCGCCATATAATCCCTCAACCAATGGAACTGTCAAACAAGCAAACTCCACCCTGGTATCCATCATGAGAAAACTCACGCTCTCTGACGCTGCCAATTGGGACATGTTCCTCCCTGCTGCCCTCTTTGCTTACCGCCTTAGTAGACACTGGGTGACTGGCCAATCCCCTTTTGCCTTGATATATGGACGTGAGGCTGCTACCCCCTCAATCTTGGGACCCACTTTGATCAAATTTGATACGTCTGCAAATCCTGAGGCCCACATTAAAGACTTAACCAATTGTATCATTGACATCCAAGCAACCGCTTACTCCACTGCTTATAAGGTTAAAACTCTGGAGCTCTCCCTGTCCAATGCTGCTAGAGCCCCCCTCCCTGAGTATCAAGTAGGTGATCTAGTTCTCTACTATCAGAATTGTACAGGTAGTAGAGCCCACAAGCTGGATTCCCTATGGGTTGGGCCCTGTGAGGTCACCTTTAAGAAGGGTGTCAAATACACCGTGAAACTACTGTCTTCTGGACGTCCTTTTGCCTGTGTTCACTCCAAATTCCTCCGCAAATATCAACTCCCTGTGTCTAATCTTGAGGGGGGGAGATGTCATAAATTGCACAATTAATGCTATTTCAATCTGGCCTTCAAATATTGATAGTTGCAAAGATTTGGCTGGTTTTGCCTTCAAGTTCAGAAATTCCCTGCCTTCTGCAAATGGGTCTGGTTCAATATTCACCCATTCCGGATTATTGTACCTGTCTGTGGTTGATCCTGGTATAACCTCATCCCAACGTGACCCCCTCAGCCACTCTGTCTTCCTATTGAGTGATCACTGTCCCTTGTCAACTATTTAAAGTAAAATCATTACTCCTAATAAAGACAAGTTTATCCACATTTGTGTTGGCTTTTATAATCTTCAAGCTTTTCCTGTCCTTTCTGCCAAAAGGACTTTTACATCTTGTTTTCCAGGAAATTAAGGTATGTGCCCTTAATTTTGCCCTGAAGGCTAACCCAAGGCTAGCTTTGAACCTCAAATCTTTTGTAATAAATATTTACTGCCGTGTCCTCCAGGATGTTGTCCCCTGGAGCCAAACACAACAGGTATTGAGATCAAAGTTTGACTTTAGGTGCCTATGGTAGGACTCAAGAGCTAAAGTGGTCTTCAGCCCACCATTTACTGCAGCCCAGTACACATTCTAGCTAACCTTGGCTTGGGCCTTATCTCACCTCTGAGTGGCAACCTTCCCAATCCACTGGGGCTCAAAGTAATCAAGAAAAGGCTTGAACTCTGGATGCTTTGCTATATAGGTATTCTTTGAGAGAACCTTGAGCCCCTATATAGTGTGCTCTGTCTTTAAAAAAGCCAAGGCACTAAATTGTGCTAGCACAAATATGCAGGTGTCTAAAGTATCCCTCTGGCTTAACATACTAAGATCAGTATTGGCCTGCACATTGCAAGAAACTTCTTGGTGGAAGTAGAAGTGGCGCCCTCCAATTTCTCATTGAACAGTTGTACATATGCATTGAACTGAGCAGGCTCAAAGTCCATAATGCATACGCAAGGCCCAAGAGCTCTTAGCCTTGCCTTTTACTCCACATCTAGGGTAGCCTGATCTTTTTCAGCATCAGAGGGTTGATGTGGGTGTGTGAGGGGTCTTCTTGTGGTTGTCAATGGGGGGAAGGAGGGAAAGCTTGCAGCAGAGGATGGAAAAAGCGCGGGTTTAAATGGCCTTGGTGGCCCCAGGAAGAAGGAAAAAAGCAAGTGGAATCACCTGGATGTCTATCTGGGCATGTGCCATCCAGAGCTGGTGGAACATCAAGAGGCAAGTGAAAAAGGTACCATCAACTAACCAGGTTGAAGCCCTTCTCAACTCCAGCAGGTTCTGCTGAGTTGCATAGCAGATTATACGGTCTTTGGTGCCAGGCCCATTGTTGTGAAGAAGGAAGTGCTCCCCACTTGGAAGCTGCTTGAGCTCATGGGTGAGCACAAAATCTTATAAGACGTCTGAGGCTTTAGGGGGAAGGGGATTGGCAGCAATCCTCTTGTTGTTGATGAACTTGACCAGCTGTTTCTGTGTGGGCACCAACTTGAGATTGTTGGGCTTCAGGTGATGGAGGGCCTTAATAGCCTGATTGGAAGCGCAAAGGTTGGAAGAGGTGGGGATGACTTGAACAAGGTACTACTTCAGCATAATTGTAATCAGGTGATTGGGGGCTCACAAGTGTGTTCCCCCTTCTCAGCAGTAACCCTTTCCCAGCCTTCAGTGTTCAGACAGGACCCACAAGGCTTATCCTCACAAACAAAGTGCTTGCTTTTGATTATTACAGTTGAAGATGAAATTATCTGCAATCTATCCAGGGCTGCCCTTCACAGACATGATGGGGAAGTAGCAGGGGAAGAGCTTGGGAACTTTGAACTCCCCATCTACATTACAGATGTTGTGGATGGCCAGTGGCTTTAAAATTCTTGGAGTAGTCCTCCAGCTCCTCCTGATAATAAGAAAGAGGAAGGGGAGAAGAGCCATCAGGGGGAGGGGAGGGGTTCCTTGAGGCCTGCTTAGAGGCCACCTTCTCCTTTCCAGAAGAAGAGATAGGCTCTTTAGCAGCATTTCTCTTCTTAGCACGGTGTTCCTTAGAGGGCTCAGAGTCAGCCTCAGACAGATAATATTAATGATTGTTAAGATCATTATCAGTTTTGTTATTGGAAGAAAGATGGGGGAGGGGAAGTCTTGGCCTTAGGGGCCTTCTTGGCACGCTTGGTGGTGGCTGCAGTGGCCTTGGAGCCATTGGAGGCTGAGTACTGGGTCCTCTTGGGTTGTTTGTTTGATCTTGGCTAAAAAAAGAGGTTGTTATTGTAAATAAAAATAAAAGGTAGATAAAACAAACATAATTAAGTGAAACAAAGCAAAATAGATGAAAGACAAATACATATAAAGTTTATTACCATGAAAATAGCATATCAAAGTAAATAAAAGAAAAATAGAAGCAAGAAGTATATATATAAAGTTAAATAATATATAAAATAGGTAATGTTTGGTGTGGCCTCAAAGACATTAGGTTCAGCATAACATCTTAGGGCTAAACCCAGGGTAAAAGATATTTAAAAGCAAAAAATTGGATAAAAAAGATATTTGGAGTGTTAGGAAAAATAAAACATATCTACAGGAAAATAATAAGTTATTATGTGGGAATTTTTTATTAGGGGTTAAAGATCCAAAAATTAATAAAGTGTCAAGTTTGGTACAGTTGACCAGCTGAAACCCCCTGATTTTTACTGTCAAGTGAAAAAAAGCTAAATTCTCACTGTTAACTTTCTTGGGGTTGATCAAAAAAGTTGAAATTACTATGATTTTTACATATAAACTTGCTTGATTTAAAAACGGGTTTAAAGTTAACCCAAAAGCAAGGCAGTTGCATATGTCTAAAAAAATAAAATTAAAATTAAAACATAAGTTTAAAAATTAAATGAGTGGAAATATATTTATTAGTTGTAAGAGCATACAGGGGGAGATGGGAGTGGTTTATTTACTATAATGAGTGTTAAAACGTTAAGAAGCTCTCTGCACTAATCCCCAAGTTAAATTGTTGAGTGGATGAGTGTTGAGTGGCGCTCATAGTGTGTCACTTATTAATTTAGCCTTAATTCCAAGCCTTTGATTAGTTAAATCTGAAACCAATTGTGTGGCAAGTGGATAGAGTCAAACAGAGGGGGAGTTGAGTTTCCATTTTTTATAAATTACATATGAAATCTATTAATAAATAAGTGTCACCGCCCATACCAGAGTCCAGCTGGGCTCCTGCAGGGGAAGCAGGCCAGGCCTGGAAAGCCATGTACACAATAGGCACAATTCTGACCAGATAGTTGACTGTAGTAGCTAGGGGACACCAACTCCCAGTATGGGGCACAACCTGGTCAGCCAGCCCCAATACTGTGATATAGACAAACCCCAACTTACTGAAGTCCTGAGCAGGAGGCGCTTTGGGTAGGGGGATCAGTAGGAATCTCCTTTATAGCAGACAGGATGGTCTCTTTAGCATGACCAGGAGGGAGATCTAGATGATGGGGATCAAAATACTCCAAGTCAAGAGCGCAGGATGGATTGACTGAAGTATCAGGAGTATAGCCAGGAGGGTATGGACAGGCAAGTTTATATTGAGTTGTGGATTCCCTAATAAATGCAAAGAGAATAATTAAATTTGAGCAAAAATAGATAATTCCTGCAATAAGATAATGATTTCTGGGCATAAACTTGTTTTTGTAAGATTTCAACAGTGGGGAGGACTTCTCTTCCTCACTACTTATACTTACTGGTAATTTTGTGGCCTTTAGTGCCACCAGAGATCTGATGGCATCATTCTCAGTTAAACTTACAATTTTGATCATAAATTGAGTACTTGATCCTGAAAGTGGATGCTCATTGGTTGGTATAACATGAACCTTTCCTGAACTACAGCATGCCAAGATGCCACATTTATTTATAGAACCCAAAAGCAATTGAGCGCCAGATTGCAAAAATTGAACAATCATGCTCCCAATGTACCATTTTCTGATAATAAAGAGGCCCAAATTTGATAATAGAATTGAAGCCAGGGATTTGAGGCTTGTGTGCCTCTTAAATCCCAGGCCATTTGTTAATTGAAAGGGGTTTTTCTTGCTCTGGGACACAATTGGTAAGGGTTCTCAATCTGTGGGGTGTTTTGCCTCTAGGAAGGCCAGCTGATTGTCCAGGGCATTCTGGGCCCTGACAATCAGGCTTAAAAATATGTGGCACCAATTGATATATCAACCCAGAATATACATAATGTAAAACAATTGAGGTAGTTGATTAATGTATAGACCACTAAATCTAGTATATTGGTGCTTGAGAGCTTAATTACCAACTATGGACACTAAAATAAATATATAATAGAAAATAATAAAATTTATAAAAGTGCATACTGTAAATTCAGAACCTGAACGTAAAAATATGGGATTGTCAAATTCTTGGTCCAAATTTCAAATCACTTTTGAGGGATAGTGTCAGGGATCCAGCCTGTAGGGGGTTCCTGGGAACTTGCAGGCGGACGGCCCGCGGGCCTGACAGGGAGGGCCCACCACAAGATTGGGGCCAACTTTAATATATAAGATAATAATTTGTCCAGGAGAGCCCAAGGTCCGCTGGCAGGTACCATAGAATCTATCAAGCCAGTAAGAGTGATGTACATCACTCCAAATATCTGAGTGGAAGTAGATTCATTGGCAGCAACAGATTCTTGCGGGCAGTTGGGCCATGGGGTGAGAGGCAGAGTCATTGGGACCAAATATGCAGGCAGGTGGTTGTACTTGTTGTGAATAGCAGGGGAGGTATAGTGATTTTGTGGCCTTCCCTGTAAACAGTCTCAGTGTGAGAGAGGGGGGCTAAACTAACTAAGTTTGGCTCCCATCCCGGTGACACAAACCACCAGGATACCGCCCAGTAGAGGACTGGGACAGCCGCTCAAAGAGGGGACCACAAGGAGGATGTGGGGGACATTTTAGGAAAGTAAGCATTCAGGCCCATTAACATCAGTCCAGCAATCAGCCAAATAGTGTGGGTGGTAGTGGGAGGAAGCACCTCAGGGGTCACAAGTGGTGCCGAGTTGCTCTGGCCCAAACTGGGAAGGGAAGTCATGGAAGGTGATTCTTCCACAGAGGCAGGCAAGGTGGAATCAACAATATCCAGATCCAGATTGTTGCATGCCAAACTCTTAATCACAGCCTCTTCAGAAAAGAGGAGGCCACTGGAAAGATCCCAGAGACCAGAAGGATCTTCTCTTAGAAGCCAGGCATATGAGGAGATTTTCACCCACAGAGCAGGGGAGGTAGACTACAGAAGTAGCAGTAATGGAGCTAAGGAAAACACAACAAACTTGGTAACTGGGAGTATCATGGTTACAATCTCCACAAAATTTGGGAGAGATTGGTAGGTTTTCCAAAAGAGTTAACACTAAAAGAATGCTCTAACAGGGTAATCTGGTCAAAAGGGCACAAGGAGCAACAGGGTGGCTTGGGGAAGCTCTAAAATGGTCTTGGGTGCCTTTAATGAAACCGGAAAGCAAAAGCAGTTTGAAAACAAGAGTTTTTTAAATAAAAATCCAAAATAACAATGGTAATTATATTGAAGATTAAATTAAAATTTTCAAGTTTGAAAGCTGGTTTTTGAAAGTGAATGTAGGAAAGACAACAACTATGTATTTTGACTACTTTCAAAGGCCTCAGAGGAGATACTGGGATCAAAGTGGGCCAATATAAGGTAGGCTTTAAAACAATAACTAACACTTTAAATCTAGATGATAGGAACTCCAAAACAGGGGCTCCAGACAATACTATTTTTAAAATTGTGTGCAATAAGTTCCAAGCTTTTAATATTATTGGAAATAGACAAGCAGGGGACTGAAAGTCCCCTTGCTGTGTTAAAAGGGAAGGGTTGCAAGGAAAATAATCACATGACAGTTGGGACTGGATCCAATTGGCTGGAAGAGAAATTTTGATGATCAAGGCCAGGAGCACTGGAGGGTTTCAAGCTAATTTCTGCAGAACCACCTGATTGGCTGAGAGGGGTACCAGACATTTGAAATTCAACTGAGTTGTCAAGCATTGATGTGGCAGCATTTGATTGGCTAACCCTGATAGTTTTTAGAAATGGGCAACACCAGGCCAGTAAGTAGTCCAAATTAACCAACGTTTCTTCACAGGAAGGAGCAACCAAGGGCAAGAAATCTGCGGGGTAGGCCAACACAAACCTCTCATCAACAGTGTGCGCTAAATCCTCTAAAGAATGGAGGGGTTTGGCTGGCATTTTTGGCCCTTTCTTAGTGCAGTGGGGGAAGATTTTACAATCTAGTGCCAGGGGTGGCAGTGAATTTACACTTGGTCTCTCTAGTTCTTGCCTCAGGGTCGTAGATTGGGATTTTTCTAGGGTGAACTCCAAATACGCAGGGTTGGGGGGGGGTACTTGGTGAAATGTACTGGGCTGTATGGAGCTCCTGGTGGACAATAAAGGTTGGGCAGCTGGTCTGCAGTTTCTTGGGGTTGATGGGTATGAGTTGCAGAACCGCAGGAGATAGACTGTAAATGGAATAGAACTCATATCAAATATGGAATAACCTGGTTGAACCAAAGGTTCATGTCACTTTATTGCAAGATGGCAATGGGCAACTTTCTGGTGGTCCAGGGTATAAGTACGCCCATCTGTCATGAGTAAACTTTTACAAATTTCTTTGGCCTGGGTGTTACTGTCTACCAGGTCTTTCCAGACCTTGGTGGTATCCATTGCAGGAGTCAATTCATTGGCTGGTTTGAAATGAGAATACTCAAATTCCCTTGTTGGGTTGTGGGATTGGTCATCTCTGGGTGGCCCGCGTTCTATAGGAATTTTCTTTGTTTCCCCTTCTGTGGTGGCCCGAGTTATTCTGGGTTCTATGTCTAGACCTGCCTGCTGATTGGTTGAGTTAACAGGAACCTTTAATGTGGGGAGTGTTGATGTAGGTGATTTTAACTTGTTAAGCTTTAAAGGATTTTCTGAAGTTAAATCCTATTCTGGTTCCTGCCCAAAAATCTGCAGGAGGCTGGTCCTGCGTGCTGGCAGCCCGCAGGGTGTCAGGGTTTGAATCCCGTAGTTGAGGGTTTCCAGTAAGCATGGTCAATAGGAGTTTGTCACTTTTGCAGGATAGCCTTTTTAATTAAATTGAATCCTTTGTATTTGGATTTGGATTTTTAAAAATGCAGGAACTCATAGACACTTTGCAAAGTTCAAGTCAAACTGCATATTTCCAATGGACAAAATGAATTTACTGGAATCAGATTTGAAGTGTTCAAATCCATCAACCATTTTCATTAATTTTACTATGTTTTTTGAAATTGCGGGATTGTCAAATCCAAGAACCAAATTTCAAATCACTTTTGAATGCCACTAGTAAACTCAAATAATAATTTCAGGAACTGAAATCCAAATTGAATGTACAGTAAGTAACTAGGAAAAATCAACCCAAATCAAGAAGCTCTACTCTGGATAAAATCAAATGAAAAATCCAATCTCAACAACCATGTTTAGACATGAAATTAAGTGAAACGCAAAATTGTCTAAATTGGAAATGATGCAATATTCTGCACTCTAAATCACTAATATAGCAACCACAAAACCAAATAATGATATATGAGCTACCCTCCTAATGACACAGAATTTTTTTTTAAAAGTTTTTTGGCCCCCGGCGTAGCCAGGGGCCATAAAACTTCCTTTCAAGGAAGAAAGGAGGGGGAAAGATAAACCATCAGTTTACTAACTATGTATTCATGTATTGCTACTAAGGATACTTGATTACAGTTGATTTTAAAAAATGCTAATAATAAAGTATAATTATATATTACAATCTATTTTATTATTGGTGTTTTTTAAAATCTACTGTAATCAAACATCTAAATTTTAGCTGTCCTAAAATGAAATAGGGTGATTTTTGAGAATGCCTATGATTCCTAAAAGAATTAGCACAAATCCACTCTAGATCCTTTAGAATACTTTTTGAGATACCCATAAATTATATTTATTTTGAATTCACCTCATTTTTGATTTGAAATTTGGTTCTTGGATTTAACAATCCCGCAATTTCAGATTTGTTAATTTTTACATGATGTCTATGATTTGTTTGACATACAGGAAATTTTAAATTGTACATTAGAATCCTGCATTTCTGATTCATGTATCCTGCATTTTTTTGCTGAGTTTTGTCTTTTGTTAGTTGAGTTATCTGCCCAAGGAATTAAAAAATTTCCAATTTAAATAAATCAAAAAAGTCAAATTAAATGGTTGATTTTATTAAACATTTTAATTTTCACTCAGCTGAGTTGCCACAAAAGTGATTTGAAATTTGGATCAAGGATTTGACAATCCCATATTTTTAAGTTTAGGTTCTGAATTTACAGTATATGTTTTATTCTTGAACTTAGGATTTGGCTTAAAAAGTATCAAACTGGCTCTTTTTATCTTTAGAGATTCAATCACTAGTGCTTTTAATTTTTATTAGTAAATTTACATATGGATTACCTCTTAAATTGGTCTTTGATTTAACAGAATTGTTGTAACTGAACCAATGGTAGTTCAGTATTTTATTGAGGAATACAACAGTCTAATAGAAAGGACAAGAATAAGAATGATATTTAGTTTATTGAGAAAATTTGTAATTAATATACCATATTGAGAAGCCACAAGTCCACAGGGGGTGGCATAGTGGTGGGTTCAATATAAGGTTTGGGCTGTGGAATAACTTGCACAGGGATCAGTGTGTCAAATTGGCAACACTCCCAATTATTAGATAGTGCCCACAATTTGGCATTGTCATCAGATGGATCCATGCTTTTAGACACATTATGGGGTATCTCATCAAGTGCCCCTGTGTATCATAAGATAAATTGGCAGGCTAGTATCAAAAGTGAAAGTTTATTACTATCAATAAGCAAGGTAGAATCCCATTTCCAGGATTTGAACCTTGGACTCCTGCAGGCCACCAGCCTGCCTGCCTGCATTTTTCTGGGCTTGAACCAGAAACAGATTTGACTTTAGAGAAACCAAGACCTGCCAGTGGGTGTCAGGGATTCTTTTCCTGACTACTTGAATCTTATTGACAAACCTTGCAAAAACATTTTTACAAACCAGCACCAGAGCAAATATTCTAAGGACACCCAGTCAAAAACACAACACAACATACTTCACAACTATTCTTTTGTTTTCAAAACCTTTGAAAACCGGATTTGAACCCTGGACGCTGCTAAAGAATGTATCATTAGTATTGGATTATCACAAACCATTGATTTAGCTTTTTATTATCATTTGATTTAATTGGTTTTTGCTTTCAAAAAGCCTTTTGAACTCAAAAAGGTTAATAATCAGTGGGTATACGTCACTTACTGCTCTGTGTATGATTGGCTGCTTGGAGCTTCCCAGACAATCCTGGACCCGCTTTCTCTAGCCTTAGGCATGGCTCCATACTTTAGTATATTGGATCTTCTGAATTTACACCTCTTAATCATCCTGATCATGATAAAGTCTTTCTGGAGCCTCTGCCTACATCAAATCAGTTTGATAATTGTTAAGCCAATATTTAAGTTGTACTTAGACAGGTATTTTAAATGATTGATTCAGGTAAATCATATTCATTTCCCAAACTCCTCTCAAATATTCAGCCTTATTTTGAAGCTATATAAGTTCCAAACTTTCTTTCATTCCAAATGTTCCAACAATAAAGATTATTCCACTTCTTATTACTACTCCATCTTCTGATAACATACATTTCTGAAGCCATGAGAGGAATTCTGTTCCTATCCTGGCTTCTAGTTTACTTCTTGCCAGTGGTGTCAGCCTTGAAAAATCCAACTCCTACAACCAACTGGCACAACTCCTCACCAGATGACTCCCACCAGAAGGAATCCCTTGCCCACGGATGGTTCAAATATCCTTCTGGGCATTGAGGACATAAATTTTGCTATGGTTGATCATTCACCACTCCTCCTCCTGAACCTACTCTAGTTAGACCTTATGATTCCTTTTACCTCTTGACTTATTTGGTGGATTACTATCTACTTGGTTGTTTCAGTTCTATGTTTGGAAGATTTGCTTACCTAGGACACCTTGGACATCTTGCAATGGTCATGGTTCCTATCAGCTTGGTAATAGCTGGTTTGAATGTAGGGGCTTTAGCCCATTAGCTAGGGAGTTTATTCCCTGCCAAATGGGTCCCTGACAGTGGGGTACCTTCTACACTCAAACCCTGCTTCTTTAAGAATTCCTTTGTCCCAGCCAATGAGATCAATAACCCGTAATATGTCCCTGCAATCTCCTTGGCCACTACCAATGAGACACCATCTGCATTACCCCAAGACCAAGGCCTGCAAAGAGATGACAAATCCATTGGATCAAAAGGGGGATTAGAGATTTCCCACCCTGACCCAGCAAATGAGGACTCAACAATTTTGGGCACCTCTGGGAATGTACAAACCCTGGTAAGTGCCACCCCTTGGGCCCCAAGAAATTGCAAAAGTGTTCCTAATTTTGATGAGGATACTTCTACCCTGTGGATACCAAGAAGATGCACATTGCCATCCTTAGAATAAAGTGTTATGAACCTTTGATTTACTCAGGTTATATCTTACCTCCTTTTAGCACTTTATCATATACAGTTTGATCACTCTGGCCTTGTCTCCACAAACAACCATTCCCAAGAAACTACAGACCATCCACCAGAGTTATACCACCCCCTGGAGTCCCGTACAGCCCTGTTCATTTCACTGAGTATCCTCTAAACCCAGACTACACTGAGTTTACCCTTTTAAGAGATCCTCTTATACAACCCAGAAGCCTAAACTAGAGAAACTGAGCTTATTGGTTGTGAATAAAATTGGATCATCATACAGCCCTTGCTATTCTGCAATAAGTATAACCACCTGCCCATGTATCTAGTCCTCATGACTCCCCTATCAACCTTGCGGCCCAAAAGCCTGCAAGAACCAGCAGCACCTGGAGAATCCATTTCAACTCAGATAAGGGCGTCCTGTACATCACCCTTATGGGCCTAATCAATTCTATGGTGCCCTCCAGTGGGCCTTGGGCTATTCTTGGAAAATCCCTCTTGTATATTGTAAAGTTGGTCCCTATCCTATGGTGGGCCCTTCTCTCTGGACCTGTGGGCCGCTTGCCTGCCAGTTCTCCAGAACCCACCACTGGATGGATTCCTGACAGCAAAGATGAAAACTTGATTGCAACAGAATTATTAAACAGAGTCAACTTCCAGTGTTTTTGATTTTGTTTTTGAGTTTCACACCCCTGAATTACTAGTAAAAATAAGTGTAGTGATCCACATGTGTGCGGTTTGCAGGCAAGGGTGAATTTGGCTTCAAAAAAAGACAATATGCTAAAGAATGACAATGTGTGGTCAGATAGTGACGTTGTAAACTAGTAGGTAACATAGAGCTGCTAGGGGTAAGTGAGGTAAGCCTAGTAGGTAACTTGGTCTACTGGGAGAAGTGAGGTAACCCTAGTAGGTAACATGGTCTACTAGGGTAAGTAGGGGGAGCCTAGTAGGTAACATGGTCTACTAGGGTAAGTAAGGCCTGACTGGTAGGTAACATGGTCTACTAGGGTAAGTAAGGCCTGGCTGGTAGGTAACAAAGGACTACCAGAGGCAGTTGTTGCCTCCGCTGTAAATTCACTGCCACCTCTGGCGTTGGATTGCGCAATTTTCCCTTGTTGTACCAAGAAAGGTTCTAAAACGTCCGCCAAACCCCTTCATTCCTTAAATGATTTAGCTCACACAGTAGATGAGAGGTTTGTGCTGGCCTACCCTTCAGAACCTTTTCCTTTGGTTGCTCTCTCCTGGGAAGAAACACTGGTTAATTTAGACTACTTATTAGCTTGGTATTGCCTACTTCTAAAAACCATTAGAGCTGGCCAATCAGAGGTTGACACATCAACACTAAGAAGCCCAAGTGAATTCCAAATGACCAGTGCCTCTTCCAGCCAATCAGATCTGACCGCAGAAATTGGAATGAAACCCTCCAGTCTCCCTGCCCCTGCCTAGCAAAGTTTTGCCTCCAGCCAATTGGATTTAGTTCCACTGTCATGTGACCCATCTTATTTGCAGCCCATTCCTTTTATGCAAGCAAAGGGACTTCTAGTCCCTTGCTTGTCTATTTTCCAATAATATTAAAGTTTTGGAGCCATCTGCACTTTATTTTAAATTTGTTGTTGTTGGGAACCCAGTTTTGAGTTCCTACAGCCTAAAAGATTGTGGTGTTAGTCTCTGTTCAAAGCTTACCTTCTGCCAGCCAGTTTTGAACCTGGCTTCTCTTTTGGGCCCCTATACTAGTGTTGATTCACATAGTTGTTGTCTTTCCTGTTCTTGCTTTCAAAAACAGAGTTTGAAACTCAAATTTCCAATTGATTTTCTTTATAATTCCTATTATTATTTTGAATTTTCTATTAAAATCATTGATTTCAAACCCGCTCTTGCTTGCCGTTATATTCCAAGGCTTCCGAGACTATAGTGAAGCCGTTCAAACCTGTTCTGCTTCTCTTTGCAATATTCTGCTAAAGACTATCCTGTCTACACTTCCCACACTCCTTTTTCCTCAAAAATTCATACCAATCTTCTCCAAATTTTGTGGTGATTATTCCTATGATACTCCCAGCTCTTAAATTTGTGGTATTTTCCTTAGCTCTGTTCTTGTTGCTTCTGTGGTCCACCTCCCCTGATTTGTGGGGGAAAATCTCTTTGTCAGACCATCTTGTAGGTAGAGACCCTTCTGGTCTCTGGGACCTCCCCAGTGGCCTTCTCCTTTCTGGTGAGGCTGTGGTCAAGAGCCTGACGTGTGATGATTTGGACTTGGGCACTGTGGATCATACTTCACCCGTTTCTGAAGAAGCAGTGCCTCCCATGCCTCCCCTCCTCAACGTGGTCCAAAGACATACAGTGCCCCCGGGTCCTCCAAGGTGTCCTCTCCTGCTCCCACCTGCACCCCTTGGTTGCTCACTGGCCTGATACTGATGGGTTTGAACGCCTACTTCCCTCAGTTGTCCCCAGTGTCCTCCCTGTGGTCCCCCCTCTGAGCGGCCATCCCAGTCCTTTGCTGGATGGCATCCTGGTGGTTTGTTTCACCGGGATGGGAGCCAAACTTAGTTAGTTTAGCCCCCCTCTCTCACATAATAGACAAGCCCATTTCTTCTGCCTTTGAAGTCTTTTGCTACTGGGTGTGGAGTTTACTTCTTGTCCTCATCTGAGCCAGCTTGGGATCCCTCCTTGCTGGATTCCTCTTGGTGTGGGCTGTGTGGTCACTTCTGTTCTCCTTTAAGTTGTGTCTCACCAAGAAGTCTGTCTCTCCCTCCATAGCTTCCTTGGCTGCATCTGCGGTAAATATTACCCTGGTGTCACCCTGTACACCCCCTCCGTGGCCGTTTGTGAGAAGGTTCTTGATGCTCTTGGAGAGCTGCAGCTCTGCCTCTCTGCGGACTCAGCCTCTGCAGACACCCCCATCTCTGACGCGCAAAGATCAGTGGCCCTCTTGGATGCACTTGATGGAGACGCCTGCCTCTGGGTGCGCACCCTCCTCCGTCAAAGCCAGGAGCTTGTGGACACCTCCTCCCTCCTCACACTGGTCTCCTCAGCGGTAGCCGCCCCGGGTTCCAAGGCCTCAGTTATATTTGAGACTCTTTGTTCCAAGGGGCTTGCCCCTGACCTTGCCGTCCATGTTGAGTGTTTTGCAGTGAAGGCTGCCTCCCTGGACCTCCCTACTGAGATGGTGGTGGCCATGTTCTGCAATTCCTTGGACGCTGCTTCAGCTGACAAGAGTGCATGGGACCCAGCTCCCTCAAGAAGGCATTTGCGTTGGCTCGCAAGCTTGGCGCTAAGCCAGCTTATCAGCCCAATTCTGGTGTTCTGGCCCACCTCCTGGTTTCTAAGCCCGCCCAGGCCAAGCCCCCCACAGCTAAGCCTCCCAAGATGCCTGCCATCAATGTGATGTGCCACCCTTGCCAGGTCCCTAACTGGCCCACTTCCACAGGTTCCCTACCTGTCTTTGCGGCTTCAGCTGCCATTCCTGAGGTTTCTTCCTACGACCCTGCCGCCTTCATTCTGACCCTGCAGAATAAAGAAGATCTTTCCTATTTCCTTTTTACTGCAACCTTTTATACCAAATACCGCCAGGCTAAGGCTACAGTTTTGGTAGATACAGGTGCTGCGGGCAACTTTATGGAGCTGGCACTGGCTCAGTCCTTGGGTTTGTCCCTGCTCCCTCTCCAGAGCCTGATTGCTGCTAGCCAGGTACCGGTTCTCAGTTACCCCCTTACTAACCCACTTAGTTACTGTACAGGCTCCCGCGTGTTTGTGAGTAAATTCTCCGCTGTGGAGGACCTCCTGTATCCTGTAATTGTGGGTGTGGGGTGGTGGCGGCACCACTTGGTTCAGATTGACTGTCTCACCAATGAGCTTCACTTCTTGTTGGACGGGTGCCCTGGGTCATTCCCCCTCCTTCCCTTGGGGTGGGAACCGCCTGAGTCATGCTTATCTCTTGCAGCAACTCCAGTCTCCCCTCCTGAGCCCTTTGCCCTGCCGGCCATCCTGGCTCCTTTCAAGGACGCCTTTGACACTACCCTTTCCTGTGCTCTCCCTTTGCACTCTTGTCACAATTTGACCTTTAAGACAATGGTTGACCTTGTGAAGATTGACGCCCCTATGTACCCCCTCAGTGAACTGGAGGACAAAGCTTTGGGCATGTGGTTGGATGATATGCTGGCTAAAGGATGAATAGTCAAAAAGGCTTCCTCAGTGAGCTCTCTGGTGGTTTTTGCTAAGAAATCAGATGGCTCACTTTGGCTGTGCGTTGATTACACTCTCCTCAACAATGTCACCGTTCCAGACTGCTATCCCCTCCCCTTGGAAGCCTCCATTGCTCATTCCATTGCCAAGTCTTATGTCTTTTTGTAGCTTGATCTTGTTAATGCTTTCAACCAGGTTCGGGTGGCAGAGGGGGACAAGTGGCTCACAGCCATCAAAACTTGGTGTAGCTGCTTCCAATTCAAGGACATGCCTTTTGGCTTGAAGAACGCTCCTGCAATCTTTGGCAACTGCCAGAATTAACTCATTCAGTAAGTTGACATTATTTTGTATTTATCTGCCGGAATTGGGCATTTCTAAAACTAAGCTAATTTTTCATAGTGAATTATTAAGTCAGAATTGCAAAATTAAAAAGTAACAGACATAATATTGACACCATTTAAACAAAGGCTTAATTTTAAGCCAAAAAACTAATATAATTCACTATGAAAATGTAAGTTTCTTTGTACTTTTACATTAAGGTTGACTACAGTAAGTAATATCTGGATGTCAACCCCAAATAAGAATCCATAACTTTCTTAATAAAATACACAATATTCTAAAAATAACTACTTTTTATATTTTATACTACTGTTTTTATTAAAGATATATTAAGATAAACATTGAACAAAGACATATGCCAACTTTCAGAGCATTCTTTGTATTATTTAGATATTTACTGTTATTTTAAACTCACTGGATAAACTATAGCTTATTTCTGGAAGTCCACTTAAGCCAACACACATATGTTAAAACTAGATATTATATATGTATTTATAATGTCAACTTTGTGTCAAATTGATGCGTCACCTAAATTGCAACAAAGGGGTTTGGCTAAGCAAACAAAGTGACATAATTTAAGCAAGATTTAATAGAAGAGTTGCTATAAAAGAATGCTGACTGCCTGAATGTTGACACCTTCACTTATTTATTAGTAAAACACTGCCGCTTAACAAAAAGCACACATACAATGGTAAGGTAATTCAGGACAAAGTACCCAGGGCTGTACTTCAGACTTCCTTCTACAATCCCTATCATTTAGTTTTCATAAGTTACATATGCAACTCTTTAATTTTTTTAAATTTAAAAATAATCAATTTTGGCCTTAAAAACCAACTCTGGAAAATATTAACCAAGCTTTATAAGTGATTTAAATAGTGTTTTTCCACTTTAATGCTGACTGTCAGCATGTCAACGTCAAAATTAAAGCGTTTTTTATGCTGACAAACTAAATTAAATATTTTGACTACTGTGACTACCAGAATGTCAACTTTTTATTTAAACATGGGTTTTTTCTATTCTTTAATAATAAAATAGCTCTAAAATTACTTTCTATACTTCTATAATCTATTTACTTAATAATAAAATTTAAAAGAAGTGATTATTATTTAATTTTATTCATGTCTCACATGATTATTCTTACTTTATGAACTCTACTATAATTATTGTAGGACAAATCTTCCAAGAAGCCACAAAATAACCCCAAGTCAACCAATAAAGTACCCAAAGCCTCTGGAAAGGCCCAAAGTCCCTACCCTAACAAAAAACCAGCCAAAGAGCCCTCCTCAAAACAGAAGACAAAGGAGAAGACCCCAGACCCTGAAAGCAAATAGCCCTCCCCTGCCCCCTCCTCTTCTCCAAGCTGGTACCAATCAGAAGGAGATGAGGTTCCACTAAACAAGCAAGGAAGAAAAAAGATACCCAAGAGTCCAGAACCCCATCCAAGCCCATATGAATCAAGCTCAAATAAATCAAGTCCCAAGGAATCAAGCTCATCCCAGTCCAGAAAGCACAAGAATCTAACTCCAGATAATTCCCCTCCACCGCCCAACAAATCTGCACCTCCATCCTCCTCATCAAGTATCAATAAATAAGATCCTGATGATTACCTGTCTGACTATCATCAAGCACCAATTGGCCCATGGGATTCCCTAAAGGCTCACAATATATGTAACGTCAAAGGAGAGTTTAAGCTCCCAAAGAAGTTCCCTCGGTTTTTCCCTCTAATGACTGTCAAAGGAGGTGCAAGTTTAGTCTGTGATGTCTATGTTTTCAATTGCAACAATCAGAAGAGAGCAGGAAGAATCAAGCATTATGTATGTGAAGATAGAAGCTGCGCTGCCAGGATCAATACAGAAGGATGGGATAAAGTCACTAGTGAAAAAGGAGAGCACACATACAATGCTCCAATAAATCTTATTGAAAAGCTTCTAAAGTGGTACCTCTACCAAATGGTCCCAGTCTCCAAAGATGTCAAGGCTTCTGATCTGGCAGTTAAGGCCACCACACACCTAAGTAATGAGAACCTAAAGCCCATCCCTGACTGCAACCAGTTAGTGAAGTACATATGTGACAAACGCCGTGACCTAGTCCCCCATAAGAAATCAGCCATGGTTCAAGGAGAGTTAGTCTTGACAGATGAGTTAAAGATGTTCAATGGTATGAGGTATTCCTTTTACATGATGATGGTCCTACAGCAGAGGCAAGAATTATATGCTATGCTACACAACAGAACCTGGAGCAGTTGAGGGATTCAGAGACCTGGTTATGTGATGGTACCTTTGCAGTATGCCCCCGCCTTTTTACCAACTATGGGTTGTACATTCCCTTATTGAAGGCAAGGTGCTCCCATTTGCCTACTTTCTGATTCCTGGGGCAATAGAAGAGATCTACACAAGGTCCTTTAAAATCCTTCAGGAGGGCATTGTTGCAACCGAGTTTCCAGACTTGCCCGCTAACGTATCTTACAATACACAGGGGGCGCTCAAAGAGCCGCCCCTTGACGTGTCTAATGTTATGGATTAATCTGATGGCAATCTCAAATGGCGGGTACTTCATCCTAATTAGGAGTGTTGCCAATTTGACTTGCTGATCCTCACACAAGTTATTCCTTGGCTTTAAACCATACATGGAACTTCCCACTATGCTACCCCCTTGTGGCATTTCCCATATAGTATATTAGTCACAATATCCTACAATAAACAATACCTTATTCTTATTATTCTGTCCTTTCCTATTGGACTGTTGTCTTTCCCAATTCATTGTACTGGATCCTCATTGGTCCAGTTGCAACAGCATCAAAGCCCTAACCAGTAATAGAAAGAGTCCCCCTGGCCATAACACTAGAGCCAATCCAGATGATGATGAAAAGGATGAAGCCACCCTTGCTGCAGAAAAAGAAGCTCAAGATAAAGCACTTGGCCCCTCAACTATAATTATGGACTATGAAACTGCCCAGTATAACGCTTTTGTAAATACCTTTGATGGAGAGGTACAGGGGTGTTTTTTCCATTATTGACAGGCTGTCACCAGGCAACTAAAGGGTCTACCTGAGCTCAGCAAGCTCCACCGTCTAGATACATCAGGAAAGTGAAAGTTCTTAATTCAGCAGTTTGTAGCACTAGCCTTTGTAAAGCCAGAGCATGCTGGACAAGCCTTTGAGCTCCTATGCCAGGATCCATATGCCAAGAAACATGATGGTGCCTTCTACCCTTTCATTGAATATTATGAACCACAGTGGATTGGACGTAAGGTCACTAAGCGCCGGAGCAAGCCCAGAGCCAAAGCCAACTGGAACTGCTACCAGGCAGTTCTTAAGGATGAGATGAAAACTAATTCATCTTTGGAGGGCTGGCATAAGCATATCAAGTCCTCCTTTGGAATCAAGCCCAGATACAACACCTTCTATGAGCATCTCAAAGTCCAACAGGGGAAGACTGCTGCATCCATCAGAGATATTGAGAACCGCCCATCTAAGAAGAAGAGAACCACCAAAGAGAAACAGTATCAAGAGAAGATCAAGGACATTGTCAAGGCCAAATATAAGCTTTCAGAGATTGGGGAATACATCAAGAAGATTGCCACAGTTCTTAATGGCAACCAGGGTATTACAGTCTAGCTTTTCATTAAATTTATTGAGTATTGCCTAATTTTTTATATAGTTCTTATATATTAAGCATAATATTTTTAAATAAATAGTTATTCTAAATAACTCATTAATTTTTTATGATACTGCTTTTATAAAATCATTGGTTTTTTATTGATAGTTTGATGCTTTAGACTGTATTACATGGCTTATATTGGTATTTTACTAGTAAATTATATGTTTTTTGTAGTTTTCAATGTAGAAAAAACTTTATATTACTGTTTCTGATTGCTATATTTTGCTATAATACGTGAAATTTTATGCAGTACCTTTTTTTGTATTGATTTTTTTGTTCAATAAGTGGGGAAAAATTTATTATAGTAAAGATAGCTAATTTCATAGTAAAATAAAATAAAAGTGTTTTTTTATGAAATTTCTTAATATTCATGTATAATTTTTTATGGACTTTTTAAAATCTATGTTGTCACATTACCCTAAAAAGTATCTTGAAGCTTAATCTTTATTAAGTAAAATGTTCAGGAAACAGGTTTCTGCTTATTAAAAAAGTGTCAACATTTAGTAGTCTGCATGAGTTAAAACTTAATTCTGACTTTTCAATGCTGTTGACATTAAAGTATTTTTAATTCTGATTATTGACATATAGTAAGTCAACTTGTGGAATGAGTTAATTCTGGTGGTTGCCCAATCTTCCAGCAAGTCATTGAGGATGCTCTGGGAGACCTCCGCTTTTCCTGTGCTGTGGCATACATTGATGACATCTTAATCCACTCTCCCACTCCTGAGCAGCACGCTAAGGGCCTGGTGGCTGTGGTGGCGGCCATCCAAAAGGCGCAGTTGTTCATCAAACCCCTTAAGTGTGAGTTCTTCAAGTCTGAGGTCACCTTTCTGGGCAACTTGGTCCTGAAGGACGGCCACGCGGTCTCTCCCAACAAGGCCAAGGCTCTTTGGGAGTGGGCTACCCCTAGGAACCAGAAGGAGTTGCATTGCTTTCTGGGCACAGTGATCTTCCTCAAGAAGTTCTCCCCAGCCATCTCTGAGCTGGCTGCCCCCTTGCACCCTATGGCTGGCAAGAACGCCTCCTTTGTGTGGACCCCAGCATGCCAGGACGCCTTTGAGGCTATAAAACGGATTTTTGTCTCTACCCCAGTGTTATGCCATGCCGACACAAGTAAGCAGTTCATCGTGGCTTGCAATGCCTCCAACGTGGCTGCTGGGGCGGTTCTCCTTCAAGAACACAACAGTCAGGAGCTCCCAGTTGCTTACTTCTCCAGGAAGTTTGCCCCCAATGAGTGCTCCTGGGCGGTGTTTGACAAGGAGCTACAGTTATGGTGGATGCCATCACTCATTGGCGCCATCATTTACAGGGTGATCAACACAAGTTTGTGGTTTGCACAATCACAAAGCCCTCTGTTATTTCCGCAAGCCTCAGAAGCTACTCCCTCGCCAGGCACGTGTCATGCAGACGCTCTCAGGTTACAAATTCAAATACAAGTTTGTGAAAGGGGAACTTAACATCCTCCCTGACCTGCTAAGTTGCAACCCAGCAATGTATCCAGTGAGGGGCGATGAGGATCCTCAAGTTACTGTCATCTCAGAGTCTTTGGTCCTCCCGCTGCCCGGGTCACCTCCTCCCCACACCCCAGCCACGGTGCCAGCTTCTACCCCCCAGCTCCTGGTCATTGGTCCCGCCCCCTCCCTGGAGGCACCCCCACCTCTTGCTCTCCCTGGAACGCTCTTGTATGACGTCCTGATGGCCCAGCACTCTTTGCTGGACAGCCAGGCTATCTGCGCTAAGCTGTCTCCAGACTCTGCGTCCAATGGTCCCTATACACTTAAGGATAGGATAATTTACCAAAACAACAAAGTGTGGGTCCCAAAGGGAATGCAGCTGTGTGTCATGACTGAACATCATGATCCCCCTCTGTTTGGTCATCCTGGTACCAAGAAGCTGCTTGAGCTCATCAGGTGTACTTATAGCTGGGTTGGGATAACTAAGGCAGAAGGTCCCTGGATTAAGAAGTGTGTCACTTGTGCCCGCTCCAAACCAGATTGTTCAGGGAACAATGGCCTTCTCCACCCCCTACAGCAGGCTCAAGGCCCATGGTCATCCATCTCTGTGGACTTTGTGGTGGCCCTCCCCTTGTTGGGAGGCTTTGATTCCATCATGGTGGTAGTGGATTGTTTCACCAAATATTCAGTTTTCATCCCATGTCTGACCACCCTGGATTCAGTAGGGATGGCAAAACTGTTTGTAAAACACATCTTCTCCAACTTTGGTTTACCACAGGAAATCATCAGCAACCAAGGTCCCCAGTTCACGTCCATGTTCTGGGAGTCCCTGCTGGGGATCCTAAACATTAATCCATGTAGTTCCACCTCCTTCCATCCTCAGTCAGATGGGCAAACAGAAAGAGTCAACCAAACCATGGAGCAGCACCTGTGTTGCTACGCAAATGCCTCAACGGACTCCTGGTCAGATGATCTCCCATTAGCCCAGTTTGCCTACAACAATACTGTGCACACTTTGACAGGGGTGTCCCCATTCCAGGCTACCCTGGGGTTTTCCCCAGCCTTTGTGATAGGTCCCGTCCTCCAGGCAAGTGTACCGGCGGCTGTAGACATGGTGTCTCACCTCAAAGCCATTCATCTCAAAGTTCAAAGCACCCTGACTAAGTCCATTGAGGCGTACAAGAAAGCGGCGTACAAGAATAGACAGCCTGCTCCCCAGTAACTAGTGGGCTTGCTTGTGATGTTGGATGCCACCAATATCCAAATGAAGGTCCCCTCAAGGAAGTTTGCTCCCAAGAGGCTGGGCCCCTTCAAGGTTCTAGAAGACAAGGGCAACGGCGTGTTTGTGTTAGACCTCCCCCTCCTATTGGATCCACAGTACCTTCAACGCTTGTTGTCTGTCCCCTTTTGAGGGGGACCTCCCCAGCACCCTGGACCCCACCTTGGTGGATGGATCCCCTGAGTATGAGGTAGAAGCCATAGTAGCCTCCCATAGGATTTGCAAGTCCCTCTAATATTGTGTATCTTGGAAAGGATATCCCTCTTACAACAACAGCTGGGTAAGCTCCTCCGACTGCAGAAATTGCTGGGACCTGGTACAGGAATTCCATAAGAACAACCCCATGGCACCTGGCCCCCCTAAGTCCCTTCTGGCGCTCAAGTTTCCCAAGGCGCACAAGAACTTCTCGGTGGCTACGCTTCCCCGGGGGAGGAATCCAGCCCCAGGAAAAAGGAAAGTATAATGTAAATTCACTGCCACCTCTGGCGTTGGATTGTGCAATTTTCCCTTGTTGTACCAAGAAAGGTTCTAAAACGTCCGCCAAACCCCTTCATTCCTTAAATGATTTAGCTCACACAGTAGATGAGAGGTTTGTGCTGGCCTACCCTGCAGAACCTTTGCCTTTGGTTGCTCCCTCCTGGGAAGAAACACTGGTTAATTTAGACTACTTATTAGCTTGGTATTGCCTACTTCTAAAAACCATTAGAGCTGGCCAATCAGAGGTTGCCACATCAACACTAAGAAGCCCAAGTGAATTCCAAATGACCAGTGCCTCTTCCAGCCAATCAGATCTGACCGCAGAAATTGGAATGAAACCCTCCAGTCTCCCTGCCCCTGCCTAGCAAAGTTTTGCCTCCAGCCAATTGGATTTAGTTCCACTGTCATGTGACCCATCTTATTTGCAGCCCATTCCTTTTATGCAAGCAAAGGGACTTCTAGTCCCTTGCTTGTCTATTTTCCAATAATATTAAAGTTTTGGAGCCATCTGCACTTTATTTTAAATTTGTTGTTGTTGGGAACCCAGTTTTGAGTTCCTACAGCCTAAAAGATTGTGGTGTTAGTCTCTGTTCAAAGCTTACCTTCTGCCAGCCAGTTTTGAACCCGGCTTCTCTTTTGGGCCCCTATACTAGTGTTGATTCACATAGTTGTTGTCTTTCCTGTTCTTGCTTTCAAAAAAAGAGTTTGAAACTCAAATTTTCAATTGATTTTTTTATAATTCCTATTATTATTTTGAATTTTCTATTAAAATCATTGATTTCAAACCCGCTCTTGCTTGCCGTTATATTCCAAGGCTTCCGAGACTATAGTGAAGCCGTTCAAACCTGTTCTGCTTCTCTTTGCAATATTCTGCTAAAGACTACCCTGTCTACACTTCCCACACTCCTTTTCACTCAAAAATTCATACCAATCTGCTCCAAATTTTGTGGTGATTATTCCTATGATACTCCCAGCTCTTAAATTTGTGGTATTTTCCTTAGCTCCGTTCTTGTTGCTTCTGTGGTCCACCTCCCCTGATTTGTGGGGGAAAATCTCTTTGTCAGCCCATCTTGTAGGTAGAGACCCTTCTGGTCTCTGGGACCTCCCCAGCGGCCTTCTCCTTTCTGGTGAGGCTGTGGTCAAGAGCCTGACGTGTGATGATTTGGACTTGGGCACTGTGGATCATACTTCACCCGTTTCTGAAGAAGCAGTGCCTCCCATGCCTCCCCTCCTCAACGTGGTCCAAAGACATACAGTGCCCCCCGGGTCCTCCAAGGTGTCCTCTCCCACTCCCACCCGCACCCCTTGGTTGCTCACCAGCCTGATACTGATGGGTTTGAACGCCTACTTCCCTCAGTTGTCCCCAGTGTCCTCCCTGTGGTCCCCCCTCTGAGCAGCCATCCCAGTCCTTCACTGGATGGCATCCTGGTGATTTGTTTCCCCGGGATGGGAGCCGAACTTAGTTAGTTTAGCCCCCCTCTCTCACATCTGCCCAGAAGAAGATGTTGGCTGCTTTGGGCTATAGTAATTCACCTAGTGGGGAACTGTGGCTGCAGGAGGATGAAGACTGAAATAGTAAGCAGGGAAATTTGTCTGTCTGGGGGGAGAGTAAGTTTGGACCCCTGGCGGGTAACACGGGCTGCCAGGGAGGAGAAGAGCTCTGAGGGCTCAATGTACCCTAATACGCTTGCAGGAGGTCTTTGAGCAAGCACCCTGCCTAACAGACTGGCAGGGTGTCCTCATTTATGCCCCTATGGGAGCTTTGGGGAAACCCAAAGTGAGCATTGGAGGGTATAGATTTGCTCAGAGGTGTTACCAAGGCGGCTTGCTTGGGGAAGCAAGATGCAGAACTTGGTGTGATCAGGCCTCTGGGAAGTAGAGCTGATTACTCTGCAACTGAAAGCCCAGACTTCATCACCTGGGTAAGTAAAGACAACACATAGACATAGATTTATGGTTGAATGGCCTAAGTGGATTGCCACTTGCGAGGGCCCAGTCAAACGCCAGTTTAATGTAGACTCATGCCTGGGTCTACAAGTTCTGGTAACAGGGGCAGAGATAAAGAACCGAGGGGGTTCACAGAATTAGCAGAGAAAACTAGCAAGAGGGACTGTTTGGTCACAGTGAAGGCTAGTTGATGAACTGTTAATTCATATTGAATGGAATGGACCAATATGGTTCAGTGTGTTAAAGGAACAAATGAGGTTCCTAGTGTGGATTTAGTGTGGAACTGGTTAAGGATAAACAGAAGGACAAGAAGGCAGGATGAAGGACTAGCAGATCATGGTGTAGGATGGCCAAAGGACCAGAAGTTGGTGCTGAAGAACTGAAGAGCTTAGAGGATGACCTAGCTGGACTGAATACAGAGGCTGGAAGAGTTGGTTTAGTGACTTTTGAGAAGAAATTTGGATATAAAGAAGCAGTTAAAGAATGATTGAATACTGCCTGATTATGATTAAAAAAGGATTAAAAATCCTGTAAGGAAAAAGAAAGAGGAGGAAAAATAACCTATAGTTTATTAGAACTATATGTTATTTTAGGAAAAAGATTAAAGAGAAAAAGGACCAGAAAGAAGCTGGAAGAAGAACGGAGAAACTGTGAGAGCAAAAGAGCGAATTTCGCCAAGAACAACTAGGGAAGCGAAAGGACGAGCAACAGGCAGGTTTGAAGATGCAAAACGTTGACAGAAACACAGAGAAACGCGGAGAAACATTGAAAAATTGAAGGATTGAAAATCGCCTAAGTAAAACATATGTGGAAGCGCTCGAGATTCGCCAGGAAAACATGACGGGAATTACGGCGAAACTGTTTGAAACGCGGAGCAGTGGTTTACCCGGAGCAGGACAGCTTGGAGTTTGAACCAGGGTCAGGAATGGGTCATCTGGATAAACTGTTCTGCAAAACTGTTGAAGCAAGGCGTTTGATTGGCTGCAACCCGGAGCCTACTTAATCAGGTTTTTAAGGGCTTTAACTTGAGAGTTAAAGCCTAAAAAATGGGGAGCAGAAGCAGATAATTCAGGGCTTTCATTGGCTGAAGTAAGTTTGAAAGTTTAATATATTGTAGAAGAAGAAAAAAAAGGATAGTTTAAGCTTTAAAGAACCAGAGTTCTAAGAGAGGATTTTGGTCTGAAACAAGGGGCTATAAAAGGGAGAGCTATCTGAGACTCTTCAGGGATTGGATCAAGTGGATTACAAAAGCCACCAAAGCTACAGAAGGAGCAGAAGACCAAGGATAGGAAGCCAGAGCCAAGTCAGATCACAGGAGCTTAAGATTAAGACAACGGAGCCCAAGATCAAGGAGCAGGAGTCAAAGACCAAGTACAAGGAGTCCAAGATATCGTTAGAGGACTCCAAGTTTTGGCACAAACCCTTTCTTATTCCCTACCCCAAGGCAAGATCTCAGAAGGTTTCTAAGGGGATCTTCCTTTTGACAGAGAATAAAGCGCCTATTACGACCCCTATCTGATTTTCCCGTGTGAAAAGAGTATATAAGTCTCATGAGTCAATTGCCCCATATTTTCTATCCTAGCCCAGGGGATGAGGAACCATACCGCCTAGGGTGCAGGAAGTTTGCCTCTAGTAAATCTGCCTAGGAGGAGTGGGAGAAGGTGACCAGGCATTTGGAGATGTCAAATAGAGGAAGAGAGTTCATCAGAGAAGAGTTTGCAAGACTCCTCAAGGATTGGTATCAGCCTACAAGCGGGCTGGCGCCTGCTGAAGTCCAGGTATACAGTGGAGACGCTTGCTTGGTGATTGGAAAGGTATTGGGCGAGCCCATGTGGTGTCCCCCATTTTCTCCCAATCAAGTCAAAATAAAAAGCCTTGATATTTTTAAAAAAATTGGTGATTGGAAAGGTACTGGAGAAGTTCGCCCTTATGCAAGCCAAGTATAAGCTTCTCACTAACCCTTCACCCCTGTTGGAGAATGACAACTCCTCCAAGCCGGTCCCTGGCTACAACCCAGGACACACTATGGGGACTGGTGACCAGGAACCCCACAATAAGTTTAAACTGTTTAAGTAAAAAATACTAATGAATTTAAATATCTGATAGTTGATTAATCACAGTTACCCTTCCTTCCGACTACCAACTAGATATGGAGTTGCCTTTTACCCACAAGCTGATGCCTGTCTGCATCTGAACTTCCCCTAGACAACCCCTATAAGCTGTTTAGAATTGTTTACATCACCCTCTCTGAGATGATTGGCACTATAATCCCAGCTTCTGGTTTGTGATCTTGGGTAGGAAAATCTATGCTGTACCTCTTTAAGTTAGTGCTGATCTTATAGTGGGCTCTGCCTGCCCGGCCTGTGGCCTGTCCAATCCCAGAAAATGATGGGCTGGCCACCCAGGGTTGGTTTGCTGGCACTTTATCAAAGTTTGGTTAATCTGAGATGTAAAATCCTGTCACTTATTAGAACTAGGGCTGTGACGGATCTGAAACAGTGGCTGCTTTATAAAAAAGCAGCCAACTGTTTCAGATCTAGAAACAATTCTGGAACTGTCTTGGCTAATATTTTTCTGAAATTGTAGCGTACACATCCACAGAAGGATATTTTTTCAGATTTTTAAAATTAAACTAATTTTCTTTCAAATTCTAAAATCATAAAATTTAAGAGTTCAAATTCAATTTTGATTCAAAAATAAATTTTTATTAAATATATATATAATTTGGCTTTTCCAGAAAAAAGAAAGCCGTCTGCAACCATTTTTTATTTCAGATTTCCCTGCCATTAGGGAATCCAAAAAACAAAAACAAAAGACAGCTTGGATGTGATGATTACAGCATTTGCTGTAATCATTGTGTTTTTAATCTGCCACAGCCCTAATTAGATCATACAGTACCCACCTTATTCTGATACCCTTGTTTCTAGGAACACAATTCCGACATTATGACATCATTAGGGCTATTTTGAATTGAATTTAGTTTTTGAAAATTTTAAAATGATATCATAATACCTGAATTGCATTCTTAGAAACAATGGTGTCAGGAATAAGATGGATACCAAACATACCTGTGACCACCAGCTGGCTAATCTTCTGGCATACGGATTGCTAGGTGAATAGAATTACTTCGGGCCAGCCCAAGTTAGCTTTCGGTTCTGGGCCGCTATAGCTAAAACATGATGCATTTATATTTAACTAGGTTAAAATAACTGTTTGATAAGAGTGGCCCAGAGCCAGAAACTGGCCGAAGTATCTCTATGGGTGAATGAGATCCTTCAGCTTATCTTGGCGCATTGTCGAAATTATTTCAGGCTGGAAGTTTATTGCTTGCTTTTAAAACAAGGACTCAAGCCCGCATGAAGATTATGTACAGATGGACTGCAAAGGTAGGAGTTCCACCTGCGCAAATATATAATGTAAACTAAAAATAAGGCTTAGCTTAAAGCCACTAATTAGTACCTTGATTTTCGAAAGCCAAGTAACTTGGTTTTAAGGAGCTTCTTTTAAGGGGTCAGGGTCGAGCTACCACTCAATTTTATTAAATTAGATGAAGAACAATACAACAGTAAAGCAGCCCAAGTCAAAAGGTCCGTTTGCTGACTTGCCTAAAGTAGAGTTTGCCCCTGTCATTGTGCCCTTGGCTCGAAGACGCCAAACTTTTGCAACTTACATTTACGCTACTCTCATTTGGCATGTCCTTGCTTTATTCTTCTTTTTATGTACGTTTCCATTCCTTTGGCCATTTATCATCGCATATTTGGGCTATATTGTGATTGATAAAACCCCAGAAAACGGCGGGAGAGTATCCAGATGGTTTCAAAGTATATTCCTTTGGAAATGGTTGGCAGAGTTCTTCCCTGCTTCACTCCAGGTTGAACAACCCCTGGATGCTTCAAAGACATACATATTCGGGTACCATCCTCACGGTATTCTAAGCACGGGGGCGTTTATCAACTTTGGCACTCAGGCCACAGGTCTTTCGGAGAAGCTCCCTGGTCTCAATTTGAAAGTTTTAACTTTAAACAGCAACTTTTTGGTTCCCCTATATCGCGAGCTATTGCTTTTCCTGGGAATGGCGAGTGTGTCAAAGGAGTCCATCCTAAATATCCTTTCTAAGGGTCCTGGAAATGGCTGTGTCATTGTTGTAGGCGGCGCCCAAGAATCTCTCAGTGCAAAGCCTGAACTTGTGGACCTTGTCTTGGCAAAGCGTTATGGCTTTGTAAAACTCGCCATCCAAACTGGCTCCAGCCTTGTACCTGTATTTGCATTTGGAGAAAAATTCCATCTATGACCAAGTTATTGCCGAGCCTGGCTCTCGGCTTCATGCGTTTCAGGCCAGATTCAAAAAGGTGTGTGGATTTACCATCCCCCTCTTTTTTGGACGCGGCATTTTTACCTATAATTATGGAATTCTTCCCAGAAGACGCCCTCTGACTGTCATAGGTAAGCTTAGACATATATTTTACTCAAACCCTCTAGTTGGAAAGCCAATTGACTTGGAAAAAGATGAAAACCCTTCCACCAAAAAGATCCAATCAGTGCACTTTCAATACATGGAAGCTCTCAAAGACTTGTATGATCGCAACAAGAGCAACTTCTATGAGACTTCTAACCCACCCCCCATTCGTTTTCTCTAATTTTTTTGAAACTTGATAATGGTGACCATTCTGATTTTTCTTGTTACAGAATTTTATGGGCTCGATTCTCTATTTTCCTTGGTGGGTGGAATACTCGAAGTAAAGTCTCCTTTTTGATAATATTACCTTTGCTCTAAGCACTGTAGCTAATTTTTAATTGTGCTTCCATTTTTCAAAGCAATCTCTTGGCTATTTGCACTTTCAGCCATCCCTGAGTATTTTTATCTTCAAGTGAGGCTAACTCTAGCCTTTAATTTCATACGTTTGAAGACTTACATCCTACAAACATTTTTAAAATGTCGCTACTATCTGGAAGCAGGCTAGACTTTTGATATTTTTTTAAAGACCTCTCTCCATTTGCTATACTTAATAGGCTGAAAAAGCAGCACAACCTTCTACTTTAGCAAGTACTTATTTCCTCGTATGCTAAAAGATGCCAGAAGCTACTCAGTCAAAGGTAAGTGGTTCTTGAAAGCTGTGTGATAGACCATAACCAGGGTAAGTGAAACATTTCTGGGGATAGTTGGTCATATTGACACTCTAGAAGCCGAGTGAATCCTAACCACTCAGCAGCAATAATACCAACAATCTCAAAGTTGGCTTTAAGATGGCACCAAGGTACAGTCAATCCATAATTTATCTGAGCATCTGCATTTCATAAGGAAAAGCAAAAGATTTCTTAATAAAAATCACTAAAAATTAACATGAACAGATGCACTGCAAAATTCTACCTATGTTTAAATGTGTATAAAGAAATAAATGTTGTAACTGTGCTGTTTTAGCAGAGTTACAAGGGGGAAAATATTTGGAAACTAGATAATATTCTTTATTGAGAGATAGGTATTATGTAGTCATTGTGAATTGTGGATAACAGGAACATGATAGCATTGATCACACGGTGGGATAGTGAAGGAGGTGGCCTGATCCTGGTAATGAGTCAAGCGCCAAAACGAGGTATCCACCGTAAGGGATCAGCTTCTGTTCATGTTGTTGGATTTGGAAATTTGAGTCAACTTCCTAACTTGGCTTCGAGTGGCTGGATAATCGGATTGCGGGCCAAAAACCCGCTTACTCGGAACCTTGCTTGCGGGTTGAGCTTTTGTTTTGACATAAAGATAAGTGATTTTAAAAATAATAGTCTTTATTATAAAAAATTAATGGTTGAACATTTTATGAAACTAGTACTTGGTAGGCCTATCCTAGCTCTGATAACATCAGCAAGACTTCTGGTTATAGAGTAGATTGGATGCTTGAGAGTTTCCATAGAAATTACTTCCCATGCTTTTTTGCTGCTCTAAATCTAAAATCAAATGTAGAGAATTTTGGTAAATTAGATTTGGCAACATCATAAAGCTGTTTAATAGGATTCAAATGTGAGCTTTGAGGAGATCAATCTAAAAAAACAGTATGTTTGTCATCTAAGTATTTTAAAACTTCCTTAGCTTTATAAATAGATGTATTATCTTGCATAAATAAATAATCAGTTAGATTTTCATAACCCCTACAAATAGTCAGAGATTCTAACTTATAACTCTTATGTAGCCAACATCAATCATAGTTTCATTGATCAGCTGTATCCCCTATTGAAACAGCAGGGTCAACCCCCTGGGAAAGATTTGAGCCAAACAAGAAGACATGAGACTCAACTTGATGCACCCAAGACCCAAAGCCAGGACATATAAAGTCATGCCTGCCAGCTAAAACACCATGCTAATAACTCCTAAAAAAGGAGTGAAGCTCATTTACCTCAGGAATCATACATCTCATATTTTTTACACCTATCTTTCTAAAAGCTATAATCTAAGCTATATAAACTCCTTATTTTAAAGCAAAGACATTACCTATTCAAAAACATTTCTTTCCCATTTGCTGCAAATTTGCTGAAACAACATAGCTATGTCATCTCTTTTAATGGCATTGAAGCAAGCCTGAATAGGGCATACTAATGTCTATTGTTAATAATGGGGTTATGAAGCCATTATTGTAGGCTTCATCATGTTTGAGGTAAATATTTTAATATATCTGATATCTTCTGGGCAGCACTTTGGTCTCATCAGATTAAACTAACTTCTTTTCAAACTATATGCAGTGAAGAACATAATTGTAAAAAATGCTAATATTTTAACCTTTTGTTGCAATCAAGATTACTTCCCTGCCTGCTAATGTATCTCACAATACACAGGGACGCTAGCAGAGATGCTGTGGGGTTCCTGTTCACCAGTCCCCATTGTATGTCCTGTGTCATAGCCAGGGACCAGCTGGAAGGAGTTGTCATTCCCTATTAGTAGTATGTGACTAGTTTAGAGCTTATACCGGGCTTGCATCACAGCAAACTCCTCCAGGACTTTCCTTATTACTAGGCAGGCATCACCTCCATGCACTTGAACCTCAGCTGGGGCTAGACTCTCTGGAGGCTTATACCAATTTTTTAAGATTCTTGTGAACTCTTGTCCAATAAATTATCTCCCACTATCTGTCATTTCAAGGTTTCTAATTAATGTGACAGAAATCACTGGATAATATAAAGCAGTTTCTAAATGATGGGGAATTACCACCCAAATCCACATCAAATTGATGAGTAACCACCAACATGGCTTTAAATATCTTTTTGTGAAATTTCCATTTGAAACTCCAGGATTAAGTAGAACAATCAATCCTAACCAGAGTAAACCAAGATAAAGGACCTGGGAAAGCATCAATGCATCTTCAGCGTAGAATTATGGGCATTGAGAAGTGACACAATTTTCATTTTCCAGAATGAGGGGAGGAGCTACAAAATTGGCTGGCATGAAATTAAAAAATTTTGGCGCCAACAACAAAGTTCCGGATGCTGGGCCTCATCTTCCTGAAATGATTCCGTTCAGAATCAGATTGTACAGGATATACCGCAACAACCCAAGCACAGGATGCATTTTTAAAATTTAAAATTAGAACTTTGGATCATTGATTTTTATTGAGTAAATTTAGAAGGACTCAACTCTTAGAGTTGAAACAGGGAAAATTATTCAATATATACCAGAAAAATTGACTAAGCAATACCACCTGAGTCTTGATCTCCTATTCCTTTGGCATCTTTAAGCAAATATCTAGACCAGGTTGCAAAGAACCCATGCGTGACCAGTTTCTGACAACTATGTCAATTAATGAGCTTATATTGGGTGACCCTCATATTACGTCAATTTATCAACATCAGTTTACAAGGGGGAGCTGGTTTCAGCTGGCAAACAGGAGCAGCTGTGACCCATTTTTGATTGACCGTTTGGTTTAAATCTGTTAACTTGGTCAATTTTGATATAGGTTTTCTGGCCTTCCGTGCCTTCTTACTTGGACAGACAATACCTGGCATTATGAAACCTACTGTGACATTACCCTCCGCTTTAGCCCTGGGCACAATACCACCATCTGGGAGATTGGATTAAGAGAAATTCTTATGGGCAGGTGGGAGTTTCATTGCGGCAAGGGTAAGTTCAGGGTGACCAATAGCAGTGGGATTGCGCTTATAGAACTCATGGATCAGATCAGAGGAATTTGAACAATCATAGTGGGGAACCCAGGAGTTTTCAGAATCAGGATAACCTTTTCAAGATACCAAATATTCCAAATGGCGGCAATTCTTGCAGGAAGCCAGAATACAATTTAACTCATACTCAGGTTCTCCTTCCACAAGAATGGGTTGGGAAGAGGGGGTCTCTGTTCCTTTGAAGGGAGTAAGGAGACATTCATGAAAGGTGTAGAAAATCTTGAAAGCAGGAGGTAAATCCAGCCAATAGGCAGAGGGACCAATCTGACGTTCTACCTTGAAGGGACCAACTTGCTTGGGACCCAATTTGCAACAGGGAACTTTAAGTTTCATATTGCGAGCATCAACCATGACTAAATCACCTGGCCTGTAAGTTGGACCTTCCTGGCGCTTGTGATCTGCGTATTCCTTGTAAGTTGTCACGGCAGCGGCAAGAGTAACTTGGAGCTCCTGATGGACCTGCTTCAATTCAGCAGCTTGATCAGTTGCAGCTTCCACGTTGCTAACCAAACAAGGGCCCATGTTGGAAGAAGGATTGTAGCCCACATTGGCATAAAATGGCAATACTTGAGTTGACGTGTGTGGGGCGTTATTATATGTGAACTCTGCCATGGGTAGATTATCACACCAGTCATCTTGTTGCGCATTGGTGTAACAGCGTAGGTGGACCTCCAAACTTTGGTTTACCCTCTCCGTTTGTCCATCAGATTGGGGGTGAAAAGCAGTAGAGCGGCACAATTTGATACCAAGGATTCCAGTAAAAGCTTCCCAGAACTGAGCAATAAATTGAGGACCACAGTCACTTACAATCTCCATTGGGATGCCATGTAGAGAGAAGATTCTGTTTACAAATAGCCTAGCGGGTTCCACTGAAGTAATCATGGTTGAGAAAGGTACAAAGTGTGCCATCTTTGTGAAACAATCAACTACCACCATGATTGCATTAAACCCATTGGAATTGGGAAGCTCGCCAATGAAATCCACCAACACAGACATCCAGGGGCCCACAGCAGGCTGAAGTGGGACCAGTAAACCAGTAGTCTTATTCCGACTGGCCTTGGATCAAACACATACCAGGCAATCTCAAACAAAAGCAGCCACCTGCACAGTCAAACCTTTCCAGGAAAACTGGCGGTGGATAAGTTCCACTGTCTTGTTTTTCCCTGGATGGCCAGCCGTTGGACAGGTATGATTAGCCTCCATGATCTCATCCCAAATAGTGCCTTCAGGGACCCACAAGCAACCTTGATGATATAGGACTGGACCAATCTTATGATAACCCTGAGGCTGACCTACTGGGTTTGCACATGCTAGCTCCAATAGCCTATCATAACCTTTGGACAAAGGTTGCAGGAACTTAACTTTGGAATACAAGTCCAGGTCTACGCCCTCAGCTAAGGACATGGTGGCCAACGTAGCCGGCGGAGGCAATACAAAAGGCACCACAGCCTCATCCGGAATCATAGTATGTGTGTTAAACTTGGCGTCCATACTAGCATCTGGGAGATGGGAGGGATTCCTGCTTAGAGCATTGGCCAAGTGATTGCCAGATCCCTTAATAAACTTGTAGCGGAACTTGTATCTCATCAGATCACCATGCCATCTGGATTGGCAACCTGACAAAACCCTGGGTTGTTGATAATATAGAAGAGCTTTGTGGTAAGTTCTTACTACAAATGGATGACGTGCTGACATGAGATGGTGATTCCAGTGCTTTAACAATTCCACAACAGCTAACAATTCCTTGTTGTAAATCATGTAGTTGCGTTCTTGAGCTTCCATCTTCCGGGAGAAATACCCTACAGGTCTCTCAATCCTGTCACTAGCTGTCTGCAACAGCACACCAGCCACAGCATATTTAGATGCATCAGTAGAAACCACAAAAGAAAGCTCAGGATCTACATGTCTTAGCACTGGGGAGGACAACAAAAGAGCCTTGACTGCTGAGAAGGCACTTGCACACTCAGGCGTCCAGACTAAAGTCGTCTTTCCACTAGCCAAATATAAAGGGGCGGCCACCTCAGACAAGTGGGGGGTGAATTTCTTCAAGAACGTACATGTACCCAGGAAACTACAAAGTTGGGATACTGTCACTGGCGTAGCATACTCTCAAACCGCAGCTTCCTTGTCAGGGGCAATGGTGTGGCCATCCTCAAAGATAATATTACCCAGAAAGGTAACCTTACGTTTAAAGAATTCACACTTACTCCTTTTGATGATCAAGTTTGCTTGGAGAATGCGCTCTACAACTGCTGACAAGTGGGCCTTATGGGACTCCTCATCTGGAGAAAACACCAAGATGTCATCCATATATGCAATGGCACAAACACCTAGGAGATCTCCCAGGACTGAATCAATTAACCGCTGAAAGCAAGCCGGGGCATTCTTCAATCCAAAAGGCATTACACGGAACTGGAAGATACCCTTCTTAGTTCTGAATGCTGTTAACCATTCCATTCCTTCTGCAATCCTGATTTGATTGAAAGCATTCAACAGATCAAGTTTTGAGAATACCTTGGCCTTCTCAACGCACCTAGAGATCTGTGCTTTGAGAGGTAAAGGATAAGGATCCGGAATTGTAATGTTATTCAAATTCCCGTAGTCAACACAAGGACAAAGGGACCCATCAGACTTCTGAACAAATAATAGCGGAGAGCAGATTGACAAAGCCTTCTTAAAAATGTAGCCTTTTGCCAACATGTTGTGAGTCCACTCTTCCAAACATGCATCTTCCTTCAAGGTTAAAGGGTAAATAGGAGACACAATTCTGATCAGATCAACAGTGACCTTAAAGTCAAAGTCAAACTGAGTGTGCTTGGGAAGGACCTTGCCTCTGGTGGCATCAAATGCCGCAGACCAGGGTTGCAAGCATGCTGGTAAATCCAAACTTATGGGGGCAGGGACAGGAAACGATTGTATGGTCTGTGATGATTGCTCAGATTAAGACATATCCAACAGTGGAATACGAATAGTTATACCCAAGGAGTGTTCCACCTGTAGCTCATTTTTCTCCAGTAAGGTTGATACATTATGATCTCTCCACCAACTCACTCCCAAAATGATAGGATATATAAGGGTAGGGCAAACGGAAAACCTTGCAGTAAAAGACTGACCTGCAACTACAAAAGTAACTGGCTTCTTCAGCTGGAACGAGGGAAACATTTGACAATTTCCACCCCTAACAAGCATTCCCGGATGGTACTTGAGTTGTAGCAAGTCCGCAGTCTCCACACTCATAAATTTTTTTGGAAGCACCTGTATCTAACAAGATGGCTGGCTGATAGATAGTCTGACCATTATCAATGCTACCATGAAACAAGAAGTAACCAGAAGTGGATTTATTTGCAGCAAAGGTTGCAATCTTGGCAGGGTCTTGTTTTTCATTGGCAGTACAGATGGCAGCTAAGGAAGCAGGATGCTCCTGGTAGTAACGCTTGATCATTTCTTGGACGGCAGCTGGAAGAACGGGGTTATCACAATCAATGGGAACAAGGGGCAACTCTTTGGACATAATAACGGAAGATTTTGCAGGTACAACATGCTGAAGCATTGCCAAGGAACTATCAGGAACAGACACCACAGGGACCTCCTTTACATCACTGGGGTTGTTCACCACTGTTAATTGTAGCTGAGACAAGCTAAGGAGAGAACAATCTTGGTTTTGGTTGGAAGGAACTGCTGAGGAGCAAGGACCAGAAAACCAAGAGCGCGCAGCAGGTTTATCCTCAATTATCAATGTACCTTGTTTGGAAGTAGACAGATTTGAGACCAGAGAAATAATTTGGCTTACCAGGGCCTCAGTTGTGGTTAACAGGGAATCCCAAACCACCAAATCCTGGGCAGTCTGGTCAACTGCTAACCACAACGCTGAGAGTTTATTCACCTCGGGAACATCAATTGTATGGCAGTAGGTAAGAAACTGAGGAAGGAATACCGAAAGCGGAGTTGTACCCTGATGGAAGGCATACAGCTTACGATATACTTTGAGCTCCTCAATAGATACATACACATTTTTTAACAAAGGGTATAGAGATGCACTCTCAGTTAAAACACGTGGATTGCGCTCCACCGTGGACAGCAACCATTCTCGAGCATCTTTGGAAACCCTCATCATCACATGGTAAACTTGGGATTTATGACTAAGGCTAGAGCCAGAATAAAATGATAATGTTGACAAAACTTCACGCGAAATTTCATCAGTGGGTGGGGCAGGAAAATAATCTGGACGCCAAAACAACATGACACAACGGAAATAGGAAACAGAAGATCCAGTTTCTACAACTGCAACCAGAGATGGAAACCATAAATTAAAAAAAGCTCAAACTAAAAACTCAGAAATAAACTGATGCAAATAAACATGGTAAACACAGATATCTCAATGGAGCAGGAGAAAAGAAACACAAATTCATGACAAACTGCTTCCAAAAACTCAGACGTAGAAGAGTTGAGTAATGTGACGGAAATAACTGGATAATATGATGCCATTTCTAAATGATGGGAATTACCACCCAAATCCACATCAAATTGATGATTAACCACCAACGCGGCTTTAAATATCTTTTTGTGAAATTTCCAATTGTAACTCCAGGATTAAGTAGAACAATCAATCCTAACCAGAGTAAACCAAGATAAAGGACCTGGGAAAGCATCAATGCATCTTCAGCATAGAATTCTGGGCATTGAGAAGTGACACAATTTCATTTTCCAGAATGGGGGGAGGAGCTACAAAATTGGCTGGCATGAAATTAACATTTTGCGGCGCCAACGACAAAGTTCCAGATGCTGGGCCCCATCTTCCTGAAATGATTCTGTTCAGAATCAGATTGTACAGGATATACCGCAACAACCCGAGCACAGGATGCATTTTTGAAATTTAAAATTAGAGCTTTGGATAATTGATTTTTATTGAGAAAATTTAGAAGGACTCAACTCTTAGAGTTGAAACAGGGAAAATTATTCAATATATACCAGAAAAATTGACTAAGCAATACCACCTGAGCCTTGATCTCTTATTCCTTTGGCATCTTCAAGCAAGTATCTAGACCAGGTTGCAAAGAACCCTTGCGTGACCAGTTTCTGACAACCATGCCAATTAATGAGCTTATATTGGGTGACCCTCATATTACGTCAATTTACTAACGTCAGTTTACAAGGAGGAGCTGGTTTCAGCTGGCAAACAGGAGCAGCTGTGACTCATTTTTGATTGACTATTTGGTTTAAATCTGTTAACTTGGTCAATTTTGATATAGGTTTTCCGGCCTTCCATGCCTTCTTACTTGGACGGACAATACCTGGCATTATGGAACCTACCGTGACAATTAACCTCTCCAACTCTTCTTGGAAAGTTTTACTAGTGACAAACCTTCTACAGCTTTGAAAGTAGGTATTCTTTCTCCCTTGACTAGGGTAGAAGATATTGGGGAGCTCACTCATAGGTGCTAACTGTACTACTAAAAAATGTTAATAGGGGTCAAAATGTGCTTTTATTTTCTTCAGAAGAAAGATCTCCTTAGAAACCTTCTGGTATATGGCCCGGGGGTATGGGAAATAAATATGGTTTTACTAATACTTGGTGTCCTCCAACAATATCTTGGACTCCTTGTACTTAGCCTTGGGCTCCTGTACCTTAGTCTTAGACTCCTGCTCCTTATCTTGGGCTTCTGCTTTTTTATCTTGGTCTCCTGCTATTTTTCCTGCTCTTGTGGCCTTTGCAATCTACTGTTTCCAATCCTTAAAATGCCTCAGACTGCTCTCTCTTTTATAGCTTCTTGTTTCAGTCCTTTCTTGTTCTCAGAACTTTGGTTTTCCTGGCTTAAACTATCATTTTTTTTCTGCTCTACAATATATTAAACTTTGTTCCTTACTTCATCCAATTAAAATCCAGCATTTCCCTGTTCATCCCCCCATTTTTTAGGCTTAACTCCTTAAGTTTAAGCCTTGAAAACCTTTTATTAAAGATGCTTTGACCTTCAGCCAATAATACACCTAGATTAAACTGTTTTGCCAAAACATTTGCCTGAATGACTGCTCTTGACCCAGGTTCAAACCCAGTGTCGTCTTGCTCCAGATAAACACTGGCTTCACGTTTCAAACAGCTTCACTGTGATTCCTGTCACATTTCCCCAGGAAGACTTGATCTCTTCCACTTATGTTTCACTTAAGGGAATTTCAAACCCTAATTTCTTCAACGTTTCAATGTATTTAACTGTGTTTTCTTCCCATTTTCACAGTTTAAACCTGCCTGCTGTTTTCTTCTTGCTCTTTCTAATGACTTTGGCACAACTCCAGCCTTTTCCCTTAGAGTTTCTCCGTTCTGTTTCTGTCTGCTCTGGCTCCTTCTTACTCAATCAATTTCTTATAAATTCACAGTGTCTTTTCTGTGAAATTTTTTTCTATTTTCTTATCTTTTAAATTCTTTCTTTTAAATCTTTTTATCAATTCTTTTTATCATTTTCTTTAAGTCTTTTTCTAATGATTTTTTCTCATCCAATCTTATTTCCAACTATCCAAGCTTCTTATCTTCTGCCTCTGCTAGTCCTTCTTTCACCACTAAGTTCTTTTGCTAGTACTGCTCTATGATCTTCTAGTCCTGCTCCATAATCTTCCAGTCCTTCACCTAGTCCTGCTTCATGATCTTCCAGTCCTTCTCTGTGATCTTTAAGTACTGCTTTGTGAACCACCAAGGTTTTGTCCTTCTCTATGAACCACCAAGGTTCTGTCCTTCTCTATGAACCACCAAGGTTCTGTCCTTCTCTGCAGTCCCCGTTACTAACACCTCAGACTCAGGCAATAAGTCTCCACAAGTGAGGTAGCATTTGACTGGGCCCCCATAAGTGACCACCACTATAGGTGTAAGGATTGGAAATCCTTTCAACTTAAACTTATCAATGGACACTATGGACAAGGAACATAAATTCTGATTACTAGATCACCTCTATGAAATTAGGACAATTCCCTTTTCATGGAATAGTCAACTTTGGTTTTTAACCTTAAAACTTATTCACAATTATTTGGTTAACAATATTTTGGGAACAAAATCAACTCCTAGCCAAGAAAAGGGATTCAAACTGCTACAGGACTTTGATTGTTACCTGGATTCAAACTTGGGTCCTTTGGCTGGTTTAAAATCAACTATAATTACACCAGAGTTAGTTAACAGTAAAAGTAACAACTTACCTTCAAATTTGATATCAACAGCCGGCTTCAAAAAGCTTTCTGAAGCTGTTAAACCTAAGAATCCAAACCCTGGCCACTTAAACAACAAGTTAATCAATTAAAAACAGTTAGCAACAGCAAAAGCCAATAAGAACTCACCAGCAGAGAAGAAAACACATGACCACCATGCAAATTACAGAGATACAAACCTCAATTCTGGAGACAAACCAATCAAATTATCTAGCCGGGCCAGACCCCAGTTCACAGTACAGCATCTGCAATTCCTTATTCAACTAGCAGGTTTGGCTGCTGCAAGCTGCATCTTGCAAGCCTGATGGCAGCAGTCAAACCAAAATCACTATGCAACCAACAATTCAATGGTAATCAATGCACCTCCAATTACAACACACATTATTCCACTTTCCCAAACCAAAGTTCACATTATTTAGCCAAAGACACTGGGGTTTTCCCCAGTGCTCTAACAACTTCAATTCCTGGATTAATAAATTTGGTTTTCTATATTCTTTACTTAGTAAATTGGTAGATTTGAAATTAATCTCCAAATGATCTGGAAGCAGAAACTTCTTCTTCTTTGTTTAGTTTTATGGATTCCTGTTGCTGAAGGTCGCAAGTTTGATTCCAATATTCAAGTCAAGGACGCCACAAAATCTTTGGCTTGAGATTATTTGTATACTAAGCATCAATTCCCTCCCACTTGCAATAAAAAAATTCCTCCACCTTCTTTGCCTCCTCCTTTTCCTCCCCCAGTGATTTGCCCAGGAGCTCCTTGTTATGTATTAACTTATGTGGCAGTATACTATGGGTTGACCCATTTTGCTCCTTTCTTGGGTTCTTATAAGCTATGGGTATATCTGGTGAACACATTAATGTTTGACATTCCTGTAGGATCTTCTCTGGTGGGCTTTTGTCCTTCTGCTCTTCTACACTACTTGGGTTCCTTCCTTTCTCAGGAATGAATCCCTGACAATAGGCCATCAAGCACAGACAGTCCTCATGTCTGTACAGTTATTTTTACTCACCCAGGTGGTTAGTCCTGATATTTTAGTTGCAAAGTAACCAACTTTACTTCCCAGAGACCTGTTCATTATCAAGTCCTGCAACTGCTTTCCTGAGCAGCTACCCTGATTGTCAAGATTGAAAATTATTCCCCTCTGGAAACCCAGGCCCGGGAGCAGGATTCAAACCCCGGCCCTAGATCCCTACAGGCCGCCAGGCCTATGGACCGCTGGGCCGCCCGCCCATGTTTTTTGGGGATCAAACCCCTGCAAGCTGAGGCTCCTGTGAATTCCCAAAGCCAGAATACTGACATCAGCCCAACCATAGTGGCACCCAAAGAGGAGCCTTTCAAATTGCCTAATGAAGGCAGAGATGGCGCCTATGTAAGCTTCATGAGTTTGAAGTCCTCTCAAGCAACCAATCAGGAGCCTACCTGGGAAAGAGGCACAGGCCTGCGGCCTGCCCCATGACCACAACGCTAAAGCAAGACAATCAGGTAGCCAAATTAAGAATTTTGACCAATGAAAGAACTCCTGGGCCAAGCACCATTCTGCTACTTTCAGACCCAAGTACCCAATTTCCCTGGCCCAGCTTTCCCCAATGCCCTGATGAACCCATGGAAAATGTTAAGTTTGGAGGTGGGGTGCTATATAGACCAAAGGACCCCACACTCCAAACTTATTACCATTTTTAAATAAAGGTTATGATACTTTGGCTCATACAGCTATTACCTTATTTTGTATTTGCCGTCTATAAGTTAAGTTTGAGATCCCCTGGCCCTCCTGCCCCTCTGCCCGCAGTTTCCTGTCCACCTGGTGCTCTCTTTGGGCCCGTTCATTTTACTGATTACCCATTAAAGCCCAAATATAAGGATTACACACCAGAGAAAATCATCAAACTTGACTCATTAGCCCGCATCCAATCTGCCGTCAGATCCAACTGCCAAGGCCTGTGAATATTCTCTACCCCCAAGTTATTTAGAGGAAAATTCAACTACCTTGCAGCCTATAACATCTATATGGAACCACCCGTAACACCAAAACCAATGCCAGCCTCTTCCTCCAACCTGCCAACCAACTATACCAGCAAGCTTTTTGGTATAGTGTACATCACCCTCACTGGGGTGGTGAACACCATTGTACCAGCTGCCGGCCCGTGGTATTGGTTAGGAAAGTCTGCTTCTTACCTCTTGAAGTTAGCCCCTCTCTTGTGGTGGGCCCAGCCCGCAAAAAAACTGGCCCAAGTTACCTCCAAAACTGGCGGGCCAGCCGTCCAAGAGTGGGTCCCTGACATTATGGAGATCTTTTTAAAACCTGGTACCCTGGGCCCCAAGATGTTGTTATTTCTTGGGGAATCTTGTATGCTTTTGTTATTGATAATCACTTATTACACCTATAAGATGACTATGAACCTGATCTCTTCTATGTGGAAGAGCACAAACCCAAACAACCCAAAAAGAATTGACACTGCCGCCACCGATACCAACAAGCCCTCCTCTCACGTGAAAAACGTGATTGTAAACCAGTCCCTCACCAAGGTAGAGATGCCCCAGATGGGGAAGCTCACGCTTGAGGAAGCCTGACACGCTATGCAAGTCCTCTGCTTGCACTTTCAGACCAATGCACCCTCCTACGCCAACAACACAGATAAAATACTGGGGGTCACTTCCATGCTCTCTGGGGACGCTCTGGACTGGTTTGGCAAAGCCACAGAAGAAGACATAGAGTTCTGTTTGGACTACACCAAGTTTGAGGCAGAACTAATGACAACTGGGGAGGATTGCAACACCAGATACTACACCCTGAACTCCTTTCTAGAAATCCTCCAAGGCTCTTGACCCATTCAGGCTTACATTGACAATTTCCTTAAACTAAAGACCCACACTCAACTTGAGGACAAATTGTCAGCCATCATCTTCCGAAAAGGAGTGAACCCAGCCATGAAGGACTTACTAAAGCACCACCCGCCCACACTTGGCTTAGAAGACCTGATTCCTTTGTGCAAAGGCTTCAGCATGAACCAAGAGAATGCTGGGCCCTCTCAGACCCGCCCATCCCAAACTGCCACATCTAACAGAGGGGGAATGACCCCTGAGGAACTCCAAAGACACTACAGAGAAGGTCTCTGTTTTCACTGCCATGAGGCGGGGAACTTGACCAGAGCCTGCCCAACAAAAACCCCTTCTCCCATCTCATTGGCCCAAATAAACACTTCTTCCCAGTTTTACAAGTACATCCTAGTATCTGTTAACGTTGGGGGAACAACCCAAAAACTAAAGGCGTTCATTGACACCAGAGCAGATGAGAACTTCATGGACGCGGACTTAGCCCAAGAACTAGGCCTGTCTGCCTCTGAGAACCATCTACAGATCATCTTGGGAAACAGCACCAAAGACACAGTATATAAATGTGAGCAAGAACTACCCTTGATAATAGGAAACAACACCTACCCCTTGTCCCTCATCTTGTTGAAAGGCCTACCATACCCCCTCATCCTTGGGGATTCCTGGTCAGACAGGCATGGCCTCATCCTCAACTACTGAGAACAGAACGTCACCTTAGGTGATAAAGGTACCCGCAACATTGTTCCCTTCTGCACCAATCCTGAAGAACCTACCCAAAGGCTCATGACCATACAGATCAAACCAAGCGTGGGAGTCCTACCTACTTCCCTAGGGAAATGGACCCATGTATTCAGCAAAGAGGCAGCCACTTGCCTCCCCAAACACACCAAGTACAATCATGCTATTGACCTTCTTCCAGGCACCAAACCCAAATTTGGGCCCATTTATAGCTGCAACCACAAGGAGCAGCTGGCTCTCAAGGTGTACATTGAGGACATGACAAAGAAAGGTTTCATCCGTGTGTCCAAGAGCCCTTGTTTGTCACCAATGCTGTTTGTGGGAAAGAAGGACGGAGGCATGTGCCTGTGTGTTAATTATCAGAAATTGAACGAGATCACTGTAAAGAACTGCTACCCCATACCTAACGCTGACAACTTGTGCAATGTACTGACAGGCGCCCAGGTATACTCCAAGATTGACCTTAGAGATGCATTCAACCAAATCCAAATCAAAGAGGGTGACAAATACAAAACAACATTCAAGACCAGGTATGGACTCTACAAATACCTGGTGATGCCATTTGGACTATGCAACGCCCCTAGCACCTTCCAGCACATGATAAACACAGTACTGGGCAAATACCTTGACCAGTTCTGCATGGCCTACCTCAACAACATCCTCATCTATAGCAAGACCCATGAGGAGCACTTGCTCCATCTAGACCTGATCCTGAGCAAACTCTCTCAAGCCAACTTACACGCAAAGCTCAAGAAGTGAGAGTTCTTCCAACCAGAAGTAGAGTTCCTGGGCTATGTAGTGAAAACTGGAGGGGTTGCAATGACTCAGGATAAAGTGGACGCTGTGACTTCCTGGTCAACCTTCACATGCCAGAAGGACGTCAGAAGTTTCCTGGGGCTAGAAAACTACTTCCAGGATTTCATCCAAAAATTTTCTCACATCACTCTGCCCCTGACCTGCCTGTGCTCCAACAAGGTCACCTTTGCCTGGACTCCAAAATGTGCCACCACCTTTGAGACCCTGAAACTTGCCTTCACCTCTGTCCCTGTTCTGGCCATGCCCAACCCATCTAAGCCATTTTTTCTGGAAACCAATGTGTCCGGCTTTGAGGTGGGTGGGGTCCTTCTTCAGGAAGGAGGGGATAGTATGCTACATCCTGTGGCATATTACTCCAAGAAAATGCTGCCCGCGGAAGGAAACTACCCAATTTACAACAAAGAGATGCTAGCCATTATGAAGACCCTGAAACATTGGCGCCAATACCTCTGTGGTGCTGAATTCCCAGTAAAGGTCCTGACAGACCACAAGAACTTGGTCTACTTCTTCAAACCACAACAGTTTAACCAACAACAAGCAAGATGGGCTTTAGAACTGGCCGACTACACCCTGACCATAGACTAAAAACCAGGGAAAGTGAACGTAGTATCTGACGCCCTGAGTAGAAGAACTGACCTGGCACCCACTCACATGGAAACTTGCAACCACAACACACAAGTACTCCTGGACCCAGCTAGCCTAGGTATTCACCTGGGATTGATGAAGATCAGGGCCAGTAAACCAGAAGTGCTGAAGGCCCAATCACTTGAAAAATTCACCAAAACCATGATTGCCAACCTTTCAAAATCCTTGGATAGCCCCCACTACCAGAAAGGCTACTCAATGAAGAGAACAACACTAATTCTGCACAACAGAATCTTTGTGCCAGAAGGAAGCATCAGGACCAACATCCTGAGAGATTATCATGATTCTGAGATGGCTGGACACCCAGGGAGACTCAAGATCCTCTGGAGCATTAGAAGGAACTTTGCCTGGTCAAAGGTGGACCAAGAAGTAAGCACGTACCTGAAAGGATGTGAGGCCTGTGGACAAACCAAGCCCCGCAGAAACAAACCAGAAGGACTTCTAAGACCCTTGGACATACCCCATGGACTGTGGAGATCCATAGCCATGGACTATAATGTCAAACTGCCCCTATTTCTCTCCTTCAATGCAATCCTAGTCATGGTAGACTGCTTCACTAAGATGGTATACTTTGTACCTACCACCACCCATTGCACAGCTGCAGAGACTGCCCAACACTTCCACAAATGCATACTCACCCAACACATGACGCTAGAGGAGATCATCACAGAAAGAGGACCCCAATTCACGCCAAACTATTGGACACAAGTAATGAAAGACTTGGGAATCAAGCAGTGTGTATCTACCTCCTACCACCCGCAGACTGACGGCCAAACCAAAAGAGTGAACCAGATCCTTAAACAATACCTTCAATGCTATGCCAACGTCAACCAGGACAACTGGGTCAACATGCTTCCCATGGCCCAGTTTGCATACAACAGTAAAGACCACGCCTCCACGGGAATGTCTCCATTCAAAGCCAACTATGGGTTTAACCCCACCTGGGATCCCAAGATTGGCGAGAAAAAACTAACACCACTGGATGTTCCTGGGTCAAGCAGATCCACGACACACAAAAAACATGCTTGACCAACCTGAATTGCGTAGTGCAAACCTACAAGGCCTTTGCCAACCAAAAACACATACCATGCCAATCCTTGAAAGTTGGGGATGAAGTATACCTTTACTCCTGCAATGTGCCCCTACATGTCCCCTGTAGGAAGCTAGCTCACTAAAGAAGTGGCCTCCACAAGATCACCAAACTGGTTGGGGAAGTTGCTTACAAGCTCGACCTACCCCCTCTTGGAAGATTCACAACATGTTCCACCAATCCCTGTTGTTCAAAAAGGATGGGAACTTGCTTCCCCACCAACAGATTAAGACAGCCCCCCACCCATCCAAACAAACCACGGTGAGGAATATGAAGTCAAATACATACACAGCAACTGAACTCACTACCAAAAACCCCAGTACTACGTCAAGTGGAGAGGATACCCACTGGAAGAAAGTACCTGGGAACTGCTGAGCAACCTGACTAATGCCCAAGAAGCTGTCCAACTCTACCTGAACAAGAAGAACCAGAAGGAGGGGGACCCAGGGGAAGAAGGGGATGATGTCAAGATTGACAATTCTTACCCTCTGGAAACCCAGGCCCGGGAGCGGGATTCAAACCCTGGCCCTGGATCCCTACGGGCTGCCGGGCCTATGGACCGCTGGGCTGCCTGCCCATGTTTTTTGGGGATCAAACCCCTGCAAGCTGAGGCTCCTGTGAATTCCCAAAGACAGAATACCAACATCAGCCTAACCATAGTGGCGCCCAAAGAGGAGCCTTTTGAATTGCCTAATGAAGGCAGAGATGGCGCCTATGTAAGCTTCATGAGTTTGAAGTCCTCTCAAGAAACCAATCAGGAGCCTACCCAGGAAAGAGGCACAGGCCCGCGGCCCAGCCCCATGATCACAATGCTAAAGCAAGACAATCAGGTAGCCAAATTGAGAATTTTGACCAATGAAAGAACTCCTGGGCCGAGCGCCATTCTGCTACTTTCAGACCCAAGTACCCAATTCCCCTGGCCCAGCTTTCCCCAATGCCCTGATGAACTCATGGAAAATGTTAAGTTTGGAGGTGGGGTGCTATATAGACCAAAGGACCTCACGCTCCAAACTTATTGCCATTTTTTAAATAAAGGTTATGTTACTTTGGCTCATACAGCTATTACCATATTTTGTATTTGCCATCTATAAGTTAAGTTCAAGATCCCCTGGCCCTCCTGCCCCTCTGCCCGCAGTTTCCTGTCCACCTGGTGCTCTCTTTGGGCCCGTTCATTTTACTGATTACCCATTAAAGCCCAGATATAAGGATTACACACCAGAGAAAATCATCAAACTTGACTCATTAGCCCGCATCCAATCTGCCGTCAGATCCAACCGCCAAGGCCTGTGGATATTCTCTACTCCCAAGTTATTTAGAGGAAAATTCAACTATCTTGCAGCCTATAATGTCTATATGGAACCACCTGTAACACCAAAACCAATGCAAGCCTCTTCCTCCAACCTGCCAACCAACTATACCAGCAAGCTTTTTGGTATAGTGTACATCACCCTCACTGGGGTGGTGGACACCATTGTACCGGCTGCCGGCCTGTGGTCTTGGTTAGGAAATTCTTCTTCTTACCTCTTGAAGTTAGCCCCTCTCTTGTGGTGGGCCCTGCCCGCAAAAAACCTGGCCCAAGTTACCTCCAAAACCAGCAGGCCAGCCGCCCAAGAGTGGGTCCCTGACACTGATAATGTCTCTAGGCATATACATGCCCTTCTGGTGGCTTCAAGACCTCCCCAAAGCCTTCAGTAAGACACAGACAAGGAAACTTTACCAATCTGTTAGGTAAAGTTCTCCACTTGCAGACCTCCTGCAAGTGGTCAAAGGATCTCAGAGCTACCTCAGCTCATTCTTTCCTAGTAGCCCCCTGTTAACTACTAGACTCTATCACCCTTCAGCCCTAGTAGTCACCAGTTACCTACTAGACTGGGCACTATTCTTTCCCAGCAGTCCTAAGTTACCTACTGGGTTGGGATCTCATCCTTTCTTATTATCCTATGTTACTTCCAGGTTAGGACACCATTCAGCCCTGGTAGCCATCAGTTGCCTACCAGACTGGGACCTTCTCTACCTCTAGTAGTCACCAGTTACCTACTAGGCATTTACCTGCCCTAAAGCCATTATACTTATCCAACTTTAAGTATAGAGTCTTTATTGTGGCCAAATTATCCCTCACCTGCACAACTGCTTCTATGTGGGCTGTCACAGACACCCCATAATGTGACTAACAGTATGTGTTGATCTGAGCGTGATGTCAAATTATGGGCACTATCTTCTAATTAGGAGTGTTGCCAATTCAATGCGCTGATATCCTCTTTGAGTTATTCTCAGTCATAACACTGCATGGAACACGCCACTATGTCACCCTCTGGCAACCTGTGGCACTCAAATATAATGTATCAGCCATAGTTGTGAGAATTGGGGAGCAGCTTGGTAGGAAATAAAGCCAAGCTCTCAACCATAACAAAATTTGCGGTTTCAGCAACAACCAAAAGGTTGTCACCAACAATTCCTGGGAGGCCAAAGGGGGGAAGGAATAAACTGAACACCAAAAGCAGCAGAAAAAACCAAATGGCCATATTAGACTAACAAATTTTGAACTTTATTATAATAGAGAATGATGAAGCAAGGTCTTTTACAACTCTTGAATTCATTTAAGGGATAAGATAGAGTTGGGGTGGTAGATTGAATGTCAAAAACCAGTTGACCAATGATATGAGCGGATAAAAATGCATTTCTTGAGGCAGGAAGATCTTGAAAAATTTTGAATGGACATAGTAAAAAAGGAAAACTGGACCAACTAAAATTAGGAATATGCTTTGAATGCAATTATCCCTGCTCTCAGCCGCTCTTGCACATGATATTTAACCAGAGGTATCTCTTGGGTGGGTTAGGTGGGGCATCTTCAGAATAACTTCACAATATTAAATTGATGGCTTTTCTTGGGCTTTTTGGTAGCCTTTTGGATAAATATTCAAACATAATTTGGTAGAAATTCCCAAGCATTTGGCAGGAATTGAAGTGAAGGTCTAAGGGGGAGGTGTAACTTTACAGTAGTATTCTATTAATAAACACATTCTATTCCTACTCTTGTCCTTTCTATTTTGAATGCTGTCTTACTTAATTCAAATACTAAACTACTATTGGTTCTGTTGCAACAGAATCCCAGTGGTTTGTTTATCCAAGATGTGAGATGATCCTAGTTAGCTACCCTCTCTCTCACACTAGGCTAATATTCTACCGGCAGCATTAATGGTATGCCACACCTGTGTGACCTGCAACACAATTAAAATCTTATATGAACTTGTTTATGGATATATGTCATGTATGACATTTCAATACTTGTATTGAAAACCTGAGAATTGAACCCCAGGTCTCAAAAAAGCCTTGTTATGACCAGGGTAGACAGAAGCCAGCCAGACTGCTAATTGGGCCAAAACCTGGACCTCCAGGGATATCTTGCTCCAACCAGGAGGAACAGAAACCTGCCAATTGTCAAGACTGGAGGTTTGAAATCAACATTGGAAACCCCAGAATTGAACCCTGACCCTCCAAAGGCTACTCAAGTCACACAAAATAGACAGGAATCCATTAAACTTTTTGGGTTACAGACTTGAGTTGTCAAATTACTCCAAGACCCACCAGACTCTTAAAGATGATTCCCCTAATGGACATCAGATTGCTATTAACCGTGTTCCACCAAAGATCCAGACCTATGATGAAGTTGTAGCTTGCCTAAAGGAGGTTACAACAAGTCCTCCTGCCAGTCCTGCCAATGATCACCAGCTAATGCCAGCCTCCAGTCCAGAATGGGTAATACAATTTGACTGCTCAGGTTATGTGATGAACAGTAGTATCAGGAATGACAATTCAGATGCTCCTAAATCTTAAAATATGGAGCCAGAGTTGAACCCTGGGCAAAAACCTTTGTGGACTGCCAGACCCATGGGCTGGGAACCCAATAACTCACTACTGTTTGATAAAGTTGTTACCAGCCCACCAGGACCTGAACCCTTAGCCGTCCCGCAGAATTCTGCAAGCAAACCGCCAGTGCAAGATGCTGAGAATTTCCCCGAGGTGCTAACGCCTGACACTGGCGGTTTGCTTGGTGAAATACGCAAGTTTCTCCATGAGAGTTATTCCAAACTCCCCCAAAGTCCCGGGGAGGCACTGAACCCAAGGAGGCACCCAATACCCAAATCAACAAACAGAAGTATTTGAAGTCTTCTCATCCCAAAGCAGCCAGTGGCAAACTGCCAGTGCCGAGCGCCACACTGCCATCTGAGACCCCCGATTCCAACCTGCCCAAGCCCAGAAAACCTGACCAGGTAGTGAAGCCTGGCAGTGTGTTATAAATACCTGCCAGGCCGAGATCAACCCCCATCATCATTTTTAAATAAAGGTTATGAGATATTAGTTTCCCCAATTATTGCCATATTTTATTCTTGTCATCTGCCAGTTAACTCAAAGATCATCTGACCCCCCTGCCAGCCCGCCAGCTACGTACCACCCACCAGGTGCTCCCTTTGGTCCTGTCTGTTTCACAGAGTACCCCTTAAAGCCTGAGTACAAGGGCTACACCACCGACAACATACTAGCCCAGGATCCCTTGGCCAGAATCAGAGTTAACCAGATACAACCAAGAAGGCCCTTGGTAAGTTACCAAACCCCGCCTATTCAGAGATAAATACAACTTCCTTCCTGCCTACCAAATGGACATGAAGCTACCTTCCACCCCCAAACCAATGCCTGCTCCCGCTGCTGAGCTTCCTCTGGACCATACCAATAAGCTATTTGGGATTGTATATATTACTCTCACAGGAATAATTGATACTATTGTCCTGCGGCCGGTCTGTGGTTGTGGGTGGGCAAGTCAATGTCCTACCTCATTAAGTTAGCACCAATCCTTTGGTGGACCCTGCCCACCCAGTCCACAACCCGCCAGTTCCCAAACGCTAGCAAGCCGGCCAGTCAGGGTTGGTTCCCTGACAAGTAGTGGCAGAAAAAGCATTGCCAATTCTGTTCATCAGAGAAAGCACAACTAGGATCTGCCACCCGCAAAATCAGAAGCCAAGGACCAAGCCCTGCCAGTAAACTGTCCCCAGATCTGAATTCCGCAAAAAGCAAAGAAGCAAAAACACCTGGTATAAGAACCCCAACGGTATGAGGGTGACCCCATTGTCATTTTTGATAATAAAGTTTTATGAACCTTTGGTTCAAACAAATCTTACCTTATCTAGTCTTAGTGATCTTCCATCTTAACTCCAGTCAAGTAGAAAATCAGGCAACTTCCCCCTCCAGAGACTAACCTACCGACCCTCCTCAGGCACTATACTGTCCCCCTGAAGCCCCCTTTGGACTTGTGCATTTTACCAAATACCCGCCCAACCCCACCTACTCGGAGTACAACTTGGAGACCATCCTCATTGCTGATCCCTTGGTAAGGACTAGAGGAACCAAATATATAGGAAACAAAGGAAAGAGGATTGAGGTGCCACCCTTATTGTTCAAAGACAAGTACAATTATCTGCCTGCTTACTTTGTCCCCATGACTCCACCCTTGACCCCACAACTTGGCTGCCCAATGGAACCCACCCCCACTGCTAAGACCACATCCAATCAACTGTTTGGAGTACTATACATTATCTTGACAGGATTGGTGGACTCTATGGTGCCCAGCTGCGGCCCCTGGTCTTTGCTAGGGCAATATGTATCCTATATTATTAAGTTAGCACACATCCTATGGCAGGCATTACCCACTGGCCCAGCTGTACTCTGTCCTGAGTCAACTAATGCCTCTACCTATTCCTGGCTTCCTGAAAATATAAGACAATCATTGTTGGTACCACTCTGGGACCACACCTACTCCTACCTAAAGAGCACCAGGAAATAATGAACCTACAGTACAGCAATCCAGGCAAGACCAATAGGACAAGAAAAAGAAAAGGATGGAAAGAGAAGCAATACCCGTTCAGGAAGAAAATTTCCAAGTAGTAGATAAGATCTGGGTGGTGAATCACAACTTACACAGATTAGAGCCAGGACTAAGAGAACCTGATTTTGTCATGGAAGCTAATCTTAACATCATATAACTTATCAAGAGAATTGGCACACAAATGGCCCTTAATTTAATGCATCAAAACCAACTCAGACTATGCAAAGCCAGACAGACACAGATAGATTCATGCATACAGGTATCAAGGCCAAACTGGATTGAAATCAAGCATACCTCCCAGATATCCTCAAGAAAATACCCAAGGATTTTGTTTCCCAAGACCTCAGGAAGATATGTTGTAGCATCTTTGATTACTCTCTTGCAGGAAATCATTTCCCCAATAAATGAATTGATTGTAGAGTAAAGTTAGCCCTAGGATATAATCCAGATAGTACACCAGGATCAAACCCTTGATTTTCAAAGGAACCCAGATGTTATGAACCATATGGCATCAATGATCTAAATTTTCAGGGAGCCAACCTTGGGCACCTGGCCTGTTGTTTCCTGGGAACGCATGGGCCGCGGGTTTTGCAGGCAGGGCCCACAACAAGATTGGGGCTAACTTAATAAGATAAGACATTGACTTTCCCACCCAGAACCATGGGCCAGCAGCCAGGATCATAGTGTTAATCACCCCAGTAAGAGTGATGTACAAAATCCCAAATAGCTTATTGTTATTATCCAGGGGGAGGTCAGGTGTGAATGCAAGCTTTATTTTGGGGGTCACTGGCGGTTCCATGTCCAACTGGTATGCAAGCAGGAAGTTATATTTGTCTCTAAACAACTTGGGTTCAGTTATGTGTCAAGGACCTTGCCTATTATATCTGGCTACTGATTTTACGCGGGCCATGAGGTCTTATTCCAGGATCTTTTCAAGGGTGTATTCCTTGTATTCAGGCTTCATCAGGTACTCTGGAAAGTAGACAGGACTAAATGGGGCACCTGACAGATGGTAAACTTCTGGCAGAGGGGCAGGCGAGCCAGGAGATCTTGTGCTGAGCTGGTAAATTGCAAAGACAAAAAAGGCATTAATTAGAAAAACCAATGTCTCAGAAGCTTTTATTTAAAATGGCAATAAAGTCTTAGTGCAGGGTCTATGGGTCTATATAGTACCCCACTGCCAACCTTTAAATTTTTCATATGGGGTTCAACATAGGATCAGGAAATATGAGGTTGGGTGGCCAGGACACCCAGTTTCTGAGTGGCAAAATGGCACTGCTGCTGGGTGTTTGCTTATTGATCAAAACATCTGAAAATGTTGCTCAATTATTCTGTTCTCAAGTCATGGTCATGGGAGCGGGCTTTGGGCCCGCATTCTTCTCCAGTGATAAATCTTGATTAGCCACTAGTGTAGACTTCAAACTCATGAAGCTAATGGTAGGAATTTCTTTGCCTCCATTAGGCAATTTGTCTGATCTTCTATTTGGTGCTGTAGTTTCTAAGGTTTGGCTGGTATTATCATCTAGGGAATTAGGCTTGTACTCAGCTCAAGGGGGCTAAATCTCAGGAAAACGCGGGTGGCTGGCTGTGAGGATCCACATGTTTGGTGGTTTGCAGGCAGAGCTAATGTTGGCCAAGCAAAAGTTTGGTTGTTTGTTGCAGGTAGAGGCCTAGTAGGAAATGATGGCTACTAGGGATGGTAAGGCCTAGCTAGTAGGTGTAAAGACTAATAGAGGCAGATGTTGCCTCCACCCAGCAGAAGATATTAGCTGCTGTGGGCTAGAGTTCTTCACCTAGCAGGGAACTGTGGCTGCAAAAGGGTGAAGAATGAGATAGCTAGCAGGGAAATTTGTCTGTTTGAGGTGAAGAAGGTTTTGGACCCCTGGCGGGTAACACAGGCTGCCAGGGAAGGGAAGAGCTCTGAGGGCTCTATTTACCCTGATACACTTACAGGAGGTCTGTGAGCAAGCATCCTACCTAATGGACTGGTAGGGTGTCCTTGTTTATGCCCCTATGGGAGCTTTTGGGGAAACCCAAGGTGAGCATTGGAGGGTATAGATTTGCTTGGAGGTGTTACCAAGGCAGCTTGCTTGGGGAAGCAAGCTGCAGAACTTGGTGTGATCAGGCCTCTGGGAAGTAGAACTGATTAATATGCAACTGAAAGCCCAGACTTAATCACCTGGGTGAGTAAAAACAACTGTCAAAACAGCAGGCTCAATCCGCCAGCAAGGTTCCAAACAAGCGGGTTTGTGACCCGCAATCCAATTACCTGGCCACTCAAAGACAGACTAGGAAGCCAGCTCAAATTACCAAATCCAACAACATGAACAGATGATGATCCCTTACGGTGGATACCTCGTTTTGGCGCTTGACTCATTACCAGGATCAAGCCACCCCCTTCTTCCATCCAACTGTGTGATCAACAATCCTTTTCCTGTTATCCTTGATTCACATTGACTATATAATCACTATCTCTCAATAAAGATTATTATCTAGCTTCTAAATATTTTTCCCCTTGTAACTCTTCTAAAAAAGCACAGTTACAACACAACAACATTAGCTTTGAGGATCTATGGTTGGATGGCCTAAGTGGAATGCCACTTGCGAGGGCCCAGTCAGACACCAGTTCAATGTAGACTCATGCCTGGGTCTACAGGTTCTGGTAACAGGGACTGAGATAAAGAACCAATATGGTTCATGGAATCAGCAGAGAAGACTAGTGAGAGGAACTTTTTGATCACAGAGAAGGCTAGTTGAAGGACTGTTGGTTCATATTGAAGTTTAGAACCAAAATGGTTCATTGTGCAGGTGGAACCAAGATGGTTCCTAGTGAGGATAAGTGGAAGTTTAGTGACTTCTGTTGAAGAGGTAGCTGTAGGACTGGTCTGAGCTGTTGGAGACTGAAATGAGCTGGCTGAAGGACCATAAGATGATAAAGAACTAGTGGTCCGGAGAAATGAGCCAGAATTTTGCTGAATTGATTTTCTAAAGTTGGAAAATGTAGAATGTTTTGCCTTGGGTTAGTATTAAAATAAAGAAGAAATGTGAATAGAAGTATGGGTAAGATATTTATTTATTAAGTTCCTAGGATAGATGAAGGTATGTTGCTATGAGAGCTGGATACAAAGTTGTTTTGGTGGGACGTTTTCCTTGGATTTTACAAGACTTGTAAATATATGAGGAAAACATTGAAGAGGTCCAGAAAGAACAGTTTAAATAGCATTCTACTATTTAAATGGGTTTAGGTTGAATTCAGGGAAGACTGGTGCCGGAATAATGGGCTGGCTAACACTTTGGTGCGCAAAGAGTTGTTGCTTTGAGCAGTTTGAGCTGTGGAAATTATTTTCCTAGTTGGATCCCAGTGGAACTTCAGAAATGGTCTATTTCTGCGCTCTGCATTCATTGGTTGAGTTCTGGCAGGTTTCCTGATGAAAATGATTGAATGAAAGCCAAAAGCTTAAGGTATAAGCAAGGAAATAGTGAATTAATACTTTAAGCTTTTGAGAAAGTAAGTATGTAAGCTTAAGTTATTATAAAAAAGTGAGCGGCAATGGTTTAAGCTTCTGAAAAAAGCCATTTTGAAGGCGGAACCGTTGGGAAAAGGACACTATAAGAAGGTGGCTGGCTGGAAAGTTACAGGGTCTTTCTGGGTCTTTTTCAAGGTCTTTTCTGGGCCTTTTGAGTTTCTGCCAAGAGGTTTTTGGAAGCCTTTTGATCACCAGCAGGAGCTTGATTGTACTTATACAAGTGGAATAACAAGGCTATTGGAGCTATAAAGAGAGCTGAAGCCCACAATAACGGAGCAGGAGCCCAAGAATAAGAAGCTGGATCTTAAGCGCGGCGCTGGAGTCCAAGTTTAAGGTGCAGGAGTCCAAGTCCAAGGAGCAGAAGTCCAAGACTAAGGTGCATGAGCCCAAGACCAAGTACAAGGAGTCCAAGATAATGTTGGAGGACTCAAAGTGTTGGCAAACCCATATTGTTTCCTTGACCCCCTGGGCCATATACCAGAAGGTTTCTAAGATGATCTTACTTCTGATAGTGAATAAAAGCTCATTTTGACCCCTATACATATTTCTGAGATACATTTCACCTTAATAGAGAATGACAATCTCTTCCAGCTGGTCCCTGGCTATGATCCAGGACACACTTTGGGGACTGGTGGACAGGAACCCCACACTGGCCCTTTGGTCCTTGGGGATAGCGGCCCGCAGAAAATCAGGGTCAGGGTTCAAACCCTGCCCTTGGGCCTGGGTTTCAAGGGGAAGAAAATTGTCAATCCTGGCATACATAAATGATATGTGGCTTATCAAAAAGCTATATAGCTTTTTGTGTCCAATAAATATGGCATTCTCTTCATAAATATTCTCCTTATTTTGGTTTAGATACTTCTCAAAGTATATGCATGGAACTATCACCCTTTCTATTAACCAGTTGAGGTTGGTTGATGAAAAGTATACCAAGCCAAAAATGCCATATTTTGCTTATAAATATTGATTTTTAAAGAGGTTTATACTTGCCAGCCCCACTCACATAGGATAAAACAGTTTTATAGAGAACCTTACTCAAAAAATCTTGTATAGTTGTAAAAATTAGAGGGGGCAGATTAACAAGATACATAACCTTGCTCTCAACCATAACTAAGATCATGATTTCAGCAGCAGCTAAAAGGTTGTAACAACAATTCCAGGGAGGCCAAGAAGGGGGAAGGCATCTACTGAAACCCAAAGTAGCAGGCAAAGCCCAATGGCCAAATTTATTAACAAATTATGAACTTTATTAGATTAGAAAATGATGAAGCAAGGTCTTTTACAACTCTTGCATTCATTAAAAGGAGGGGTGAAAATGGGAAGGGAGATCAAATGTCACAAAACTAACCAACCAATGGTATGGGGGAATATGAGTGCATCTTTTGAGGCAAGAAAATATGGAAATTTTTTGAATGGACAGAATCAAAAGGAGAACCAACTCAGCTAAAATTTAGGGACCAGCTTTGAATGCACATAACACTGCTCCTGGCTGCTCTTGCACATGATATTTAACCAGATGTGTCACTTGGGTGGGTTAGGTGGGGCATCTCAGAATAATTACACACTGTAATATGAGGGCTTCACTTGGACTTTTTTGATGACTTTTTGGATAAATGTCCAAACACAACTCAGTAGAAATTCCCAAGCATTTGGTGGGGAGTGAAGAGGAGGCCTAATGGGGAGGTATAGCTTTACGGTAATCTTTAAAGTTTGGGCAAATCACCATCTATAAATTCAGTTTCTCCAAGTTTTGCCTTACCCGATCCCAAAGAGTATTGCTGCAATCTCTTCAAGGGTAGGCTTTACTGTTGGAAGAACCAGTTTGTTATTTACTTATTTATGCTTCTAGAAGCATTTAAAGTGGGTATGGACATCTCACTGCTGACTTCTCTTTATAAACATGCTTCTTGGAAGTCTGTTAATATGTAAAAATATGGCTTACTTTAGAAATCAAAGTGAATGATACATCGATCACTTATTGGCAATATGCGAGCCTATGTATATCTGAATCTTATAGCCATGAGCTTTTAGTTGGATAAGGGTTTACTGGGATCTCCCTACTGATAATTAATCATCCGAGCTGGGGCTTACTCTGATCCAGCTTGGGTCTGCTAGCTTCTTGACTAATAATCTGGATTTGGGATCTCTTATTAATCGAGATTAGGGATGCTTCGGTTCAGCCCTGGCTAGGCTTCGGCTTGTTGCCGCTACAGCCAAAACGTAATTACTGTTTATTTAAACATTCTAAAATAAATCTTTGAACTTAGTGACCCAGACTCAAAAACTGGCCTAGCTGCCCAGGGCTTGGCCGAAGCAGCCCTATCCGAGATAGAGATACCAAAGACGCTATGAAACTAGTATGTAACATGTTTCTGGGCTTGTTTTTAAGAAAAGCCTGAATGGGAATTTAAAAACATTTAAAACTAGATATTTAAGTTAAATATATTCGAGGATCATTATTTTAATAAAGGTAATTATGGAAGAGGACCAGTAATCGATAGAAGCTGGATTAGGCACCACAACCTAAACAAAGGGTGCATGAGAAAGAATGGATCGTCAGTTTAAATCTATCATCGAACTGGTTTAAGAATGTATATGAACTATCCAAATTAGTTTTGAAATATTAGATAAAGCAAAGTGTTGGGGCCTTGTGCGCTTTGTAGTACTTGACTTTGTTGCGGTTGTACAGGTCTTCAAGTGCATCCATGTATTGCTTGTGGATGCTGAGAACTTTCTCCTCGGAAGGATTATCATCCTGCTGAATGTCGATAGGCTTTCCAACTGATGAATGTTAGCAGGAGTAATTAACAAAGTCTTACCGACTACTGTGATGGGCAGATTACGTGGTAAAATACCAAAGTTGTAGTTGTAGACGCCCTTTCCGAAAAAGAGGGGAAGCGAGAAACCAAATACTTGCTTGAAGAAAATGCTGCCCTTTTTGTAAAAAAGTTCCCTCCTTCAAAGTTATTTGGTCGAAGAGTGAGTTTTCTCCAAACCCAAACACGGGCACGAGAGAAGAGCCGGCTTGAATAGCTACTTTGACAAACCCATATCTCTTGGAAAGGATCAGCGTGGCTAGCTCAGGCTTGGTGTATAGTGCCTCTTGAGCTCCCCCGATCATTACTACACAGCAAGAGCCAGGACCTTTACTTAAATTGTTAAGGAGCGAAACCTTAGAAGAGCTAATCCCTCCAACAGCAAGCGCGATTTCTCGATAAAAGGGAACTTTGAAAAGAAGATCCAGACCTACAAGGCTAGTCCTTAAACCAGGAAAAACTTGGCTAACACCAAGCGCTTCAGTTGCAAAGCATACAAAAGCTCCAGTCCCATAAATCCCATGGGGATGATAGCCAAAGAGATATGTTTTTTCCGGAGACAGTTCTGATTCCTTAACCAGACTAACAGGGAAGTAGTTTGCAAAGGCTCTCCATACTAAAAGCTCTCGGAACCATTTGGATGCTCGGCCGCCTGTGAAATGAGTGTCGTCTTTGAAAAATGTGCAAGTAATATCGGTAAAGTGGTACCCAACAAATGGGTACGAAGAGTAAAACTATAGATATCACTAAACCAATCCAAGGAAGTAAATACGTGATGAATACGATGGCAGTTTGGAATTCGGGTGAATTTGGAAGATCTATTATGGCAAGCTGAAAAATCTGGAAGAGTGGAAATCATAGTCCAAGTAGAGAAAAGTTTACATTGGAGCCTATTTAATACACATTTTGACCCAAGCAGAATGCCTTTATCGTTCTAACTGAAATTATAACCACGAGATTATAGCCTAATGTCCAATTAAGCTATAGGTTACTAACTTGAAACAGTAATATACATTACTAACTTGATACCGCAATACTTCTAATTAGCTCAGCTATGACTACTCAAAACTCAGCACAGTATAGAATGGTAAATTGATCTACCAGTAACCCTTCAAATGTCCTAATTTGTGAGGCGTGGACCCTGCATTGATAAGTCGTAGATATCGTTTAAACCTTAGCCCGAAGAGCCAATCATAATACGGCGGAATCTTTGTATTCAATGAGATTAGAGCTGCTGGAATTGCGAGGCAACTAGATTATTGTATTTTAGCTGGGCCGAACTGGGGTAGCAGATATCCCAAAACATTACCAATTGCAGGCCTGAAAGCGCTGCCAAGCGGTTATTTCAACTGCTGGGGATTGTGGAGAAATGCAGGAAAAGAGGAAGAGTCGGAAGTAGACATAATTTATTGGATATTGAAGAAATCTTATCATCAACTTTTTTTGGAATATTGCAATAAAATCCCATACGGTTCAAATAAAAGAGTGAAAACAAAGGAGTATTTCTTCGCTGGGAAGAAGTAAATCCACAAGTTTAAAGCTTTCCCACTGTGCTACCCTTCTAAGGCTGGGTGTGACTAGGGCTGCAGTGGACCACCTCTGGCTAGTTTCCGGTTTATAGTGTAGCGGTGAACTGTAAAAATACCAAAAAAGGTAAGCTAGTCAAGACGTTTATTGTGGTTCCACTTTATATTCTGACACCTTATCTTCTACACAAGGTAAATTTAAGGTGACATAATGTAAAGTTGAACCTTATTGAAGGTGAATCAAATCCACCTTTAAAGTTAACTGATGGTACTATCTAAATTATTTGAATTGATCAATTAACTAATAACACTATCACACTCCCTTGTTAAACTAAGTGTGGTAAAGTTTGAGATGGCTCCTGTTCACTGGCTGTAGAAAGCGTACTCCTTCGCCATCTTTAAGGTAGTAGTTGAAATTGGTCCCTACATGATGGAACTAATAAGGGCCTGACTATTTGGTTTCAAATTTAGTTGAATGTGAGTTATTAAGCTCAATTGCCATCTTTAGGACGTGCTGACCAATATTGAATATGGGAAGTGAGGGGACTATTTTCTCATATTTATCTTTAAACTTAATGGCCTTGGCTGCTATGTTCACCTCTGCCTTGTCTTGGGTGTTCTCTTAATGGCTAGCTGTGGTTTGATAGTTTGATAGTGGGGATGTCAGGTTAGAATTGGGGATTCCATACTGCCACTCAATCCTATGAGGGAAAGAGCCCAGGCAAGGATTAGGGCTGGGAAGGTCACAGTTTTTTTGAATCAGAATAAAATATTCCAAATATAATTTAAATTGAAAATCTGTGACATTTTCAACCTTAGTGAAGATAAGCAAAAAATCAAGCCAAGGCACTCAAAAGAAAATCAATAAAGGTTTATTATTATAGATAATTTAGAGGAGACAAAAACCAAAATGGAAAGCTAAAAATGATGAGGAGAAGGAACTAATGAATTCTGAGGCCATGCAAAAGGAGGATGATCAGATAGAAGACATCTGAGTAAGTGTCTATCACCTAATTCATGGAGGCTTTGGTAACTAAGTTTTCTACATAGTATCAGGGAACCAACCTTGGGCAACCAGCCCATCTTTTTCAGGAATTAGGTGGGCCGCAGGATGGGCAGACAAAGCTCACTATAGTATTGACGCTAACTTAAATAGTCATGACATAGATTTTCCCACCCAAGACCACAGACCAGAAGCTGGGATTATAGTGTCAATCATCCCAAAAATAATGATGTAAACTATGCCAAACATCTTATTTAAATTTTTTAGGGGAAGCTCAGAGGCAGACATGGGAGTTGGTTTGGGGGTGATGGGTGGTTCCATGTCTAGTTGGTAGGCAGGGAGAAAGATGTATTTATCTCTGAACAGGTGGGGGTTCAGTAGTAAACCAAGGTCCCTTTCTATTATACTGGGTCAACTCTATATTATGGGCCAAGGAATCACAAGAAAGTGTATTCTTAATAGTGTATTCTTGATACTCAAGCTCCAAAGGGTACTTTTTAAAGTGGACAGGACTAAAAGGGGTGCCTGGAGATCAAAAACTTGCGGGCAGTGGGGCAGGCGGGCCAGAAGAATTGAAGTTAAACTGGCAGATTAAGAAAGATAAAATAAAGCAATAATTGGGAAACCAATATCTCATACACTTTATTCAAAAATAGCAGTAAAGTCTGACACAGGGTCTAATGGTTTATATAGCACCCCACTACCAGACTTTAACTCTACTGATTGGAAATCACAAAATTAGGAAACATGAATTTGGGTGGGTGGGGCGCCTGAGTTTGAGGGCAGAAAAATGGCACTGGTGCAGGGTGGGCTTTTATTGACTGGTTCTTCAAGCAGGGTAGCACTACCCTTCTGTTCTAGAGCAGTATCCTGGGGGCAACTTGTTGATCAGCACCTTTCTTGAGGGCTGCATTCTGATTGACTACCAAGGTAGACTTCAGGCTCATCAAGCCAACAACAGGAGCCTCCTTGCCTTCATTAGGCAACCCATTGTGTCTTTTGCTAGGCACCATCATTGGTAAGCCTACTCTGGTATCCTCATCTTTGAGAGTATTATCGGTTTGAATCAGAGAGGATTTGATCCAAAAAACATCTGCGGCCTGCCCCCCTGGTTCTCAGGGCTGGTGGCATGCAGGCGGTTTCAACCAGGGTTTGAAACCTGTTTCAAGCCTTGGGTTTTGAGAGAGAAGAAATGTCATTCCTGACACATATGCTCAAAGCCTCAAGTGAAGATCCAAGTGTTTAAAGAAAATTAGTATAGCTTTATTAAAAAATAGACCTTTCAAAACAAGTTTTCTGCAGGGGAGGAGAGGGTATTAATAAGCTTCAATTTGAGCTCTGGTTGCAGTTTATTAGTTGGGAGGAACTATTTTGATGCAATACACCATCTCAAAAACACCAAATTTAAAGACATTATCTTGAAGGTTTTTGCAACAGGGTCTGGATTTACTTAGGTAAAATTAAAAAAGCTTAATAAAACTTATTGAATAGCTAGTTTTTATATAGTAGTTTATAATATAGCATCTTGAAAGACAGCAACTGTCATGGCCCATACCAGAGTCCGGCTGGACTCTCACAGGGGAGGCAAGCCGGGCCTGGAAGGCCAAGTACACAATAGGCGCAATCCTGACCAGATAGTTAACTGCAGTAGCTAGGGATTTCCAACTCCCAGTATGGGGCACAACCTGGTTGGCCAGCCCCAATACTGTGATATAGACAAAACCCAACTTACTGAAGTCCTGGGCAGGAGGCACAGTTGGTAAGGGAGGAGTAGGAGGAATCTCCAGCATGGATGGCAAAATGTTCTCTCTTGGTGGCCAGGAGGAGCAAATGTGTGAGGTTGTAAAGTGTAGTGGAGTTGCAAATAAATGCAAACAGGATAGTTATATTGGTGCAAAAGTAGATAGATCTTGCAAGAAAATAAGGAATCCTGAGAATAAAAACCTTTATTTTTAAGATGTCAACAGTGAGGAGGGCTTCTCCCTCTCACTACTTATACTTCCTGTAGATTCTGTGGCCTTTTTTGCCACCAGGGAACTGATGGTCTCAATTTGAGTTGAATTTACAATTTTTGCCAGAATTTTTGTACTTGGGCAAGGGGGTGAGATCTCATTGGTTGCTATAACATGAACCTTTCTTTAACTGCAGCATGCCAAGATTCCACAGTTATTTATAGTTCCTGCAACTAACTGATTGCCCAATTGCGCTCCATATGTGCCATTTCCCAATAGGTGAGTGGCCCAAATTCAATAATAGGCTCAAAGCCAGGGATTTGAGGCCTGTGTGCCTCTCAAATCCCGGCCATTTGCTAGTCAAAAGGGGGGTTTTCTTGCCCTGGAAGATACTTTTTGTGGATTCCCATGCTGTGGGTTTTCTCAACCCTAGGGAGGCCAGCTGACTGTCCAGGGAAATCTGGGCCCTGACATCATCCCCTACCATAGTCAAGCTTGCAGAGCACAACTCTTTATTCCAAGACTTATATTCCTCCAGCAGGGTGGCAACATTCTCCAGGTTGGATTCTGGTTCCCAAGTATTCTCTTCATGGTGGTATCATTTCCATTTGACCAGGAAGTGAAGTTTTTGGTATTGGAGTTTGTGTCCCAGGATGGCTTCAACCTTGTGTTCTGTGAAGCTTCCTGTTTTTATGAGTGGGGGAGCTGTTCTCAATGTCTAGTGCGGGAGAGAAGGTCCTTTCCTTTTCAATAACAGGGGGCGGTGGAATACATCATGAATATTCCATCCAGGGGAAGTTCTAGTTGATAGGCTACAGTATCAATGCGTTGTAAGACTTTTTAAGGACCTGTTTGTCAGGGGCTCAAGCTATTGCAAGGGGCAGTGGTCTTGTGTTCTTTGCACTGAGGTACACAAGGTCTCCTACTTCAATTGGGGGCCAGGGCTTTGTTTCTTGTCAGCAAAATCCTTGTATACTTGTACTGCTCTTCTCAGGTTCTTGGCACATTCTTCTTGGCACACTTGGATGTTGCTGACCCAGTCTTGTCCTTTAGGATTGTCAGCTTCTTCTGTGTGGGGGCATCCCATGTGAGGTTGAATCTGTAGTTGTCTTTGAAGGGGGACATACCAGTGGAGCTGTGGTCTTGGTTGTTGTACGCAAACTGAGCCATTGGTAGGTGTGTTATCCAATTGTTCTATTCTGAGTTAATGTAGCATTGTAAGTACTGTTTGGGGACCTGGTTTACTCTCTCAGTCTGTCCATTGCTCTGGGGGTGATATGCAGTAGACAACAATCTTTTTATTCCCAAGTCCTTTAGGATTTGGGCCCAAAACTTGGAGGTGAATTGTGGGCCTCTGTCTGAGACCACTTCTCATGGGAGTCCGTGGTTCATGAATACTTGGTTCTGGAATAGAGTGGCAGTTTCCTTTGCTGTTACTTTGGTTGTTATTGGAATGAAGTGTGCCATCTTAGTGAAACAATCAAAAATTACAAGGATGTCGTTGAATCCTTTTAAATTGGGTAGCTCCACAATGTTGTCCATGGAAACTGACTTTTAAGGACCTTCTGCTATCTGAAGGGGTTGTAGTAATTCTTCTGGCTTTCCTTGCTTAGGCTTGGTACATCCACATGTCTCACAACCACTGAGGTATCCTTCAATTTCTGGCTTCATCCTGGGCCACATGTAGGCTCTCTGGACTCTTTTGAGTGTCTTTGTACGCCTGGGGTGTCCTGACATGGGGGAGTTGTGGTATTCTTTTAGTATCTCTAAACGCAGTAGGCCATCTGGTACGTATGTGCGTCTGTGTAGCTGCAGGGTATTTCCATGTAGGGAGTAACCAGTTTGGTAGTATCAACTGTTAATATCTTTCTTTAAGTCTTCCATGATGGAGATGCAGTGCTGATCTACGGTCTGAGCTAGTTGGATTTCTTCTCTTCTACTGGCTAGTCCCAGGAATAGAAGCATTGGCTCAATCATGTTTGGGGATAGCAAGGATTTAGTGTTAAATTCTTCAATCTCTTTGGCACTAGGGAAAATTTTGGCTCTTTGGCTTAGGCATTTGGTACAATGTTGATCTTTCCAGGCTTGTAGCTGATTGATAAGTTGTAATCTGCTAGGAATAGGGCCCATCTAGCTTGTCACTGATTCAGTTGTCGCGGTTTGAAGAAGTATTTCAGGTTCTTGTGATCAGTCCTGATTCTCACTGGGTGGTCGGCATCACACAAGTATCTTCTTCAATGTTTCAAGGACTGGATGATAGCAAGCATATCTTTATTGTAGATGGGGTAGTTCAACTCAGGCAGAGTGAACTTCCTTGAGTAGTAAGCTACAGGGTGCAGCTTACTATCATGCCCCTCCTGAAGCAACACCCCCCAATGCAAAGTCAGAAGCATCTATTTCCACAATGAAGGGCTTATTGTAGACTGGCATTGCTAAGACAGGGGAAGAAACAAAGGCGTTCTTTAGAAACTCAAAGGCTGACTTGGTGGCATCATCCCACACAAAGGGGTGTTTCTCAGAGGTGAGGCTGGTCAAGGGCAGGCAGATCAAAGAAAAATTTTAGGCAAATTCATGGCAGAAGTTTGCCAAGCCCAGGAAACTTCTGACCTCCTTGCAGTTCTTAGGTTCAGGCCATGACGTCATGGCCTCTATTTTATCAAGTGTCATTGCAAAACCTCCTTTCAGTACATTGTACAGTAGTTTTAAAAGCTATGGCAACAAGCAAAAATTCTTCAGATTTAAACAAAATCCAAGTCGCGCAAGATTCAGGATTCAATTAATTTAAATATCTTTGGTTAATAAATGAACTGTTAAACCAAAAACAAAATTTCACTAACCCATCATACAAAATTATGTCAAACATCAAGCTGTGTAGTTCAAACCACAAATGAAATGAACTGACACAACAAGTGAAATGAATGGATGCTATTTTAGAGTATATTATAATCCAATCAGGATTCATATGAGGCAACAACAGAAGAACTAAAATGAAACAAAACTTGAGCAATCTAGAAGCAAGATTACAAAAGCACAAAATGAAATGAACTCACACAAGATGTGTAGTATGAGCAGCCTAAAATAGAAAAATAACACTATAACAGCCAATCAACAGCTATCTAATTTAGGAACAGAGGCATTTTATCCATTTTCATGGCTCCAGATTTGTATGGAATGGTTTTGAGAACTTTCCAAATATGGACTTGAGATTACAATAAAAATAATTCATTAAATTTTAAAATTTCTACTTTTAGTGATTTTATCCTAGGTGTTTTTACAATGGTTTTCAATAGCAACATCTTCAACCGCGCCAACAGCCAAGCCAGCTTCAATGGAGGCAAGGCTCAGAACGTGGAGGCACCCATTTACACCCAAGCCTTTGAGGCAGGTAACAAGGAAAGCTGACCTGTTACTGTCCCCCGACCAATATGGCTTTGACTTGTTTGAGAGTCACTTAGCGGCTAGCTCTGCCCCTGCTCCCATACCCACCCCTGCACAAGCTACCCGTCAACCAACCAATCAGGATGGCAACCTCAATCCAGAACAACTTCCCACCACCGCCCAACCTGCCCCCCCCTCAGCCAATCAGGCTTCAGCTCCTGCCGCCCAGCGCCCCAAACACAGAATAATCACTGCCTAAATTCTTCAGGAAATTGTGGCACTAAACCTACAGGATCTGTCATGGGATCAGATAGCCAGCCAATTACAATTTACCCAAGCCACCATAATGCAGGAGTTCAATAACCTAATGAATAAGGGGAATCTGATTGGGATGGCCAAGAAGCCAAAGAAGGCCACAGAGTCCCAGATAACCGAGGCCTACCCAATAATGCTTGACCTCCTCCAGCGGGACCCCAAGCTTCCCTTGACCCAGGTCTAGAAGCAGCTTGCGCACCATGGCATTTGGGTGTCTGAGCGCATGGTGCAGCTCTGGATGCACCAAAAGGTGTCTTCAATTAGGGTTCTTAAAAATTTTGCCAGCAGCCAATGGGATGGCCCTGAGGATTCCCCATATGACACCACAATCAAATCAACCCTGATCAGATGCTTGACAAGTCTAACAGATGACATCATGTTTGTCTTGTACTACAAGTTATCAATTGTATTTGACAATTTTGGTGAGCAAGGAAAAGCCACCACCAAGAATGGAAGGAAGAAGGTCAAGAAGGGGACATCCATAGGTGCATTTCTGGCTGTTTCAGCCAAAGGTTTTGTCTACTATCAGACAAACCCTGATTTCATCAATGGGTACTCATACGGCCACATCCTCAGTGGATTGCTCAACTCCTGGTATGGCTCAAATTCCAAATACTGGGGTTTCTTGAGCCACCAGATGGAGGGAAGCTCCACCATCCTTGAGGCCATCCAGGGACGCTGGAACCAGGCCTCAGTCTACCCTGCCGGCCATGCAGACGTCCATCTGGCAGATGTTGTTTTCTTTAATATTAGAGATACACTCCAGGAGCGCTGCCCTCAGGCTTTCAACGGCCTCTATCTTGGGGTCCTTGATCACAATTTTCTCTTTGGTCACCAAATGATGGCTGCCTTGTTTGTGCAAATGGTTTTCCATGTGAACATTGGCAACCAATCACGCAAGGATAAGCGCCTCCCACCCCGTGTCACAGCCACCTACTAGCCCATCCAGTCAATTACTGATGAGGAGTACAATGAGCGGTGTATGGCGGCCATCACGCGCAATCCTCCTGCCTCCACCCCCGCCACCAATACCCCCTGCCCACAAACCCAACCCATCCAATCCCAGACCCCCTAGGCTAGCACCACCTCTATGTCTTCTTTCCTGCGCCATTCTGCCTACTAGGCATCACTCTTCCCTGCCTCAATAAACCCCTGGTCCCAGAAAATTTCTATTTAAATTATCTTTATTTTGAATTTCATTTGTTCATGTTCTCTTTGTTTATAGTTGGTTTTATTCTTTATGTTCAGCTTACTTCTATAAAATCATATATTTACTATGTTGTGTATCTAGATCCTGAACACAGTTATTTTTAGCACTCAAACATAGCCCCTTGTGAAAATATTAACAACAATTTAGTGATCAGCTAAATTTGAATTAGAAATTTATAGTGTTAACTGTTTTTAGATAAAGTTGTTACTGATCCAAATTAAAAACCTTAATGATAAACTTTAAGCCAATCAGGAGCCAAGTGATAAAGTGATTGTTGTGACATAAAGGGACATTCAATAATTCTTTTATGTATGTGCGCTAATTAATATGTTTAGCTGGATGTTTTGCCATTATACACCATTGTCGCTGTGGCAAGTTGTTGATGGACTAGTGCCCAATCAGCTGCTGGGTTAGAACTAGTCCACCAACAACTTGCCACAGCAGCAATGGAGTACAATGGCAAAATATCCATCCAATCATATTAATTAGCGCACATGCATCAAAGAATTATTGAATGACCCTTTATGTCACAACAATCACTTTATCACTTGGCTCCTGATTGGCTTAAAGTTTATCATTAAGGTTTTGAATTTGGATCAGTAATAACTTTATCTAAAAAAAGTTAACACTATAATTTTCTAATTTAAAATTTAGCTGATCACCAAATTGTTGTTAATATTTTCACAAGGGGCTATGTCAAGCACCAAAAATAATATGGTAATCAAGGAAACAATGCTAACACAAAGCAAACAACACATATTGAGATGAGCGTAAAACATATACAAAATGGGTAAAAAGATGGGATAATGTAGTAAATGGAAAAACAAAAAGGAATAAACAAAGAGGCAACAGTATCAAAATAATACAGAATTTATTGGGGCAAAGGCTATAAAAACATATGAAAAGGTTAGTAAAAAATCAATGAGAGAATTGGAGAAGCTTTTGAAGGATCTTGACTTGGCAATTGCCAAAATCAAAGACATTGACTGCAAGGTCAAAGCCAAAGTGAAGTCTGCTGTCCTCACTGGGGACAAAATTGACAAGGCGTCCGCAAAGGCACTAATTTCAAAAATTCCAGACACCCCAGAGAAGACAATTGAGCGCTTACTAAATATTCAAAAAACTGTGGTCAAGGGCCTGCAATTTAAGGCATACAATCTTTTTGCGATGTCCGTCTGGGTTGATAACCCAGAGATGTACAAACATCTCAAACCTGCCAAGCGTGCCAGAACAGAGGATAAAGAATTGCCCGCACAACTGCTTGCGCCAAGAATGGCCAAGCCTGCTGAAGTGGCCGGCAAGGAAGAAACACGTGAAGGTAACATAAAAAATAAAATTAATAAAAATTGGTAAATACTTACCTGTTTTTTAGAGAACATTGACGTTGACCTCAGCCAAGTCCTGGTCCCTTTTGTCCCTGCCACATTCTACACCAACTACACCACTCATGTGGTCAAGCAGCTGTATCTGTCTCCCCTGTCTTGCAGGAGCTGGTGGACCGCATCCACAGGTCCTTTCCAATGTTGCAGGAGGCATTGGCTTAGCTGAAACATGGCAAGGGGGCATCTGAGTGGGCAGTTACTGCCTACAAGGATGCCCAACTGCCCCGCCTGGACCCGGTATCCCTTAGTGGAGTTTACTGTGTAAACTCTGTTGAGCTTGTTTGGGATGTCCTGGCAATGCTCACATTCAAGAATGTACCAGAGATGGGCCAGGCCCATGCAGCTGCTTGCTTCTGCTACCCCTTAGAGCACACAATTTCTTACCTGCTGGACAACTTTGGGTGTATGGTGGGAAAATTGGCTGTTGCAGACGCAACAGCTGTCAAGAAGACAAAAATCTTCCTTGCCAACTTTGGGTTGGCCTGGAGTGCTGACAAGACGGGGGTCCCTGCAGCCATGGGGCTGATCTTTGCAAAGACCAAGCATGATAAGAAGATCAATGCAGTTTTCAAAGAAATTATGTGAGTTCACGGAAACCTTTGCTGGGCAAAGGCTTCATCTGGTGGTTTACCTTGGGTATCTCTTATACTTCAGAATCAGCATCAGCTTGGAGGATCTTGACAGGGTCCTTCTAGGAATTGATGAGGCCAAGCTCTCCCTGGATGGGAAGAAGGTCCCCCCGGGTATGACTCGGTGGATCACGTCATCCAGGATACCCTGGTCCTGGCTGGTATCTACGGGTTTGCAGCCCCGCCAGAGAAGCTCCTCCTCCATTTAAACCTGACCCTACTCCCATTCACCAGCAGGCAGGAATTTTTTAATAAGGGTGTATTCACTGTTCACGGTGTGGCGGTGGAGGTTGTGCGCCACCTCCATTGCGGGGTGGGTACATACAGAAGAACTCACTACAGGCGCTCCTAATAAATTCTCTCTTCCAAATAATTCCATTGCAATTTATATTCTTTTTATTATATTTTTTTTCTAATTCTTATTTTAGCAAACAAGATTTGCAGAATATATCCCAGAGAAGGTCTTAATAAAAGCATAATAATATATTTCAATAAAATCTACTTCTGATTTGTACACATTACATTTAACTTTTTTTGATTATTATATTTATTTGCCAAAAGTGATATTAATGTGTTTGCGTAATCCAGTATCAAGTGTTTGAGATACCCTTAGATGACACAATAAAAATGATTATAAATGAATAAATTACTAATCTTCATTGATTGTCCTGCTGAATGTAATTGCAGGCTTGGAAGCATCTAAATATAAAATGATAATTAATAAATATGGAATAGTAAAAAAGAGAATATAAAAAATTAGACACACTAAGCCTTTAAGTGATTGGCTGTTTGGCTAGGCACGCGGGGATGAAAAAATCAGCATGGCCATAGAATTTGGCCACAGTCTCAGCTGGGAGGGTGTGGATCCTGGCCTGCAGCAAATTAAAGAGGTCCTCAGTCCCAGTTGGGGTTCCTTGCTTGAAAACTCACTTGAGCCACCCAAAGACTTCCTCAATGGGATTTAGGAAGGGCAAATAGGCAGGGAGAAAGAGAGGGTGCATATTTGCTGTGGCCAATTGCTGGGGGCCCACTGCAATGCTTGTGTCAATCATTGGGAATTCCTCAAGAATGTGAGCCACCTTGTGGAGACCAACATTGTCCAGCACAATGAAGTTGTTGAAGCCCGGGCTTGTGCACCTCAGGTGCTCCTGGACCAATTGGAGAAATTATAGAAAGGTCCAGCTATTGTGGGAGCCCAGTATAATTTGGTATAGCTTGACCCCCTTTGGACCAAGGAGAGCCACCATTGAGTAGGCTGTGGCGCAGACTGCAGCATGCCAAGCCATCCCGTCATTGGAGCCTTTGGGGACATACCCATACTCATTGTGCATAGACAAGGAAAATGCTGGATTGTCAATATAGTAAAATTTGACTGTCCCCTTGGCTTTGAGGGCAGTGTACGCCTCTGTGTAGTTTTTCTAGGTCTCAATGTTGGCTGGGCTATTCTGATTGTACGGAGATACCCCAAGCTTTTTCCAGGAAAAGCACATTCCCTTGACCAAATGATAATAGAAGATAATTGAGGCCTTGATCCCAAAAGTGGACTTGTTCATTGCCTGTATATTTTCCAGTTCAAGATGGCAGCCCTGGGTGATCCACTGGCGGATTGCCCATTTGTGCTCCTTGGTGAGCATAGTAGAAACACGCAAGGATTTCTCCGCAACAAGGACTTGGCCAGTATTGATGAATTTTTGGAAGGTCTTGCTGGTGTACTTGGGATCCACTCTAACAAGGGCTGCAGCCACCTTGTAATTGCCCAATTCATGCATTAGCAGGATGATGCGTTTAATGTCAGGGATGCGCTTCTGAGCAGGCTTTTTAGCAGTGAGGATTGACTTGTTGGCATTGGGCACAACACAGGGCATGGTCACCTTGGTGTAAAACGCAGCAACCTTTTTGAGCACCAACTGTCCTTTGTCAGTTCTGAATAACTCAGGCTCCTTGTCCTCTTCCTGATTGCCATCACTGACATAGGGCTAGTAGCTATTATTAAGTACAGGCTTCACCTTCTCCAGCATGGCTGACAGGACCAACTCTTCCCAGTACACAACATCAAACACATATGAAGTAAGTTCTACCTCCTTGTTTCTAACTTTCTTTGTAGTGGTGACCTTGGTGGGCTTCTGGGTCAGCTTTGGGACCCAAGGGTTGATGCTCCTCACCCTAGCAGCTTGTGCTCCTTTAACTGGCTGTGTCAGTGCAGCGTCACTATGGAACTCTCCTCTCCCGTCTCCTTCTTGAGTAGGCACTTGGGTTGCACTAACTCTGTTCTTTGACCTGCGGGGGCAACCGCAACTGCAGTGCACAACGGGTGCATTGGTACTCTGGTGTTGTGTTCCTTCTATTTTAAAATTTAATAAAATATTAAATAAGTTTCAATTATGTTACTCCCTAATTTTTATTTTTTGCTTTTATCTGAATATGAATATTTAATTAGAGTTTTTCCCACCCAATATCCCAATTATAGATTTTTTATTTCTTAATTAGTTGTTTTTGGTTTTACAATGCCCATTTTAGAATACTAAAAAAAATCCACCCATTTTCCTAGATTTTACTGCCAAATTCAAACACCCAACACAATATTTTTAAAATTTATGTTTCATATCTTGTGTCTTATTTTAGATACCTTGGTATCATTCATGATTACAATACATTGCACACACTGAGTGAGGGATTTTGTTTATGTAGTGAGCTGCTATTGTGCTTTGTTTTTGGTTTGAGTTTTGAGTCATCTTGCTTGGGTGTATTTTGTCACCAATTCACATAGTAAAATATTTATACTGAAAGTCAACTCACACCATTTTGTTTGTGAATCAATGTATTTTGGATTGTATTTTGAATGTTTTTTCTTTGCGCGTGAGCCCTTTGTTGCTGTGTTGACTCATTTTGCCCATTAACGCCAATAAACCCTGTTAACAGAGTGTATATTTTAATCTGAGAGTTGGATTTTGTTTAAATCTGAATTTTTTTTTAAAAATATGAGGTATTTTTGGTTGTTACCATAGCTTCTAAAACTACTGTACCTTGCTCAAGCCAAGAGGTCTCCTGTACTTTTAGAATCCTCTGAAGAGGAGGATGAAGTAGCTGACACTGTTTTCAAGAATATTTCAGTCTCAATCCCCCTCTAGACTATCTAAAAGGGGGTTCCAGGCTTGAGATGCATGATTGAAAAGTGGGACAAAGAGCTAGCAGAAGCCCAGGACATCCTAGCTGTCCTCCCGCCCTTTGGTTGTAACACTACTTGTGTAGAGATATCCATCCAAAAGGTGAGATTAAGGCTGTTTTGGATATGGGATCTCCTGTTAATGTTGTATCCTCAAAACTTGTCAAAAAGCTTAAACTCACCCCCAACCTCAATTATCATCAGTAGTATGGTACAGCTGGGCTATCCATGACTTGCGCCATAAGGGCATATTCTGCTCTACCCATGTGGTTTGGCAAGCTTCTCCTAGCTGTGCCAGCAGTTGTCTTGGAAAATGAGAGTTACAATCACCTAGTTGGTACTCAATTCCTTAGGGAATACAATGGGATCATTAACTTAAAGGATGGATATCTCTCTATCTTAGGTTATGAAGTCCCTCTGATCTTTGAGAAGCCTTTAAAAGTTCCTGGAAAGCGCCTCAAGATGTGTGCCTTAGAATATCCCACTGGTGTCTTCACTCTAAAATACTATATCCACTCATCCAACATAAAATGCCCTCCTATGGCTTGCCCTGAATCTGAGGGGATTCCTCTCCTAGCCACCTCCGCTTTGACTATTCTTCCTGGATCCCAAGCTATCTTAGACTCCCAAATATTGTATGAGTTACCTGAGCGTACATTCCTGGAGTTGTACTCTCCTCCCTTGCTAGGCTGCAACAAACCCTACCTCTGCCCAGGGATCTTGGATGTCTCTCACAAAGATCCTGTCCAGCTGTTGGTATCCAACTTAACTGCTCTCCCCATAAATGTGTCTAGAGGCCAGGTTGTTGGCTATGACAAGTTGCTGAATACTCCTGATGTGCTATCCCTACAACCCTTTGGCACCTTTCAGGATTTCAACTTACCTAAAGATGAGCCACAGGTTGTCAGGGACCCACTTGATAGGAAACAAGTTCCCTATCTGGTGGACCAAAGCTCCTAATTTGAGCCCTGCAATTACTGATCCAATAGGTACCGTAATCATGGCAAGATGGCCCAAATAAGCGAATTTACCCATCATGGAGCAGAACCAACAAAATAGATAATACCCTACCAAGTATGTCAACAGGTAGAGAGATGCGTTGAGTCTAACCAGAGAAGGTTCTACTGGAGTGTAATACCCAGATATGGTAGGTACTACTTGCAGCAGGTATGGCAGGAGGTTAGCAAATTGGAATCCAGTCAGGGCAATGATGATTGGATATATGGTCATCAACCAGCGGAAGACCTTAGCATGGATGTTGTATCTTCCAAAGCTCCCAGCAAAGTAGGTTAAGACATATTACATGGAGGTATACACTGCAATGAACAGCGTGGAGTGAGGAGATACCAGGGGGCCAGGAACCAGTGTCAAAGGAATGAAGTTTTCCGGGGCCATAGTGCGGATCATGACCTAGTCCTTATGATGAGGGTCCAAAGAACTCTGATCCCTGTTGATAGCCTCCAATCCCAAGGCAAGCTGTGAGCACAGCTGTGAAGATGAGATGGTTCATCTTCCTTGGATTGGAGGGGGTTGGCTGGGGCTAACTATTAACATTGACTTAAGTTTTTAAGTAAGATTTCACTTTATTGAGGGTATTAAGCTCAATAATAGCACAAGCTATGACTGATGAGAGGTCCCCTTATTTATAGTGCTTCCCACTGTGCAAAGTTTTGCAAGTGGGAATGGAAACAAGGGATTGGAGAGCCTAAAGGTTTGGAAAATGTGATTGGGAATTGGGGTTTGAGACAATGGCCAAATTATTGTTCCTTGACAATCTGTTGGGGGGGGTTGGCCATTCTTGACTAAAGCCAATGATTTCCCCTGGGAGTGGAGTCAGGTGATGTCAAAGACTCATGGATTTTTCACAATCTATTTTGGTCTTGGAAGGCTTAGTTTGGCTGGGGTCTTGACTCAAGCATGTGATTCTGTCCTCTGAATACCATTGGTTTGGAGTTGAATTATTCTCAAGGTTTAAAACCTGAATTTTCTCATCTTCTGGGGAGTCAGAATACTGCACAGAATCTGAATCCTGAATTTGCCCTTCTTCTGAAGGACAGGAATTAATCATTATTTTTTCCTTTGAAAATAGTGAGTTTTCTGATTAGCTGCAGATAATGGGGGCTGCTGATTGGCTGTGGGTTGGGGCCTGGGACCCAGGTGGGTGGCTGGCAGCCAACTGGGACCTGGGGAGCAAGCAGGTGGGCTGGGGGCAGGCAGCGGGCCTGCTGGGTGGGCAAGCAAAAAGGCAGCTGGGTAAGCAGGTAGCTGGCAGGAGGCCTGCTGGCGGCTGGCTGGGCGCTGGGAGGCTGGCAGAGGGTGCTGGCGGGCGCCTGCTTGGATGTTAAATTATTCTGGCGGTCATTAAATTCCGTTTCTTCCTTGATTTGATTTTTATTTTCCCCAATTAAAGGGGGAAATCTTCATTAAATTTTGCCTTTTTGACTGTAAATACTCCTATTCTTTTCCAAAATTGTCCTTCAGTCAGAATTTGATTTATGTCAGGAATATTCCTGACATGGAGGAGGGCAACTGTGGTAAGGTTGACTCCCTTAAACTCAACTTCCTGGTACTTGACAAAGTGTTGAGTACCAGGGAGTCAAGTGCCGCATATGTGAATCTATTAGTATTTTTGGCTTAACCAATTTTAAGCTAATTTTCAATAGTAATTTAGGGGTTCAAAACCAAAAACCAAGGTTAAATTTACTTGAACTTAACTCTGTTTAATTAATTGGTTAGCTAAAATACCAATTTAAGGGGCAATTTATAAGTAAATTTACTAATAGAAATGAAAAAACCTGTGTTTGACACTCTAAACCCAAAAGTGACCAGTTTGACACTTTTTAAGCCAAATTTTAATTTTATTAATAAAATACATATGCGCTTATATAAAATTTGTTATTTACTATTATATTTTTATTATTAGTGTCCACAGTTGTTGATTAGGCTCCCAAGCACCACTATACTGGATTTAGTGGCATAAACATTAATCAAATACCCCACTTGTTTTACATTATGTCATTCCTGGGTTTGTGGATTAAGTGGTGCCACATAAATTAAGCACAATTTATTAAGAGATTTCATATGTAATTTATAAAAACTGAAACTTGACACTTTCTTTGTTTGACTCTATCCACTTGACACCTGATTGGTTTTGGATTTAACTAATCAAAGGCTCAGAATTAAGGCTAAATTAATATGTGACGCACTATGAGCGCCACTCGACACTCACTCACTTGACACTTTAACTTGGGGATTAGTACAGAGAGCTTCTTGATGTTTTAACCAACACTATGGTAAATAATTCACTCCCAGCTCCTCACAGCATGCCCTAATCACTAATAAACACATTCCCATTCATTTACTTTTTTAACTTATGTTGTATTTTTTATTTTTGAGCAACAAAACTGCCTTGCTTTTGGGTTAACTTTCAAACCCGGTTTAAATTTAAGCAAGTTTTATATGTAAAAAACATAGTAAATTTGATGTTTCTGCTCAACTCTGGCATACTTGACAGTGAGAATTCAGCTTTTTCTGGCTGATTGACAGTGCCAAAATTGACACTTTACTATGTTTTGAATTTTCAACTCTCAATAAAAAAATTCCACATAATATTTTTTTTATTTTTTTTGCTATTATAATTTACTACTTTTTCTGCTGCTCTCCATATGATTTTCATATATGTTTTTGATTTTCAATTAAACTTTTACATTGATTTAACACTAAGATGTTATGCTGAACCTAAAATCTTTGATTCTTTATCATAAATTCACTTATTTTCTATGTTTTAACCTTTATATCTACACTTTGAGTTTCTTTTTTGCTTCTATTTACTTTTTTATGTTTTTTTTGATAAATAAAACTTTATTTGCATCCTTTTCATTTAACTTTTTCTTTGTTTTACCTCTGTGTTTTATATCTTTCATACTTCTATTATTTACAATGCTAAACTTTTCTTTAGAAAAAATCAAACAAGAACAGCCAACAGCCTAAGCGCCAAGCCTCCAAAGGCTCCAAAGAAACTGCCTCCACTCCCAAGCGTGCCAAGAAGCCTGCAAAGACAAAGTCTCCAGCCCCATCTCCTCCTACTCCCCCTCCACCCTCATCTTCTACATCCCCTTCACCTTTCCCCCAAAAATCCTCCCCCAATAAATCTGATGGTGATCTTACCAACCTCTCATTCATCACTCAGAGGCCAACTCCAAGCCCACCAAGGAGTGGCATACCAAGAAGTTAAAGGCTGCCAAGGAGCCCACCTCTTCTTCTGGTAAGAAAAAGGAGGCATCTAAGCAGGCCTCAAAGAACCCTTCCCCTCCCCCCTCCCAATGGCTCTTCCCCTCCTTCTTCATCTGAACCCCAAGATGAGCCAGAGGATTACTCCAAGAAGTTTAAAGCTTCTGGTCATGTGGCTTGGGATCCACTGGTCATCCACAACATTTGCAACGTGAACAGAGAGTTTAAAGTTCCCAAGCGCTTTCCCTGGTACTTTCTGATCATGTCCGTAAAGGGCGGCCCTGGTTACGTTGCCAAAAATTATATCTTTAATTGCAACAACCAAAAGGGGCAGACCAAAAGCAAGCACTTTGTCTGCAAGGATAAGACTTGCAGGGCCCGGTTGAACACCAAGGGCTGGGAGCAAGTAACATTGGAGAAGGGGGAGCACACTTGTGAGCCCCCCAATCATCTAATCACTTGGATGTTAAAGTGATACCTTGTGCAAGTAATACCCACATCCTCTTATCTTTGCACATCAGATCTGGCCATCAAGGCCCTCCAACATCTCAAACCCAACAATCTCAAGTTGGTACCAACACAGGAGCAGTTGGTCAAATTCATCAGCAATAAGTGTATTGCTGCCAATCCCCCTCCCCCCAAGGCTTCTGACGTCCTCTTTGAACTCACGCTCACTCATGAGCTTAAGCAGCTTCTGAGTGGGGAGCTCTTCCTGCTTCATGATGACAGGCCTGCAGCCAAGGACTGTATAATCTGCTACTCAACCCAGCAGAACCTGATGGAGTTGAAAAGGGCGTCAACCTGGATAGTTGATGGTACCTTTGCCACTTGCCCCCGGATGTTCAAGCAGCTCTGGATGGTCCATGCCCAGATTGACATCCGGGTGATTCCACTTGTGTTCTTTCTTCTTCCTGGGGCCACTGAGGCCATTTATACCCGCGTGTTCTCCATCCTCCGCCAAGCAATTGCCCTCCTTTCTCCTGCCAATGATGATGAATCCAAGAAGACTCCCCCCACACCCGCGCCAACCCACATGCCTCTGACAAGGACCAGGCCACCCTGGACTCGGAGGAAAAGGCAAGGCTAAGAGCTCTTGGGCCCCGCATGTGCATTATGGACTTTGAGCCTGCTCAGTTCAATGCATTTGAGCAGCTGTTTATCAGGGAGGTGCAGGGATGCCACTTCTACTTCTGCCAAGCAGTTGCTTGTAACGTGCAGGCCCACGCTGAGCTTAGTAGGTTGAGCCAGAGGGATACTTAGGACACCTGCAGATTTGTGCTAGCACAATTCAGTGCCTTGGCTTTTTTAAAGCCAGAGCACACTGTGCAGGGGTTTGAGGTGCTCTCAAAGGATCCCTACATAGTGAAGCACCTGGAGCTCAAGCCTTTCCTTGAGTACTTTGAGCCCCAGTGGATCAGGAAGGTTGTCATGCAGAGGCAAGGCAAGACCTGTGCCAAGGCCAGCTGGAATGTGTACCGGGCAGCAGTGAATGATGAGCTCAAGACCACCTCAGCACTAGAGGCTTACCACAAACACCTCAAGGCCAACTTTGGGCTCCACCCAAAATTCAATAAGTTCTTTTCCCTCTTGCAGCACAAGCAGGAGAAAACCATCTCCAAGCTGTGTGATCTCTCCAACCGTGTCCCCCACCAAGCCAACAACCTGCTGTACCCTCTTCACCAAGGCCATCCAGGGTGCGACCAAGCACAAATACAAGGCCTCTGATCTTAAGCAGCAGCTTGAGCTTATTGCCACTGCCCTCCTGGAAGGGGCCAAAATGAAACAGGGAAAGAATGATGAGGAATAAACTTGCTTGCTTGGTTATATGATTTTTACTTTTAACTTTTAACTTTAATTTTTACTTATTAGCTTTGATCATTTAGTTTTTAGTTTTAATTTTAAGTTTTTTTAACTTAATTAGATAGCAGTGATTGTTCTATGTATGCATGGTAAGTCTGAGATGAATATTTATGGTTGAAAGTGAGTGAAATATCTTAATTTTTGTTAATTTCCAAATAAAACATATGATATTCACAGTTGTGCTTATATGAACTATATCAAATAAACATTAATATTTCTTCATATTTTGCATAACTTTATTTTTTGTGTTTGTGTTTATTTTGTCTCATTGGAATTTTAATTTTTATGGTAATAAAAAATATTTTTATAATGAAGAGTGTAAATTACATAGTAAAATGAGAGATGATTGCTTATTTCTCCTTATTTTTTTAATTAAGGTACTGTTTTTATTGCATTTCTGAGCTCTCTGAGATCACTTTAGTATACCATAGCTGTATAGATTAAATTTTTATATAAAGTTTTTAGTACATCAAGATCTGTTAATTAAAAAAGTGTCAATTTCCAGTTGTCAATCAGGGCAAAAGCTGAATTCTCACTTTACTATATTGTCAACTACCAGGGAGTCAAAGCCACCACAGTTTCCAGAGGAGGAGTGGTGTTGCAAACATAATGGAACTTTCTTCCCCAGTGGCCAGAGGGATACTTGAACTACCCATTAACCAGAGACTCCTTCTGGTGGGCATCATTGGGAGAGGAGTTATGCCAGTCAATGGTGGTAGTAGGGTTTTCAAGACCTAATACAACTGTAAGCAGGAGGACTAGAAACCAGAATAGGAATAAGATTCCTTTCATGGTTTCAAATGAGGGATCAAAAGATAAGTGTGGGCAGGAGTAAAGTAATATAAGGCTTTATTGTTGGAACAAGGGACAAGAAAAATATGGCTCACTTAAATACCCTCAAAATGGGGCTGGTACATTTAAGTGGCTATGGAAGGATAAGAGGAGTTTAAATAAAACTTAATATCAGAAATCATACCTGGCTCATATGCAATTCAGGCTGTAGCTTAATAAAATTGATTGCAAAATATTGGAAGCATAGGTGCCAGGAATAAACTATCATGCTGATCATAATTAAGCAGGAAGATTGTAGGAAATCAATGAATATTAAGAGTGGAGCTGGACCAAAAGGTAGTGAAGCAGTCCCAAGGTGCCAAACATAGTTTGATTAGCCAATCAGAGATGCAGCATTAAGTGACATTATCTTTTAACATACTAATATTTTCAAAGTTGTTTAGAAGTTTGAAAGAGAAACTCAATTGAATAAGCTTAGAATAAATAGGCAATGTATCTAAACTATTAGATTTTAAACTAACATTCTTCTTGTTCTTAGGGTCCCAGGTTTGATCCCCGTTGTTCTCAATTCTAGAGTACACATTGGCGTCTAACTCTTGGTTGTTGGTTTCTTTTAAATTTGCATTTTGGAAAGAGTTATCAACACAATGGATGGAGTCAGGAAAGAATTTCCTGACACAGGTCTTATCTCTATTCACCACTCAGGACTTCCCACAACTATCCCCTGTCCAACAGAAAGAGGTGCTTGACTTGCTAGATCAGTTTTCAGATATCTTTGCCAAGGATAGCACTGACTATGGTCTAGCTAAAGGAGTCATTCATCAAATCTATACTGGTGATGCACTCCCCTTCCAAGCCAAACCTTATTGCCGTAGTCAAGTGGAAGACACTCAGGTGTCTAAAGAACTCAAGCAACTATTTGACACTGGGTTACTTTCTCCTTCCCAAAGTCCATGGGCCTCCCCTTTGCTCATCTTGAAGAAGAAAGACTAAGGTCACTGCATTGTAATGGACTATTGACAGTTAAAATCCTTAACCAAGAAAGATTATTACCCCTTGCTGCGTATTAACAATGCTCTCTGCCACCTTGGAGGCTCCAAGTTTTTCTCAGCTATGGTTTTGGCCTCTGGTTATTAGCAAGGTAACCTTTCTCCAGAGAATAGGCAAATAGCTGCGCTGATCACCTCTGAAGGACTGTTTGAGCTTACCTGTATGCCTCAGGGGCTATGTAATGCCCCTGCTACCTTTCAGCGGGCAATGGACTCCATCCTTTGTGACCTTAAGATCTCATGTGTCCTGGTGTACTTAGATGATATAACAGTCTTTAGTGCTACCTTTAAGGATCACCTGGCCCACCTTAAGAAGTGTTCTTAAAGATCTGGGAAGCTGGCCTCAAACTAAAACTGTCAAAGTGTGCTTTCTTAAAGGAGCGTCTTGAATTCTTGGACCATGAAGTAACCCAGACTGGAATTTTTCCTATGAATAGGAAGGTTGAAGCTATTGACAAGATTCTTCTATCCACCAACCTGAATGAATTTCAAGTCTTTCTGGGTATGATAGGATACTATATACAATTCATCCCCAATTTTCCAACACCAGTGAGCCTCTGGTTAAACTGTTACGCAATGTCCCTTTTGAATGGACTGCTAGTCAACAACAGGCCTTTGAGAAACTTAAGTAAAAACTCATGGAGGCTACCATCTTGGTGTATCCAGACTACAATAAGGATTTTATCCTCTCCACAGACGCTAGCAACCTAGCTATTGGGCCATTCTGGCGCAACTAGATGATGAAGGAGTGGATCACCCTGTAGTGTATACTTCTTGTGTCCTCAACTAACATGAGAAGAGCTATAGTGTCATAGAGAAAGAATGCCTTGCCAGATTGCATGTGTTCAAGCAATTTCATCATTACGTTTATGGCACTCATTTCACTGTGGTCACTGACCATGCCTCACTAAAGTGGCTACAGCAACTCAAAGAACCAGAAGGACAGCTAGCTAGATGGGCCCTTTGCTTGCAAGGCTAAAACTTCAAAGTGCTCCATTTTCCTGGGATCCAACACCAAAATGCTGATGGACTATCCAGAATGCCTATCCTTGCTCTACACCCTGCTGAGGTCAATTGGCTATACAAGCTAATCAGGTATACCTCTTCCTGGGAAAAAGAGACTTAAGAGATTCAATTTGCCATGTCTAAGCTATATGAGAATATTCTCATTTGTGACAATTGACTCTTCAAAAAGGTGCATGATCAGTACCTGCCTTACGTACACCCTAGCCTCTGCCTCTTGTTGGTACTCCAAGCTCATAAGGAGACTGGATATGGAGGCATTGCCAAGACCTATGACTGGCTTCAGAAGAATTACTTCTGGGAGAACCTTTGCCTGCTGATCTCAGATGCCATTGCCAGTTGTCATGACTGTCAACTCCAGCAACCTTGAGCTGCCTCTCACAAGTTAAAATTAGTCCCTCCACAGCATGCCTTCCACACAGTCAGCATCAATACTGTAGGACCTCTACCTTTCTCTTGCTCAGGCTGCCACTTCATCCTGATTGCAGTTGATCATTTCAGCAAATGAGTAGAAGCTCGCCCCACCAAGGATATCACTGCTAAGACAACTGTGGCCTTCCTTTTGCAAGATGTATTCTACCTCCATGGATGCCCTCAAGTGTTGTTGTCAGGCAATCAATCTAACTTCAATGCCAGACTGGTGACTTCCGTTGTTGAAGCTCTTGGGTCTCATCAGTCCTTCTCTGCTCCCTATAACCCTTCCACCAACGGGGCTGTTGAGCATGCTAATTCAACCTTGGTTTCCGTCATTGTCACGGCCCATACCAGAGTCCAACTGGACTCCCACAGAGGAAGCAGGCCGGGCCTGGAAGGCCATGTACACAATAGGCGTGATTTGGACCAGGGAGTTGACTGCAGTAGCTAGGGGGTGCCAACTCCCAGTATGGGGCACAACCTGGTTAGCCAGCCCTAATACTGTGATGTAGACAAACCCCAACTTACTGAAGTCCTGGGCAGGAGGTGCATTGGGTAGGAAGACCAGCAGGAATCTCCTTCATAGTAGGCGGGAGATCCAGATGAAGAGGGTAGTAATACTCTATGTCAAGAGTGCAGGGTGGATTGACTGAGGTAACAGGAGTATAACCAGGAGGATATGGATAGGCAAGTTTATATTGTGTTGTGGATTCCCAAATAGATGCAAAGAGAATAATTAAATTTGAGCAATAATAAACAATTCCTGCAATAAGATACTGATTTCTGGGCATAAACTCACTTTATTAAGATGTCAATAGTGAGGAGGGCTTCTCCTCCTCACTATTTATATTTGCTGGTGATTTTGAGTCTTTTGTGTCACCAGAGAACTGATGGCATCATTTTAGTTGAACTTAAAATTTTCACTGGAATTTGCGTACTTGGGCCAGGGGGAGGGTGCTCATTGGTTGCTATAACATGAACCTTTCTTGAATTGCAGCATGCCAAGATGCCACAGTTATTTATAGTTCCCGCAATTAATTGATTGCCCAATCTTGCAATCAAAAATTTTTGCTCCTGATGTGCCATTTCCCAATAGATGAGTGGCCCAAATTTAATAACAGGCTCAAAGCCAGGGATTTGAGGCTTGTGTGCCTCTCAAATCCCAGGCCATTTGCTAGTCAAAAAGGGGGGTTTGCCCTGGAAGGTGCTTTGTGTGGGTTTCCACGCTGCATGTTTAATCAACTCTAAGGAGGCCAGCTGACTGTCCAGGGCATCTGGGCCCTGACACCTTGCTTGACAACTTGCTTGAGCCACCCAAAGACTTCCTTGATGGGATTTAGGAAGGGCAAATAAACAGGAAGGAAGAGAAGGTGCATATTTGCTGTGGCCAATTGCTGGGGGCCCACTGCAATGCTAGTGTCAATCATTGGGAATTCCTCAAGAATATCAGCCACCTTATGGAGACCAACATTGTCCAGCACAATGACGTTGGTGAAGCCCAGGCTTGTGCGCCTCAGGTGCTCCTGAACCAATCGGAGAAATGATAGGAAGTTCTGGCTATTGTGGGAGCCTAGTATCATTTGGTAGAGCTTGACCCCCTTTGGACCAAGGAGAGCCACCATTTAGTATGCTGTGGCACAGACTGCAGCACGCCAAGCTATCCTGTCATTGGAGCCTTTGGGGACATACCCATACGCATTGCGCATTGACGAGGCAAATGCTGATTTGTTGATATAATAGAATTTCACCGGCTCCTTGGCTTTGAGGGCAGTGTATGCCTCAGCATAATTTTTCCAGGTCTCAATATTGGCTGGGCTGTTCCAATTGTAGGGGGATACCACGAGCTTTTTCCAGGAAAAGCATATTCCCTAGACCAAATGATAATAGAAGGAAGTTGAGGCCTCAATCCCAAAAGCGGACTTGTTCATTGCCTGTATATTTTCCAGTTCAAGATGGCAGCCCTGGGTGATCCACTGGCGGATTGCCCATTTGTGCTCCTTGGTGAGCATGGTTGAAACACGCAAGGATTTCTCTGCGGCAAGGACTTGGCCAGTATCAATGAACTTGTTGAAGGTCTTCAAGGCGTACTTGGGATCCACCCCAACAAGAGCCGCAGCTGCCTTGTAATCATCATATTCTTGCATGAGCTGGTGAAGGATGATGCGCTTAATGTCAGGAATGCGCTTGTGAGCGGGCTTTTTAGCGGTGGGGATTAGCTTGTTGGCGTTGGGCACAACACAGGGCATGGGCACCTTGGTGTAAACCGCAGCAACTTTCTTTAACACCAGCTGTCCCTCATTGGTTTGGTAGAACTGGGGCTCCTTGTCATCCTCCTGATTGCCATCACTGACGTAGGGCTTGTAGCTAGTATCAAGTACAGGCTTCACCTTCTCCAGCATGGCTGACAGGACCAACTCTTGCCGGTACACAACATCAAACACATACAAAGTAAGTTCTACCTCCTTGTTTATAACCATTTTGGTAGTGGCAACCTTGGTTGGCTTCTGGGTCAGCTTTGGGACCCAAGGGTTTATGCTCTGCACCCTAGCAGCTTGTGCTCCTTGAACCAGTTGTTTCAGTGAAGAGTCACTATGAAACTCTCCTCTCCCGCCTCCCTCCTGAGTAGGCACTTGTGTTGTACTAAGTCTATTCTTTGACCCGCGGGGGCAACCACAACTGCGGCGCACAATGGATGCAATGGTGGTCTGTTGTTGTGTTCCTTCCATTTTTAGAATTTAATAAAATATTAAATAAAACTTAATTAATTTACTCTCTAATTTTAATTTTTGCTTTTATCTGACTATGGATATTCAATTATTATTATTTTCCCACACAATATCCCAATTATAGATTTTTTATTTCTTAATTGGTTGCTTTTGGTTTTACAACGCCCATTTTAGAATACTCAAAAAAAATCCACTCATTTTCCTAGATTTTACTGCCAAATTCAAACACCCAATACAATATTTTTAAAATTTATGTTTCAGATCTTGTGTCTTATTTTAGATACCTTGGTATCATTATTGATTACAATTCATTGCACAAAACATTTGATTTGTTTTGTTTATATATTGAGTTGCTATTGTGTTTCAGTTTTGGTTTGAGTTTTGACTCACAGCACTTGGGTATATTTTTTCACCGATTCACATAGTAAACATATGTACACCAAAAGTCAACTCACACCATTCTGTTTGTGAATCCATGTATTTTGGATAGTATTTTGAATAGTCTTGCTTTGCATGTGAGCAATTCTTTGCTGTGTTGACCCATTTTGCGCATTAACGCCAAAAATCCCAGTTAACAGAGTGTTTATTCTAACCTGATAGTTATAATTTACTTAAATTTGAAATCATTTTGTTTAAATCTGAGGTATTTTTGGTTGTTGCCATAGCTTTTAAAACTACTGTACTGAAACTCATGTGTTTTAGTGCCTGGTACATTTGTTGTTGAATCATCATACATTTGTTCCCAGCTTGCATAGATCATTGTGTGACTGGACATTTTTTCCAAATAGAACAATTGTTTCATGAAATTAGCTTCTATTTCTATCTAAAAAGATGAAATTTGTTGTGTTACTAAACCCATGCGCTCTAAACTAAATAATATTTTTTATCTCAACAGGTTTGAAAACTATTATATGTGAGAAATGAAAATTGTCAACATTATGAAAGACAATTAGCAAAAATATGCTGAATTCACATTGGCATTAGGAAAATTGTAGAAATTAACAAAGAAAACATTGGCACTGTTGACATTTTTTTTAAAAAACTACTGTTTTTTCATAGTACACTTAATTAAAGTTAAGCAAACCAGCAAATATTAACCGTTTTTGATATGTTTTTGTTCACATAATAAAATTAGAAAACATACAAAAATAAGCTAACAAATCATCAAAGTTGCTTATTCTTTATTAAAATTATTTTTAGGGGGTGGGAATATGATATTTTACTATGAAGTATATTAGAATTTATTAATAAAGTTATCTTGGGTAATGAAAAAGGTAAATTGTCAACCTTACCACTGACAACATTCTCAATAGGAAGTGGCATAGTAATTTTATGCTTCATTGTGCCACTTCTATTTTTTAAATTCATCCTAGTGGTTGATCACAAGCAAATAGTTGAAATTATTGCCAATAATAAATTCTATAGAAAAATACATACTAAACCAGGCTTACATTATGGGATTGTCATTAGCCATGAATACCTTTATGATATTAAAGTCAGATTAAGTGCCACAGATAGATTTATAAGATGAACATTTCAACAATCTGCTATATGTGTTATAGGTAATTCTATATATTATTTAATAAAAATATTTTTACATGTCATTATAATATTTATTTTTTAAATGTTTCAGTTTTTTTATTAAACATAATTAAGGCTGAAAAAGTGTTGACATTGACGCTTTTATGTTGTGAAACCAACTTGGAAAAAAACTAGATTTTTATTAGTAAAAGTAAAAGAAGATTTGGATTAAATTGATATTTTTATTAAGCTTAATATTAAACTGTGTCAAAATGACCACAATTTTGTTATGTTTTCTAGGTTCTCACCCCTGAGAGCTTTGAAAAAATAGGGATTTGGCTAGTGCAACTACCAAAATCATTAGTACTATTAACTTTTGAGTCAACAGTGACCATGTTGACAAAGTGTTGACATGGGCACTGTTGTTGGGCTACTGTAAATTCAGAACCTGAACGTAAAAATGCGGGATTGTCAAATCCTTGGTCCAAATTTTGAATCACTTTTGCAGGATGGCCCTTTTTTAATTAAATTGAATTCTTTGTTTTTTTATTTGAATATAGAAAATGCGGGAACTCATAGACACTTTGCAAAGTTCAAGTCAAACTGCATATTTCTAATGGACAAAATGAATTAACTGGAATCATATTTGAAGTGTTCAAATCCATCAACCATTTTCATTAAGTTTATTATGTTTTTTGAAATTGCAGTATTGTCAAATCCAAGAACCAAATTTCAAATCACTTTTGAATGCCACTAGTAAACTAAGATATTAATTGCAGGAACTGGAATACAAATTTAATGTACAGTAAGTACACTAGGAAACACCAACCCAAAAAAGAAGCTCCACTCTGGATAAAATCAAATGAAAAATTCAATCTCAACAACCCTGTTTAGACATGAAAAGTGATTAAACTTTAAAATTATACAAAACTGGAAAGTATACAATATTATTCACTTCAAATTATGGATATAGAAATTCTGTTACTATTCAAGGCTAACTCAAGAGAAAATAACTACTCACAACTAAACCAATAAATTCAAATAAATACATATTTAATCTAACATAAATTTTTTATTTTATTTTTATGGACTGTCAATTGCATTCCTAACCAGCTCCTGCACCAGCCTGCAGGGCAGCCCGTCCACAAGGACGTCCCAGAGGGTCCAAGAACAGACCCAGAACACAAATTGAAGGAAGTCATGCCAATACACAGGCCTCCCAAGTTGTCAGCGCCAGCCAACCACCTCCCACATCCCAAGCCTGATCAACCAGCCTGAATCCCAGACAGAAGTCACTCTCAAGGCCTGCCACAAAAGTCTCCTACACCAGGGTCACTGGGAACACTGAGGTTACTTACACCTCCACTGTATACCCAGTTGTCACCCGGCCCTGCACTCTTGACCCAAGAGTTGCTGCTTCCTTCCCCGCGTTTTTGATACCTCTTATCAGCCATTGGCCACAACTGAGGAACCATCTGCGCCTATTGTGTATTCAACCATTGACAGCGCCACTGCAAGCAAGCGTGATCCCACCTTCTACACAAATGTCCCTGTCCCCTGTGTTGAGCCTGGTAGCCAGGATGCAGTGGTACCTGCCAAGGGCTGGCATTGATTGACGGATAGTGAGTGTGAAGCTCTCCTTAACTGCTTGAACGGGGGAAAGGTGGTTCAGGATATTGCGTCCCAATTTGGTGTCACAGCCAGATGGCAACAGTGGCAAAATCAACTGTAGGGATGTAAAAGTGAGAATTAAAAAGTGAGAATGTAAAAGTGGCCATGTTGACACTTTTAAAATTTTAAAATTTAATTTAAACAGCTCATCTGAAATTAAATTTTATTATGGTCATATAAAATACTTTTTTATTCATTCTCTCAACTAGAAAATTCAAGAAAAGTAATTACTTTATTATAAAAAGCCATTTTGAAAATTTAAAAAGCGTCAACATGGCCACTTTTAGATTCTCACTTTTACATCCCTACAGTTGATTTTGCCACTGTTGCCAGCCAGATACATTGCTGACATCAACAACAAGTATGGCAATACAGGGCAAATTGCCAAATCCACCAAGGCAAAAAGACAGCCCAAACTCCTTCAGCCTATTCACATTGACACAATCAAGCAGTGGGTAGCCAAGGATTGCCACCTGGACACACTTGCTTTCCAATCAATGCTTGCCACAGAGCTTGGGCTTTCTGTTTCCAAAACCCTTGTCTACAAAACAATGGTTGATTTGGGCTTCTCCTGGAAAGTACTGGGAGTTTTGCTGTTTACTAGAAACATTGAAAAGACCATCAAGGATTGACACATTTATGCCAAGACATATATGGCACTAAAGGAGACTGGGAATATCCAGTTCTTCTATATTGACAAATTTTTGCTTTCCTCCTCACTCAGGTCTAGGCATGGGTGGGTTGAGAAGGGGTCCAAGGACGGCGTAGCCCATTGTGCAGCTGTCTGTACCCAGACCTATTCAATGGTTGCACTTCTTGGTCCTTGCAGGTTGGACCAATACCAAATGATCAAGGGTTCCCATAATAGCAGGGCCTTTCTCAATTTTCTCCGAGCTGTCAAGGAGTACCTTTGGATAAATTACAGTGGTACAACCAACATTGTTGTGCTTGATAATGTTGGGCTCCACAAAGTGGATATGGTTGTGTCCAAGTTCCCCCCATCAACAAAAACAGCCATACCTCCAGCCACCGGCTTGCCAATTATCCAATGAGACTTACCTTCCTCCCGCCATATTCCCCATTCCTGAATCCAATTGAGGAGGTGTTTGGTTGGATCAAGAATAAGGTGAAACAAGGCCTCCCTCAGGACACTGAGGATCTCTTCAACATTCTTGAGATCAGCCAATTTGCAATGCCACCCAATGTGGTGGCAACTCTCTATGAGAACTCAGAATCCTTCCTCCCTAAAGCCCTGGCCTCCAAGCCAATCAGATAAATGGGTGCTCTGGTTTTATTTGTTTTTATTTTTATTTATTTTGTTTTTATTAGGACTCAAGAATTATTATTTATATATAATAATGTGACATTTGATTGTATTATAGACATATAAGAATACATAGAAAAGATAAGTAAAATTAATTATACTAGGTAAGATGAATATATTTTTATTATAATGCACTGAATATTATTATTGGCTTTTGCACTAACAAATAAATAAATTAAAAAGATAGAAATAAATTAGTTTATTTAAATAATTGTGAATCCTTGATGGTACTTTGGCTTTTCTAAGCCACAAATTAGACCTTGCAGGTCATCATCTGATCCTTGTCATTTCAGTGCCACTATAGTCATACAACACAGAAACCAATGATTTTCATATATTACTTACTAATTAGTACTTATACACAGGTCAAGTATATCAAATATGTTTATCAAATAATATATTGCAAGGGAAAAATAATTTGAGTTCTAAACAATCATTTGTTTAGAATATAAGTGGAGCGGGCCGCATGATGCAGATAAATTCAATTCTTGTTGTTTGTTTATGTAATAAATGAACCCATACTTAACGCGCCAGTAAATAAACATATTTATAAATCATATTTTATTATTACGCATGTTCACTTTATTAAACTGTTCCTTTATTATTATCAATCTAATTATATATTACCATTATAATTTAAAAATTAAAATATTAAAAGTAAAATTATAATTATAAACCTTAAAATTTAAATATTAAAGTTTAAATATTTGAAATTTAACTATTTTTATTGAATTGTGATTTATTCAATATTGAAATATTTGATATTAAAAATTTTAGTATAAATAATATGTATTATTAAAATTTTAATATTAACTTTTAGATACTAAAATTTTAATATTAAAATTTTTATAGTGAAATTTTAATATTACATAGTTCAATCTTAAAATTTTAGTATTAAAATATAAAAAGTTAAAAAAAATAAATTTTAATTTGAAAGGGGAAAATATTTATTGGGGGGATGTTAATTGCAAAGGGAATGCAATTATTCCGGGGAATTATACCCCAAAATTAAATTTTTGGCTAATGCGTCTAATTTGATCCACATACTCTTCTATATGTGGTGGACAACCCTGGATGTGATTGCTAGAGGGGTGGCGCCCTGTATCCCAGTGGTTGTCAAACGTTTAATAAAAGGAAGGCAGGTGAGTGAATCAAATAGTAGGTTTTTTTCAGGGGGCACATAGTACCTGTACAACGTTGTCAATGCAAAGGAGTCATACAGGACGTGCTCAACTGTCCTATATCCCCGTGGTGTCTTCTGGCAGTCAAGGGCTACACAGCAAATATCCATTTGAATAGGTACATCCTCTAACTTTTTGACGTTGGTTTTTAATATGCAGTGAAGGAGGATTCCCAGGTATACTGCAACGTGGATTATTTGAGAGGTATAATTTTCCAAGAACATGCATAATTTTTTGAATATTTGAACTAATCTATTAATATAGGAAGTTTAATTGAATTTGAAGAGGGTTCTGGGGGGTGCCCAACTTGAATCAGCCCCCCAGGCCTCGGCAAACAATATTAATAAAGGTTTAAATTATTCACAAGGACTGAATCCCTGACTTTATTTGACAGTGCCTTAAATACTTCATTAAAAATTGCAATTTTTAAATATTCAGTTCCAACTTGAAAGTCAGTTTTTATTAAATTCTTTTCATATTTGATGATTTTTGTGAAGGGGAATCTTTGAATGCTTTCATATATATATTCATCAAAGTTTAGTTTGATATCCCCACAAATTTCATTCATTTCTTTGAAGTTGATGCTTGATCCTATTTCATATTCTTCCCTCAACCACAGCGAGCACCCCACAGGTGGTAAATATTCCCTATTTTTAGCTTCACTACTTGAAAAATTAAACATATTCTGTTGCTTTATTTTATTTATTTAGATTTTATTTATTTATTTTACAGGGGCTACCAGTGACTGGTAACCCCCGTAAAACCAACTTGGCGTAGAAGCTGCCACTTCTGTGACCTCATTCTCATTCCTGGTGATGACTAAAAGAAATATAATTTAAACATAAAAATACTTACTAATTGTTTCCCCTGTGGCCCCCTCAGCCACAGGCGCCACTTTGGCAAACTTCATGAGTGTTGGCTGCTCTTCATTAATTTTCCTGGGCTTAATTTTTTCTTATTTTTCTTGCAACTTGTGATTCCTCTTGATTTTCATTTGATAAAGTTTCTGTATTTTGTGAAGCGCTCCTACTTCTTGCTTGTGTTTTGTTTTTGTCTGTTTCCATTTGATTATTTTCCTCTTCATTGGTGTTAATTTCCTTTGGAACTTCATTTCCTTTGATTAGTTTGATCTTCTTATTATTTTCTTTGGCCCCCTGCCATAACTCCCATGAATTGTAGGCTGCATTGTTGAACTTCAGACTTGATAGAATTGTTCCCTGGAGATTTAGTAATGCTTCTTTATTCTTTTTGTCTATAATATTTCCTAGTTTGTTCATAGCATTTTCTTTTGACTGGATTAGTGGCTGGCCCTTGTTACCCAGCTTTCCTGTCACTATTTCCCTGATATTTTTTTCTATTTCAACAACCTTTTGCAGGTTTACTTCTAATTCTTTAATCAAGTTATAGATAGTTGACATTTTGTTTGAATTCCATCAAAAAACTGGTTTTTATAGTACTATCTTCAACACATACATATTTTTCTTCATCATTAATAAATTAAAGACAATAAATGTAAATATTGCATTAGAATATAGCAATTAGACGTCAACTCTTGATATTTGATATTATGTGCATAATTCAATGCATTTTGTTTAATAAAATCTATTTTTAATGTGGCTTTTTTGTTATAATTTAAAATAAATTGACTGTGTTTATATTAGAGAGCCATTAAGGCTTAGTACAAATATTGATACATAGTGTATTTTACAGCCTGTATATTTACCTATTGGTAATAATTCTATAAACTTTTTAGTTGGATTTTACGAGGTAATAATAATGTAATGTGTTAATAAATTACTTTTTATTGTCATTAATTGGCTGATTTTCTTTGCTGTGGCAATTGTGCATTTCCGATATTTACGCACTAGTATACAATTGGTTGGTTTCACATCTAATTGCACAGGCAATAGGAAGTCAAGCCACCACCTGACCACATCCAGTCTTGGGGTGGCGGCTTGATTTCCTATTGCCTGTGCAATTGGATGTGAAACCAACCAATTGGATACTAGTGTGTAAATATCAGAAAATGCGCAATTGCCACAGCAAAGAAAATCAGCCAATTAATGACAATAAACAGTATTCTATTAACACATTACATTATTATTAACTCACAAAATCCAACTAAAAAGTTGACAGAATTATTACCAATAGGCAAATATACAGGCTGTAAAATTCACTATGTATCAATATTTGTACTAAGAGTTAATGGCTCTCTAATATAAACACAGTCAATTTAGATAAATTACAATGAAAAAGGCCTAGTTTAAAGTGACATTTATTATAAAAATAAATTGAGTTATGCACATAATATCAAAATATCAAGAGTTGACGTCTAACTTCAATATTCTAATGCAATATTTACGTTTATTGTCTTTAATTTATTAATGATGATGAAAAATATGTATGCTCATAATTTTAAGCTATTTGTAAAATGTACAACATTGTATTAATTATGAGAAATGTTGATAATGTAGAAAAGAAAAAATTATTAATTATGAATTGAAAGAGAGATATCAATTTTAATAAGTTGTCACAAAGAAAAAATTTATTTACTAATCAAAGGACAGGAAGGAGAGGGAATAGGCAAAATGAACATCACCTTCATCTGCGCCTGTGAAAGGGGTGGCATCAGAGATAGTGGTGAGGGAATGGGTGATGGTTTGGGAGTCAGGGTTGGAAGGCAGGTGGATTGATGGGGGGTTGGTGAGGCAGGGTTTGTTGACTGGGAAGGGGCAGCAAGAGCTTATTGCTTCAATTGCTTGAATTCTTCTTCTGTCACATATACTGGCTTGAAAAAATGGATGGACTGGTGTTAGGGGAGGCAGGGGTTCTTTCTGGACTTATCACTATCACTTGCATAGAAGATGATGAGATCAAATAAGTCCTGGACAGACACGGAAGGGAAAAGCTCATACCCCTTATCAATCTGGGTGCATAGTTTATTGTAGGTGGCAGGCTTCAAGCGCCTGAGGGCGAAACCAAAATTGTAGAAAATACATCTGCAAGATGCATGTTGGCGTAGTTGATGGGGTAGGACTAGCAGGTATGCCCCGCAGCCCTGATTTCTTGGGTAGCCCATTCCAGCTGCTTCTTCTCTGCACTCAGTACAACTGTGTGCATGGTGTTTTGTGTAGTCCACTCCTCCAGCATAGCCTTGAGCTCAGTCTGGTAGGCATACCCATCTGAGTTGTTTAATATTGCCAAGTAATAATTGACGCCCAATGGGGAAACTACCAATAAAACCCTGACAAAACAATACAAGATTGGGCCACGCTTGTACACATCAGATTGGATACACTTTTCTCCATAGTCTTGAATACTTGCAGATATCTTGGCATACAACAGAAAGATGATGTCATTACAGGCCCTCATTGCCCTTTCTTTGATAAAATTAATAATAGTTGAATTTTAGGTATTGTTATCTACCAAAATGGGGGGCAACAGTGGCAAAATCAACTGTAGGGATGTAAAAGTGAGAATTCAAAAGTGAGAATGTAAAAGTGGCCATGTTGACACTTTTAAAATTTTAAAATTAAATTAAAACAGCTCATCTGAAATTAAAATTTATTATGGTCATATAAAATACTTTTTATTCATTTTCCCAACTAAAAAAGTCAAGAAAAAGTAATTACTTTATTATAAAAAGCCATTTTGAAAATTTAAAAAGTGTCGACATGGCCACTTTTACATTCTCACTTTTGAATTCTCACTTTTACATCCCTACAGTCAATTTTGCCACTGTTGCCAAATGGGGCCACTGAGAACTTGATTGGATAAGATTCTAGCATCAACCACAACTCTGTGCATCCACAAATTCACCATTCTTTTGTTGGTGAAGATGCTGTGGAGTCCCAAATGGAGACATACCTGGACCAGGGGCATCCATGAGTCACATTCCATAATGGCCATCATGAGAGGGTAGGCTTTTTCACCTTTGGTTGAGGTACGGGCACCAGTTGGGGTCTTCTTGGTGGGGGGCCACAGTTGGAGTGGGCTTGCAGGGTTGTAGCCACAGTAGACTTTGCAAACCCCATCACAGCCGCAATTTCCCTGAGAGACATAAGCTTTCCTTGCTTTTCAACCATTTTGAGAACAATCTCTGGAGTAATTAATTTTCTTTTGCGTCTTGCAGGATGATTGGCTGGGGGAGGGATGTGTCTATCTTGGGAACTGGTCAATGTCATCTGATTGGCTGTTTCAGGGTTCTGGGCTCTCTGGGTGACCCCATGGCTAAAATGTCTGGTTCCGGATGCCATTGTTGATACAGAATTTGGGTTGGCAGCTGCCTGTGCATGATGGGAAAACAAGCCATACTGGAAGTTGCAGGAGAAAGAACACACTCCTGAGTAGTGCTTGCAAAGGGGCCTGCGGTTTTGACAGGAGTGGCCATAGAGGGAGGCTTCACCGTTAAGAGACCCAGTGTAGCCCTGTATGATTTTGTCAAGGCCAGGGAACAGCTTGTTGACTTGGTTGTTGTTGAAAGAAGACATAATAAATTTTTATTAAAAAATTTTAAACTCAAAAAGAGATGTGTATATTTTAGTCAATTTTATTGTTAAGTATGTTAAGTTGGTGAATATTATGCTCAAAATTTTAGCTGTCCTAAATTAGAATATGATGATTTTTGAGAATGCCTATGATTCCTAAAAAAATCAGCACAAATTTATTCTAGATCCTTTAGCATTCTTTTTGAGATGCCCATAAATTATATTTATTTCAAATTCCTTGCAATTATGATTTGAAACTTGGTTTTTGTATTTGACAATCCCAAAATTTCAGATTCATTAATTTTTACATGATGTCTATGATTTGTTTGAAATACAGGAAATCTCAAATCATACATTAGAATCCCGCATTCATGATTCATGTATCCCACATTTGTTTGTTGTGTTTTGTCTTTTGTTAGTTGAGTTATCTGCTCAAGAGATTCAAAATTTGCCAATTTACATAAACCAAAAAAGTCAAATTACATGGTTGCATTTATTAAATATTTTAATTTTTACTCAGCTGAGTTGCCCGCAAAAGTGATTCAAAATTTGGACCAAGGATTTGAGAATCCCGCATTTTACGTTCAGGTTCTGAATTTACAGTACCACTGTTGAAACTGTGCCAAAAGCTGTAGTTACCAAAAGAAAAAATAGAAAGCATAATTTACAATAGTTTTTATTAAAGAAAATAAGAGGGATTTTATACCTGATAAGAGGCCATCAGTGGGTGGTATGTGGAAAGAGGTTTCTTAGGGTTGATCTTTGATAGCATGTGATTGATTCTATTTGGACAGTATAAGTTGATTACTAGCTGGGATAGCTAATGGGGTTTTTGTAGAGTGACATGATTGAGTAGTTGTCTAAATTAAGTGACAGGCCAAGTTAAGTCAGGGGCAGAAAAACTATCTGATCTGCTAAGGGGTTGGCTTGTTACAAAACATAAATAAATAATTAGCACTTTTTAGAAGATATAAATAATTTAAACGTGTATATTTTGAATTTGTAAAAATTCTAGATTTTTTAAGTATATTTGTAGTATCTAAGTGTAAGGCCCAGCCTTATGGTGCCCAGAACAGGGGTCAAACTCCCACACCAGGTTGCCAAGCAAAAGCACAGGAAACTGCAAAAGCCCACTGGAGGATTCAAACCCCCAACCACCCATCAGGGCAGGTGTGGGGCAGTTCAAACTGCATTAGCCCATTTAAGCAGTTCAAACTTTTCACTGGGTGAGACCTGGCCTGGGGCCAGTATTAAAACTGGCCTGGGGGAGCTTGTGGCTTTCAAAGACATTAGGGCATCCAGTCTCAATGCTATAACTGGGCTGGGTGCACCCAATGCCATGTTGGATCAGAACTACTAGGTTTTTCAGCAGATCTGTTATCAAACAGATCTTTTGCAGAATTCAACCAGCAGATCTGCAAAACTGCTGGTTCTTTCTGATCTTGTTTCCACTGCTGCTAATTGCACTGATGTGTTAATTAATAACATTGCAGAAAATGAGGATGCTGATAATGCAGTCAATAAATTGGCTGCCCACAGCACCTCATTTAAACTGCAAGGTTCAGAGATTCCTGCGGGTTGTGATCAAGATAAATTTAACCATTAATAACCAGATAATGATTCCAATCCTGAAGGATTAAGTAGTACTGCCCCAGCCTCTTGCCCCAACCAAGTGAAATCTCAGATTGATAGAACCAGCCAATTATCTTCCAGCCACCAACATAATTACCCTGCCCAGACCAAGTCACTCATATCTCAATCCTCAATTCCCAAGCTGCCTACCATTACTTCCCAGAAGCCAGTACCCAAGAGATGGGACACCAAAATCTCTCAAGAATTAGAAAGTAGTTTATTCCAAGGTAGACCAGATGAATGGTATAAAAACCACTTTCCCACACTTAAATCAAGTGCAGACAACATCAAATAAATTGAATAAATCTATCAGTTTTTTTTGCTTTATTAGGATTTCAATTTATACACCACTTGAGCAGAAGTCAGACTAGAAGACTAGAGTACCATCCTAGACCTACACCCATGGACTACCAGCCAGGTCCAGACCCTGGAATGGCTGGCATTTCCCATGACTTCCCTGCTCCACCCCTTTCACAGTCCTACAATCACAGTAGAGCTGGGATGGTTAGAATGACCATCCCAGTCTGGCCAAAGTTGCTGTTCCCAACCTTGGTGCCTACTGCACATTAGCTGCAGGATTGCTTTATTTAACCTGTTCTGCTCCTTTCCTCTATTGGGCCCTTGTGACATGTTACCCTGATGGCTTGAGCTCCCCTTCAGCACCTTGGTATATGACTGCTGCTGGCCATGATACTAAGTATTTAAACTTACAATACTAAAAAAAATTTATTTAGTGTTATAATCATATTTTAAGATTTTTATAAATAAAAGCATAATAGTTATTTATTATATTAAATGATTACAATATATCAATGTTTTTCTATTAGAACATAGGTATGTGATAAAAACTAATTTAATATATTATTTGGTCTATCATTTTACAAAATAAGATTACATCCATCATTTGCATAAGAGTTGATAGTTTTTTGAAGAAAAATCAGTTAGTTTAAGAAGAAGAAAACAATTTAAAAAGATATAATTTTGAAATTATAAATTATCAAATTCATCTTAATATTAAATAGTAAGAGGTTATTTATAAAAAAAATTGATAGAAAATTTTATTTTTAATTACTTTTATTTAATCTATTTGGATTTAAATTGATTGCCTTATGCTAACCCCCCAGCAGTAACAAACCAACTGCTGTAAGGATCACTAAGTATAATCACTTTAAACCAAACAAATATATATATAAATAGAATATGAAGTCTTTTTTGACTTATCATTTTTTGGAGATGGGGTTATTGCAGGAGCATGCACTGACTTCTGTATAGATGTGAATGGCTGCTATTTGACATGGGAATTCTAAAGCTGGGTAGGTGACAGGAGCTCTATAAGTGGCACAGGCTTTGATTTGGTATGCCATCTATAGTGGTTGGTGTCAGCAATTCTGGAGGATTTAAAAGCTTCTTAAAGCATCCTGATAGGAGAAGCAATGTCAGGTGGGGAGAGGCAGCAGCAAGAAGAGGTGATTGTATGTTAGATGCTATTGGGATATTTTGGTTATATAGGTGAACATTGGATAAAGGGGAAATGCTTGGTTGCTTAGTATTTTATAATTCCTTGGCAAAGCATCTCATTGTCTCCATCAATAATCAGCCTTATATATATTTTTATTGTATGTTAGATGTGAATGAGATGATTTGCCTACATAAGTGAATAATGGGTAAAGGAGAAATGCTTGGTTGCTTAGTATTTTATAACTCCATGACAAAGCACCTCATTATCTCCATCACTATTTAGTCTTATATATTTTATTTTAATCTTACACTGTTTATTTCAGAGTGTAAATATCAGGAACCAAGCAACTGAGGGATACCTGTTTTCATCTGGCAACAAACATTACACCCAAAGCAAAACCAGTTGAAATAATTCTTTGAATACAAATATATTAAGTTCTATGATAAATATTATAGAACTGTTTGTGATTGGCTGATGCTGCTTGTTATCCAAAATATGGGATAATGGAAATGTGCAAAGTGTAAGTGTATTTCCTTTGACTAGCATGGATGTAGTGTGATAGCAGTATCACTTAAACAGTGTACTTGAACAAAACAAAAATAAAAGGATATCCTAATCTTCTCACACATCTAGCCCTACTACTTCATCACATTTCTCTCCCCACATTCTCTTGACTGTGTTCCTTTTAACACTTTCTTGAACTTAAAATAAAATTGTTTTTTAAAGATTAAACAAAACCAATACCACTATCAGTTAGCTGTAAAGATGATTTTGGTTTGCCCAGAAAATTTTTATTTATCTTCTTACTTTGCTTTAGGTAGTTTTATAGTTTGTTGCTTTAGCTGTCATTTTCATTTTAAAGGCATTTATTAAAGTTATTTTAGTCTATATTTCTTATTTGATGCAATAAAAAATACAGCTCTACTGGGAGCCTCTGACATGATTTGAACATTTCCGAATTATTTGCGTCTTTACTTCAATAATTACGCTTTAGAAATGAATTTATTTATAAGCTTGGAAAAGTCCCGTTAGAAAATTTAGCTCACTTTTGCATTGACTCTTCGGTTCATTTCTGTTTATATTAAACTATGGCTGGGGCTGTTTTGGCCAAGCTCTGACCTTCTGGTTTGGGTTATTTTAGAAAAACGTTTTGATAATTTAATTATCTAAACATCTGTTTTAGCTGTAAGGCTGAAGCTATCTCTAGTTGTAATTTTTGGGCTTAATTTATTTAAACTTTAAACCTTTTAGGGGTTGACACGAGCTCTTATTAATGAGAAAATAAACAGCTTTAATATTTCGCTTGATATAAATATGTGCATAACTCGGCTTATAAAAGGGATACTATGGAAGTAGTCAAAGTTAACTTTTTTGGTTTTTAAGGCATTTAACTTCATATATTTGAATTCAAACCATATCAACAAAAAATATTAGAAAAAACTGTACCAATTTCCTACCCAAAAAAGAGGATATAATTTGACTTTGTGCCTAATTTTAAAATTAATTGTTTTACGAGGAAAGTTCAGTTTTATTAAAAGTTTAATGCTTTTCAAAAAATACGTATCTATTAGCATAAAAGTTATCAGATATATATATACATGAAACTTCTTCATAGTGCAGCCATTAACCTAATGGCTACAATTTCCCGATTCAAAGCTTCTGTACTATCAATCTTAGACTTAAAATATCAAAGAACATATTCCGTGCTATATTTACTATAATTCGAATTTATTATCCTGTAATATAAACTAAAACTGCTTTATTCAGTAAGTTGTTATATTCCAAAAGATTACATTGAAGCTTTTTTATTTATTAAGTTTAAAAGTACTATTTCTTATAAGATTAATGTTAGATAGCTTATACTTTAATAGATTGCGAAATCTACTTTATACATAATGAATTAAGTCGTAAAGCACAAATAAATGGAGAAATTATGCAATAACGTATAATGATTGCCACTTGTCTAAAACGGTAGAGCACAATCATGATCCTTAATATGACCACTTACAGAATAAAGTCCCTAATCATCAAATAAATACCTATTTCTGATTTATATCCTCAATTATATAATCTCAAACGATTATCTTATGTAAAAGTGCGTATGTCTGTCATTAACGTCAGCTTAAGTGCCCTCAATTTTTAAGAAAGTATATTTATTAATGTTTCATATCACTTTATATTTAAAGTCAATAGCCAGACCAAAATGTTGAATTGGCACATTCTTAAATTCAATAGCTTAAATCTCATGTGAAAGCATGTAGGTTGAATCCAGCAGAGTGTGGCCTGAAATATGTAGAAATGAGAATATAAACTATTCAGACTTAATAAATTTCTGACTAACTGCCTGATTTTTAAAGTCATTAAACCATAAAACCACGGCATAGTGGCACATTTGCTATAATATCTAACATCATAATGTTTTTATTGAAATTGAAAAGGAAACAAAAGTTTTTTATAATAAGATTACAATTTGGATTGATTTTATGCACTTTTATATTAAGAATATTCAAACTGCATGGTGAGGATTTATTTGAATGAAGAAAAGTAAGCTTAATCACTTCAAAAGAATCTAATTTAAGTTGTAAACATAAAATTAAATGAATAAAATTAGTTTGAGTGGGAGCTGGTTGAATAGCATATTTTAATTATTGGGTTTGAATTGTAATAATAGAAAAGTCTACTTGGATTCATCACCAAATCTAAGTGGGTGAAGATTATTTAGGTTTACTTTTCTTGTCATTACATCATCCTAATTGGAATTTCAGCAGAGTAAACAAGCTGTAATATTATTGATAAAAATGAACTAATTATAGTTCGGTATTGAATGGGGGAAAGACAGCAGTTGTAAGAGAAAGAAAGGAAGGAAATTCGAGATAGGATGCCAGCTTTATTGGGAAATCAAGTTATTATATGATAAAGGGAAGCCACAGAGCCACAAGGAAGTAGTGTGGTGGCATGATTAAAATATAGTCTGAGTTTCAAATAAGTTTTTTTGAGTTTTTTTACTAAAAGTGTCTTCACTCTTTATTAAGTATTGCCCTGTATTTTGACATTTGAGGTAGAAGGCAGCATGTGATTTGATACAACATGGAGTAGCTCATTGAGCACCTCCTGTGTATTGTAAGATACATTGCTAAGGCAAGGTATAAAACTTGGTTGTAACATTATTAAAAACTCAATAAAATAAATTTCATGAAAATAGAAATAAATAGATAACCTTATACAATAACCCTTATCACAATGGTACAAAATTATTAGTCTAGCTTCTGAAATTAAGACTGAAATAATGAACTTAGGGTTGAGACATAAAAAAGTACTGAGTTAATATAATTTATTACAGTATTTTTAAAAGCTATGGTGACAACCAAAAATACCTCAGGTTTAAACAAAATGATTTGAGATTTAAGAAAAATCCAACTATCAGGTTAAAATATACATTCTAATAACAGGGTTTTTTGGTGTTAATGGGCAGAATGGGCCAACACAGCAACAAAGTACTCACACACCAAACAAAACTATTCAAAATACAAACCAAAATACATGGATTCACAAAAAAATGGTATGAGTTGACTTTCAGTGTAAACATGTTTACTATGTAAATTAGTGGCAAAATACACCCAAGCGCAGTGAGTCAAAACTCAAACCAAATATGAAACACAATAGCAACTCACTATGTAAACAAAATCACTCAAATGTTTTGTGCAATGAATTATACTCAAGAATGATACCAATGTATTTAAAATAAGGCACACAGTCTGAAACGTAAATTTTAAAAATATTGTGTTGGGTGCTTAATTTGGCGTAAATCTGGGAAAAAGGATGGAAATTATTTCAGGTATTCTAAAAGGGTGTTGTAAAACCAAAAACAACCAATTAAGAAATAAAAAATCTATAATTGGGATATTGGGTGGGGAAAACTCTAATTAAATATCCATATTCAGATAAAAAGCAAAAATAAAAAACCAATGTGTAACTTAATTGAATTTTATTTAGTATCTTATTCAATTTCAAAATAGAAGAAATACTACAACAGAGTATTAATGCACCTGTTGTGTGCCGCAGTTGTGGTTGCCTCTGTGGGTCAAAGAACGGAGATAGTGCAACACAAGCGCCTACTCAGGAAGGAGATGAGAGAGGAGAGTTCAATAGTGACACTGCACTGACACAGCCAGTTCAAGGAGCACAAGCTGCTAGGGTGTGGAGCATCAACCCAAGGGTCCTCAAGCTGACCTGAAAGCCCACCAAGGTGACCACAACAAAAACAGTTAGAAACAAAGAGATTAAACTTACCTCTGTTGTAACTGTGCTGTTTTAGCAGAGTTACATGGGGAAAAATATTTAGAAGATAGATAATAATCTTTATTGTGAGATAGTGATTATATAGCTATTGTGAATCAATGGATAGCAGGAACATGATTGGTGATCACACAACTGGA